>CM071876.1:2331769-2364751 GCA_036759665.1 Gynandropsis gynandra
ACAGCAAAAGGACAAGTCACATGGGTCGAAGAAAAGATTCTGACTGCAAAACGACAAGTCACATGGGTAGGAAGGGTCACATGGGTCGGAAGGGTCAAATGGGTGGCAAGACAGGAGTCTGACAGCAAAACGACAAGTCGCATGAGTCGTCCATGGGTCATATGCGGTCGCATGAGTCGTCCATCGGTCATATGTGGTCGCATGAGTCGTCCATGGGTCATATATGGTCATATAGGGTCGC
Organism: Gynandropsis gynandra; assembly: GCA_036759665.1. Classification (NCBI taxonomy): domain Eukaryota; kingdom Viridiplantae; phylum Streptophyta; class Magnoliopsida; order Brassicales; family Cleomaceae; genus Gynandropsis; species Gynandropsis gynandra. The sequence continues at coordinate 2,332,011 of CM071876.1, forward strand.
ATGAGTCGTACAAGGGTATTATGTGGTCGCATGAGACGTCCATAGGTCATGTTTGGTCGCATGAGTCGTCCATGGGTCATATGTGGTTGCATGAGTCGTCCATGGGTCATATGTGGGCGTATAGGGTCGCATGAGTTGTACAAGGGTCTTATGTGGTTGCATTAGACGTCCATGGGTCATGTTTGGTCGCATGAGTCGTCCATGGGTCATATGTGATCATACTGGGTCGCATGAGTCGTACAAGGGTTATGTGTGGTCGCATGAGTCGTACATGGGTCATGTGTGGTCGCATGAGTCGTATAAGGGTCATATGAGGTCGCATGCGTCGGATGGGTTCCCGTTTAAACCTTATTCTAATTTAATCCGATTTAGCGTCGCATAACGGGTCGTTAAAAAAGGTTAAAAAAGGTCTCAAAGGTCACAACGGTTAAAAAAAAGAAAGAAAAAAGTTGAAGAAGAAGAAAAAGGCAAAAAGAAGTTCGAGAAAAAAAAGGAAAGAAAAAAAGGTCAAATTTGCTGACTTTAAAGACACATCGCAGCCCTTCCCCGCAAGAAGAGTTGTGTGTGACTCAACGCCTTCTCCAATTTGACCTCCAACCATGACCTTAGGTAACGTGGATACAGCTTGATATCTGAGTCCGCCGATTACCAAGACCTTATGTAGTGCAGATACATCACAAAGTCCTCCATCCAAGTTGTAAGTACTTGTGTGTATCTGCATATAGATTGAGTCCGACGATTACCAAGACATTGAGTAACAAATAGACATCACGATGCCCTAGGTCGACCATATGACATTAACGGTCACAAAGGTAACAAGGATTTTTCAGAGAATTTAGGGTTAGATGTTAGAAATCACCCTTTTGAGAGAATGAAAGACTCGAAACAAGAGATGATTTGGTGCTTGTTGTAGCTTTTCGGTTTTTCCTCATCTATTTATAACGAAAAATAAATGGATTCCTAAAATTTCAGAAAGACAATAAATACAAAGAATGACAAAGGTGCATGTATTGATCACATTAAAGAACCTTTAATATAGGTTTTGAATGTGGCATTGGTAAAATAAAAAGTATAGCTAGCACCTGGAAAAAGCAGTAGTCTGACATTGAAAAGACTAATCGAAAGGGTCGAAATGGTCGAAAGGGTCGTAATGGTCGGAAGGGTCGCGAGGGACAAGGGTCGCACGGGTCCAACATATTCTGATTTGAGTTGTATTTTCAAAATTTTATTCATATTATTTGTAAATAATTTGTAAATAATAAAGGGGTCCAAGGGTAAATAATTGTAAATAATAAATTAATATCGCAGGGGTCCAAGGCTCGCAGAGGGACAAGGGTTGCAGGGGTCCAAGGGTCACAGAGGAATAAGGATCACAGAGGGACAAGGGTCGTAGGGGTTCAAGGATCGCAGGGTCGAACTGGGTCGCTGGGTCGTAAGATCACAGGGATATTTTAGGAATATTGATATTCATAAAGGTGTTTTTGAAGTTAAATTTTTTTTTCGTATTTTTTAACTATTTTATCCTACGGAGTTATTTTTGAAATTAATCCTATTTAGTCATTTAAATTTAAATATTCGGATAAATATCATTTTTATACCTAAATTTTTATAAACAATTTAATCAAATATTTATCATATTCAAATATTTTACAAAAAATTTCATTCTCGTAATTTACTTATTTTAAAAATTAATTATATTATTATCTTTCACTAACATATTCGAATATTCATCATCATTCTTTTAACATTAATCTTATATTTTTCACAACTTTGTTTAAGATAATCAATAAAATTTTGACCGTCAGAATCATTTCGTCTGCATTTAAAATTGATAGTATTTTTATTTGCAATTGATGGTATTTTATTTCATATTGTATTTCATTTTGTTTTATTCATATAATCATTACATTTCATTTTATCTCACTCGTGTAAAACTATTGCAATTATGTTTGAAAAAAATTACAAATATATATATTAATAATAAAAAAACATTTGAATTTTTAAAATTTTATGTATACTTTTAGATATAATTTTTAAATATTTTCAAAATCAATTTAAAATATTTTTAAATTTTAAATATATATATATGTATCTATGTATGTATATATATATATATACATGATTAAATAGGATATTAAAAAACAATAAATAACTAAGTAATTTATAAAAAATAATCAAATATCATATATTACAAACCCATGATAACTAATAAATTTATAAAATTAATATAATCAAAACTCAAATAATACAACCACACAAGCATAATACCTAAATAAAATTTCAAATATTTTTAAATATTCTATATTGTTATTAATTACGAATTATATTTTTAGATAACTTTTTAAATTAAATTAATATATTTTGTAAATTAGAAAAAATAATGAATAATATATAGGTATACATACACTACTAAAAAATTCAAGATTAGGGACAGAATTTGGGGATCGACATTTCCGTCCCTAAATTTAGGAACGGATTATACACGGATTAGGGACGAAAATGAAATCCGTCCCTAATCCGTCCCCAAATTTGGGTACAGAAGAGTCGTGCCTAATCCGTTTCTAAATGCAGACCAATTAGGGACGGAATAGTAATTCGTACCTAAATTGGAGACGACAGATCATCCGTCTCCAAATTTGGAGACGGGCAGGTCATCCGTCTCCAAATTTGGAGACGGGCACGTAATCTGTCTCCAAATTTGGAGACGGATTTGGGATCGTCCCTAAATTTAGGACTTTAAAAACCGTTTTGGACGGTTTCGGGACAAATTTTCGGAAAATTAATCTCTTAGTCCCTAATCCGTTCCTAATTCGTGTATAAATAATCTATTTAACCCCTCAACCATTGATCTGTTTTTCATAAGCACCTCTCATATTTTTCACCCCATATCTTCTATAGTGTTTGCGATATAATGGCATCTTCATCAAGATCGAACATTTTCGATTCTAGACAATGGATGTACAGAAGAATTGATCCAGAATCTCAAAGCGTATCGAAAGAGTTTATAGAAGGCGTCACACAATTTATGACAATGGCGACGAATCAACAAGTTTACAAAGAAACGGGTACGTTGGTTTGTCCATGCGTCAAATGGTTTGTCCATGTGTATATATATAAATACATATACACACCAAATAGAAATATATATATATATATATTTATACATGTAAATATATGCATATATATATTCATATATATATATAAATATATATTGTATTGTATACACACAGATATTATATATTATAAAACATATATACATGTATATGTATGTGTATGCATATGTGTGTTTATGTATATATGTATATATATAGATATATATATATATATGCATGAATACACATGTATTTTTGTTTTTATTAAATGATATAATCATTGTTATAATTACGATGATATTTTTCGAGATCTCGTTGAATATTCTACGAATATTTTTCGAGATACTAAAGATATTATTCGATACTTCGTATATTTTTCGATATATTTCGGATATTCATCGAGATTATATTTTAATTTTCATTTTATATTGTTTATATATATAAGAAAGACTTTTATGATTAATAAAACGATCATAATTCGATCGATATATTATTATCAATCAAGATGTAGTATCAGAAATTTGAAATTATATTTCCTTTTCTATTTAATATTGTCTATATATAAGAAAATATTTCGTGTTGATTTGACATATTATTATCAATTAACATGTAGTATCACAATTTGTTAGTTTGTGAATATGCGTGTGTTCATATCTCTATTTTTATTTATGTGTGTATATCTATATATGTATATACATATGATTATGTGTATATATGTACATGTAGGTATATATGTTTCATTACAAGAAAATCATGATTTAGGGACTGAAGAATTCGTCTCTAACACAGTTAGTCCGCAAACGAGCGTCGCCAAATGTTATCCGTCTGTAATCCGTCCGCAATTAAGAACGGCAAATTCAGTCCGCAAACGGTTTGCAATTAAGGACGGAAACTTCAGTCCGCAAACGGTCCGCAACTAAACAACCAAAAAAGGACTCCGATATGTTCGGAAATTACCGGCGAGTGGCCGGACGGCAAGGGTCGTCCGCAATATTTGCGGACGGAAGGTTGGTCGTCCGCAAAATTGCGAACGGACAAGGGTCGTCCACAATTTTAGGGACAACCTCGAACCCGTCCGCAAATTTTTTTAAAAAAATAAAAATAAATAAAATTGATATAAAATTTGATTAGATTAAATTATAAAAATTAGTACATAAGAATAACTAAAAAGCATACATATTACTAACATTTTTAATACTAATCCGTTGGAGGTATTTCCGAATCGTCGTGATCAGAATCATTGTTCTGAAATGCATCCCAATCGATATTAGGCATTTGCGATTTCATCATGCGCAAGAACTGTTCCATTCGCCTTTCTGATCGTTCAGCTCGCTTTGTGATCGTTGAACCTCCTTTTGTGCTTGTTCAACACGCTTTTCAGATTTTTGTTGCGCATCGAACACTTTTTATAACGTATTCCAGAACTCGTACTCTGATACTTTTTCTTTACCCTTGGAGAAAGATTAATGTTTTAAGGCCATTCCTCCAAGTTCGAAACTACGACCTTTGCATGGCGTAACTTGCTGTAAAACAAATATCGATATTTAATGACAATTATAAATAGTAAAATTGTATCATATTGAAATATCATTAATTTACCTCGAGATACAACTCGTTGTACTCTTCCTGACTAAGGGTAGTTTGTGTTCTGTCTACTCTCGGGGGAATTTTCGATACTCGTTCCGCTACCATGTTTTCAAGTTCATCGTGAAGATGTTTCACCTTAGGATCTACCCACGAACCATCAGACTTCTTAACGTGCGTACGTTCCAACAATTCTAGGTACGATGGTTCGGATCCCTTCTCTTTCTCTTAAAACAAATAAAAAAGATACAAGTTTAATATCAATCAAATGGTAATTTTATAAAGGCATAAAAATTATTATAAAGCTTACCAAATCTTCGTATACTTCCGCAAAAGAATGAGATCATGTCGTATGTACGCTCATCCCGTATCCTTCTCTATCCGAACGCCGGGATTTTCTTGTTCGCTCTTTTTTTGCTTAAATGTTGGATCATCCCAATATGCGCATATCTGGTCCCAAACATCTTCCACTATCCAAAGGGGTTTTCCTTTCATATCTTTTTTTTACAGTTATTTACGATAGACTTGAGACGAACTCCCGCAACCCGTTCAAATTCGGACTTTACTAGTCCGGTAAGTTCGGGATTCCAACAAAATTTTTGCTGAAATAATAAAAAGCTTATTATATTTAAACTATAATTTCAATTACTTGATAAAATTAAAAATTATTAAAACATACCATAAATGATTTCCACCATCGTTCCTTAATTTCTGGATTGGTCTCTGTCCCATTGTAACAAGTTCGATCATAATCAGCTTTCATCGTCTTTGTTATGTGACGAGAAAGTTGATTGAATCCAAACCTACAAATCAAAATTAAGATAAATTGACATTTAATTAACTATTTATAATTGATATTTGAACGTAAGTATATGTACCATAATGCGTCGTCTCCACGAATAGGGTCTATACGAGGAAGTTTGCGTCGTTCTTCATCCATTGATAAAATTTCTTCTACAGTTTGTTCATCATGCATCTCAGGTTCGTGATGCATTACTGAATCGACGGGTGGTTGGATTTGCGGATAATAAGGAGTATATTGCGCCGATTGTGTCGATCGAGTATTCCGGAAGAAATTTGGATTCATATATTCCGAAAATCCTGAAATAGAATGTCGGGAATGAGATGATAGGTTACCACTTTCCTCACACTGAGGGCGGTTTCTCGTTTTACCGCCTCTTTCAACGCGTCGCGACATACTAAAATATAAAATTCAAATATTACGTACGTTAGAATGAAATTTCATTAGAATGAAATTTCAATTCCTAATCAAATTTTTGACAATGTAACTAAGCAATATCCAACAAACCTTTTCACCAATTTCAATTCCTAATCAAAATTTTTACAACATAACTAAGAAATATCCAACAAACCTTTTCACCAATTTCAATTCCTAATAAAAAGTTTATACTAGATTACTAATCAACTTTCAATTCCTAAGTAAAATTCAACTAAATTCTTCACCAATTTTTTGCCTAAGCAATTTTCAATTCCTAAGCCAATATTTTAGCCTAAACTAGCGATTGAGAATGATTCGAACCTTATGTTCCGTGGAGGACCGGTGGAGAGGATGGCTGGTGGAGAAGACGCTGGCGGCTGCGGGAGGCACTGAGATTGTTTTAAATTTGTTTTCCATACTTGGATATTCCAATTGCAAAATTTCCTTCAAAATTCCATAAAAATCTGGTTCATCGACCGATACACAATAGCTTTCACCTTTCACACATATACCATAGTTCACCGCCAACTTCAAATTCATGGTTCGTAAATGTGAAAAATATAATCACGTGTAAAATTACATAGGCCATCTCATAACTTTCACAATCGGTCCTTTGACAAGATCTCGTAGGCACAACGGGTGATTGCCCATCTCAACCTGCAATACATGTATAAACTTAGACATATCGTCGGAATATTATAAAAGTTATTTATTTATATGTGTAAAATTTCATTACTTACATATTGTCTTATCCATGTGGATAAATCTTTTTCTTTAAGTTCTGGAGTTGAGAATCATCAGTATTCGTATATGTATTCTTCAATATATCATCAAATATCATGTATAAAAAGAAATAAAATTCTATAAATATAACAAAAAGAAACAAAATTGTCATTGTGATAACCATAGTTATGGGATTTTACCTTTCAAAAGGTTGTAGATATTCACAGTTCAATAAAACATACGTATATGCGATATGGAGATCTCGTTGTGATAACCATATATCTTTCGCCTTACCAGCAGATCGACCAATTCCGTAAAATATGTCTGGAACATCTGATACTGGATATGAATACGTCACACCACCATCAAAACATCTGTCTGAATTTCTAGTCCGCGTTTGAACATGTGGCTCGAAGTAGTATGAAATGAAGAACGATATTTCCTTATTCACGTATTGTTCTACAATTGAACCCTCCGAACGAGTTTTTTGTTTGGTTTTTTTCTTCAGATGAAACATAAATTGCTCGAATGGATACATCCAACGAAATTGAACTGGACCTCCGGACGAGCTTTTGTTTTCTTTTCATTCTTTGTTAAATAAAACCGATTTTTTTCTACAAAATCGACAATTACTCATATTCGATGTCTCTCTCCAAAAAATCATGTAATTGTCTTGACAAACATCAATCTTTTGATATGGTAATAAACCCAAAGATCTCATCATCTTCTTTGTCTCATAATAGGAGTCTACTGCATTATTATCTTATGGAAAATAATCTCTTACTAATTGCAATACCGAATCCATGCAATTCTCAGACAAATTATTTTCAATCTTCAAATTCATCAAATGTGCAGAAAAATATAACTGTGATAAACCACTTCTACAACCATTATAAAGTGGATGCCTAGCACTTTCTAGCATTTCAAAAAAACTTTTTTCTTCTTCATTCAGATCTTCTTCAATATTTTCATTTCTATAACGGAATATATTTTGCATCATTTCCATATAAGGGTTCATTTCTACATCTTGAGAAGTCTCAAACACTTCATGATGTACAATGCTCCTACTAAAGTTTTCCACAACATTACTAGGTCGTGGTGCAAAATTTTCTCCATGACATAATCACGTGAAATAATTCGGAGTAAAACTTCTTAAATAAAGATGCTTCCAAACAGTTCTCTCATTAAAAAATTTCATTCTTGCATTTGACGAATGGACAAACCAACTTACCCGTTTCTTTATAAACTTGTTGATTGGTCGCCATTGTTATAAACTATGTGACGCCTTCTATAAACTCCTTCGATACACCTTGAGTTTCTGGATCAATTCTTCTGTACATCCATCATCTGGAAACGAAAATATTCAATCTTGATGAAGATGTCATTATAATCGCAAAACAATAAGAAGATATGTGGTGAAAGATATGAGAGTTGTTTATGAAAACGGATCAATGGTTGAGGGGTTAATTAGATAATTTTTAGACGGATTACGGACTAAGAAAATAGTTGCCGAAGAGTCGTCCCGAATCCATCCCTAAATTGGTTTTTTAAAGTCCCTGATTAGGGACGGCCGCCGCGCTTCACAAATTTACGGACGGAAGGTTCCGCCGTCCGCAAATTGCGGATGCCTATGCTCTACCGTCCCTAATACGGGATGCCATACTCATCCGTTTCTAATCCGTCGGTATTTGTGGACCAATTAGGGGCGGTTCATCTGTATGCAAAATTCCGAACGGATTAGGGACAGATAATGAAATCCGTCCCTAATCCGTGTATAATCCGTCCCCAAAATTTATGGATGGAACTCGCAGTCCGCAAAATCCGTTTGCAATATTGAATTTTCTAGTAGTGTTTGTATATAAATATATTTTTGTGCTTACAAATATGCATATATGTATATATATGCATATATCTTTCATATGAATATATATATATATATATACAAATGTATGTATATATACTTGTACATATGTATTGATATATTTAAGTATGTATATATATATATATATGTAGGCATGTATATATTATATATACGTATATATGTATACATTGTTATATGTGTGTGTATATATATATATAAATATGCGTATGTACATATGAATACGTATATATGTATTTTTTATGTGTATATATGTACTATATATATGTATTTTTATTGATTATATAAATTTTAGAGATACTATTATTATTTGATCAAATTACTATCAAATGTCATCGTAGTCTCTGTGTCTAAGTATCAAAATTTTACCATTGACAAAGTTTATGAATAATTACGGTCGTTTTTCATCTACCCACAATCGTAGAAAAATAAAAACAAAGTTTACTGATTTTTACGTGTTTATTGGTGAGAACCTCAATCAATATACCATTGTATTTTGCTTAAAATCATGACTTGTGTACAAAGCTACAAACGAGAGTTGAGTGAATTTGATGTGGGACGGATGTGTGCGTGGTGTCAAGTTAGGCCCAAAGGCCAATAAGAATGGGCTCATTATGAACAAATTTTTTACCTCATCTTCTTCTTTCAATTCTACATTTTTAAAAATTATTTTATTTAATGATCCTTTTGTGCTTGAAATCAATTTATAAATAATTATGAAAAATCATATGATGTTTTGAAAATAATGATCCTTTTGTGATGAAAATAAATTTAAAAATGATTATGAAAACTCATATGATACTTTGAAAATAATATGTTAATAAATATATTATTATGAAATAATGGTAGGTTTATGAATAAATATGTAAAAATAATAATTTCTTTAATTTTTTATGCAATTTTATAATTATTCTAGGATATTATCTTGTTATAAACAATATACACCTTTGTTATTAATTATCTTCATAAAGAAATATAGCCTAATATTCTTTATTTGGTACAATAAACTAAACTGATATTTTTTATTTAATATAAATTAATTCAATTGATGAATAATAAATATAAAATATTCTCTCACGTTTTTTTATTGGAGATTATTTTTATATTAATCACAATACAGATAAAATGAAAATGCACAGAACCGTAAAATTTATAATCTTTTTAATACATTAAAAAATATGTGTTTAAAAAAAATAGTGCCCAAATAAACTACGTCATAAATTTGAATTCCTAATATATTATGAATATTGTTAATGTATAAACAACTAAAACATGGACCATGCCTCTCCTAATTAGACAATATGGGCAAAGGAGGAAAAAGCAAATAGACAAAGCCAATAACAATAATAATATTAATATTAAAATACAAAGAAAATTAACAAATTTAGATCACTTGTGTACAAAGCAAAGGATTACGATTTCTTCAAAGGAACTCATCCAATAAATACAAACCCTCCAACATGGCGATCACATTATGAGCCGTTTGGTGTAAAATAAAATAAATTTTAAATAAATAAAATAAAATAAAAAATCCAGATTTATAAAACTAATTATAGCGATGTTCACTTTCCATCTGTTCGTATATTCATTTGGAGAGTATATGCATAGTGGCACGTGCGTATACGTTGTATCTATATCACAACAACACAACCACGTGACACATTCTAAACCATGTCAATTCATGTTGTTACTATAGCTTTTCTGAAGGATATTGTTGTCAAGTTGTATTTTTTAAATATTATTTTACATCAATTAAAATATTAATCATATGTTATTGAATAATTTTTAATTTACAATTCTTGTATTAAATTAGTTTATCTTCATTTATTATACATATAACTTTATTTTTTTTATTTCGATCAATAATAAATTATTTCAACGTAATTATCGTGAATTATAATTATATGGTGATAACTAATGTGTATTTAGACAAAAACCATTCAAATTCCATTTTTATGCATTATAATTTTTTATAAAAATATTTTTTTAATATATGCGAATTTTTAAATATTTTTTAATATTTTGTGAAATATTTCTAATTTTTTAATATTATATTATTTCGTATTGACTGTATCGACTGTAATATATGAACTATTATAAGAAATTTTAAGTTTTTTTTTATTTTTAAATAAATTAAACCTAAATCTATATTTACATTTTTTATATTAAATAATTAAATAATGAATATGATCTCAGTTTACAATATATATTAAATAAATAATGTAATATTTATATTTATGATTTAATCAACTTAAAATAATTTAATATATATATATATAATCGTAATTTAGTCCGCTTTTAAGTATGAAATACATAGTGAATATAATGCAAATCTTGCATTGGTTTCCTAATTTTATATAATTCGTTTAAGAGTTAGTTATATTCGAAAAAAATAATGATTAAATAGTTGTAATGATATAGTTCATTCGTGAATTAATAGCTTGTGATAAATTATAAAACTAGTGTGTATTATTATTATATTGATTTTTCTTTTTTACTCATGAGACGTGTATACACGGTTCATTTCATTTGCTTCTAAGCATTTGTTTTAATGATTGAAGAAGCCACTAAACCATACATCAAATATAATATTAAAATATATCGACATAATTAGAATCTAAAGCTCCACATTCCAACTTTATTACTTTAATTATTTAATTTTTATTTACTCTCGTTGCATATATCATAAATGAATTAGCACAACAACAACCAAAAAACACCTTTCAATTGTTTAGATAATGCAAAATAATTATACATTGTTTTATAACAATTATATATATTTCTGAAAGTTTTCAATTTTAAAATTAATTTTTGGATTGGATTATCTATGTTATATAAATGAATATTGTGATGTTTGACCATTATATATTTCTATGATCGATTTTAAATGTGAAAATAGTTATATTATGCACACATTTTTATTAAGATATATATATATATATATTAACATATATAATTTTGTATAATCATAAATTTTAAAACCAAGTTACGAAGGTAAATAACTCCAAATCATATTTTCAAAATTTTCATATATACCTTTACATACAGAAAGAAAAACATCGATATTAAGAATTTCTTAAATTAATTTTTAGAATTATTCAATATTATATATAATTTAAAAATCTAAAATTTATATCTTAATTTATAGGAATAATTTGTCATAACAAATAAAATATTGATATTAAGAAGTTGTCATTTATTAAATTTTAAATGCGACCGAAATAAAAAAAATATGATTCGGTGAAATAAACACACGTGGCATAATTAACAACATTAAGGAAGTAATTCGGCAGCAAAGCAAGGAACCATAACAGTGTCCAAGTAGTTTGCAGTTGCAGACAACCTTGTCCGTACTTTGTTTTATTAATCCCTAAATTGATTATCTAATTAACTACCCAAATCTGCATTTGGATTCACCCATTTCAACAGTTAAATATTATTAATTAATTACCACAATTATCATCGTTCTTATTATGTTAGTAACTAATAATTCCTTATTTATCATTCTTATTTCTCCATATATATTTTCGTTCACACTTCCGACTAGCACATCTAAGATATATTACTGTTGTTATACTACTGTTCATATTGGGTAGTTGATTACAATAGCACTCTAATAATCTTTTTCTAAAAAATCCTACCCAAATATATAAATTTATTCCATTTTTAGTATACAAATGATCATACATATAAATTAATTTATATTTTGTTGAATTCATTAAATTTCGTTGAAACCTTCGATCGATTGTACATCTCCCTATCCCGAACATTTGTTTGTTTTTATGGTAAGAAAACCCCGTTTAACCCCAATTTTTTTCCTTTCTAATTTAAACATTAACTAACATATTAGATAGAAAATAATAAACGAATATTAATATTATTTTAAAATTATAATCATATAAAACATATAGTAATTAAATTGTATATCTATATGATATATACTCGTAACTTAATTTATACTAATGACGATAATTAATATATTATAATAATTTATCTAAAAAGTAGTTTATTATTCGATACTCTACCACTCTAATATACATATGAAGTGTTGAATAATTATAAAATTTTATATGATATTTTTTGAAATGATCAATATTTTTAAATTTTTCTACAAATTATAAATCATTCGTAAATATATAGAAAATTAGATTTTATTTTATAAAATGACATTCAATTTTTAACCTTTCAAGTATAATAAGTAGAACTTTAATATATGTTTGTTTGTTTTTAGTATTTGTTTTATCAAATATAAATTTAAATTTAACTATTCCCAATAATATTTAGTTCAAGAGTTTTAGATTGTCATTGTTATATTTTAATCAATATAAAATAATTATCATAACATTTTTTTTATGTCCACATAGATTATAATCAAGAGTTTAAAATCGATATATTTAAATCAAAACAAATCAGATTCTAATTGATCTCATCAAAATTAGATAAAAAGAGTTTAGAGTGTCACTATTTGAGTGACGAAAAATTAAAAAATCTTAATTGGATTCCAAATAAGTAATTAAGAAAAAGGAAAAGAAAAATAATGGTGATAGATCATAAATAAATCCCCATTTGCTGTATTTTATTTTTATATATTCTCTAGCTAACATAAATAAATGCCCTCTTCTTCACACAACCACCTTCTCATTTCTTCTCTTCCACCGTCTTTCTCCACTCCGAAAAAACAGAGAAATGATCCTTCTTTATTTCTTCCTCCATCTTCTCCTCCTTCTCCAAAACCCTAATCTCTCTCACTCTCTCTCCTCCGACGGATTAGCTCTCCTCTCCCTTAAATCCGCCGTCAATCAACCTCCCGGCGGTTCTGCCTTCTCCAACTGGAACGACAACGACGCTGATCCATGTCGATGGTCCGGCGTCTCCTGTATGAACGTCTCCGGCTCTGATGAGCCTCGTGTCGTCGGAGTGGTTGTCTCCGGTAAACGTCTCCGTGGTTATATTCCTTCGGAGCTCGGTTCCCTCGTTTACCTTCGCCGTTTAAACCTCCATGATAATGAGCTCTATGGCTCGATCCCTACTCAGCTCTTCAACGCCACTTCGCTTCATAGTCTGTTTCTGTACGGCAACAATCTCTCGGGTCCTCTGCCTCCTTCAGTCTGCAGCCTCCCTAGGCTTCAGAATCTCGATTTGGCAAGCAATTCGCTCTCCGGAGCTCTAACGCCGGATCTCAAGAAGTGTAAGGAGCTCCAGAGGCTAATCCTCGCTGATAACAATTTCTCCGGCGAGATTCCTGAGGGAATCTGGCCGGAATTGGAGAATCTCGCTCAGCTCGATCTCTCTTCCAACGAATTCACCGGCCCAATCCCTAGCGATCTCGGCGAGCTCAAATCGCTCTCCGGTACTCTCAATCTGTCCTTCAACCATTTCGCCGGTGGAATCCCCAAATCCCTCGGAAATCTACCGGTCACGGTCTCTCTCGATCTCAGGAACAACAATTTAAGCGGAGAAATCCCCCAAACAGGATCGTTCTCGAACCAGGGACCAACCGCTTTCCTCAACAACCCAGACCTGTGCGGGTTTCCTCTCCAGAAATCGTGTAACGACGAAAATCATAACTCTCCGGGCACTCGGAAATCGTCACCCAGGAACAATGCCGACGCCAAAACAGGACTGAGCACCGGATTGATCATACTGATCTCCGTCGCGGACGCCGGAAGCGTAGCGTTGATTGGAATGGTTATAGTTTACTTGTACTGGAAGAAAAAGGACACCGACGGAGGCTGTAGCTGCACCGGAAACGACAAACTTGGCGGCTCCGATAAGGGGAAACTCTGCTCCTGCATAACGGGATTCCCCAAGGAAGACGATTCGGAGATGGAAGACAACAAAAACGAGAAATCAGGGGAAGGGGAATTGGTAGCGATCGACAAAGGGTTCTCGTTCGAGCTGGACGAATTGCTGAGAGCTTCTGCGTATGTGCTTGGGAAGAGTGGGTTGGGGATCGTGTACAAGGTGGTACTGGGGAACGGAATTCCGGTGGCGGTGCGGCGGCTGGGGGAAGGAGGAGAGCAACGATACAAGGAGTTCATGGCGGAGGTTCAAGCAATCGGGAGAGTGAATCATCCCAATGTGGTAAAGCTAAGGGCTTATTATTGGGCTCCCGATGAGAAGCTTCTCATCAGTGACTTCATCAACAATGGCAGCCTCGCCGCCGCTCTCAGAGGTACGTGTTTTTGTTTTTGTTCTTTGTGTTCCTTTTTGTTTGGTAATAGAATCTCAAACTGGGATCTGAGTTTGTCTTTTTCTGGAAATGGAGTGCCATTCACAACTAATTATGCCAAATAATTAAATTTCAATCATTAATCTAGGATTATAGGAAATTATAACAGTTTTGACTTCTAGATATACAATATGTTAAATATTTTTTTTAATTATATGAGCATATTAGTATCATGTTACTAATAAAGAAAATATAAAATTCTAATTAAAATATTTGAAGTTGTTTTAGTGTTTATAATTATATATAAATTATTTGTTATCTTTATATATGAATTATTATGTTATTTATAAAAAAATAATTGGTTAGAATTTATATGTTTTTTTTAATTTTTATATATGAATTATTATATTAATTCAAAATAATATACCTATTAGAATCATATCTAAACTAATACATGTGGGTTTATGGAGCAATTTAGCACTTGGCGTGTATATATTCACGTTTGTTGAAAATATAGTTGATTTAAAAATAACTATGATAATTTGTTATTATTTTAAAAGTAATATGATATGAACAAAACATTAGCCATATATATATATATATATATATGTATTTGTAATAGATATTTTTAGGAATGAGAAATTATAGTGAAGGAATGAAAGAAAGAAAAATAGTGGTAATAAGTAATTAGGTGAAAAAGGAATGGGAGGCATGATTAGTAGTTAATGGCAATGTATTAAGTAGTAGTAGAAGAATAGATGGCTTGAGGACTACGAGTAATGATTATAGACACCAACCTTACATGTCCTGTCCTTTTCTCTTCAACCTCCTTCGTATATACACAATTATGTAATTGAATGAACACATATCTAGCCCTTTTCAAAAATAAAATAATAATTAAAATTTCAGAATTTTTGGATTCTGTAAACTTAAAATAGAGCGAATTCCGTATTTATACGTAATATCTTTTATTTTTCTTATAAACATATGGATTATTAATAATACATTGTAGAATAAAACATTAAATTTCAAATTTCTTATCTTAATTTCGTTGTTTTGTAATTCTACTATTTAATATTTTATTTAAAATATATTATAAATTTATATTTACATATAAAAATGTAATATTTTTTATTTTGTATGAAAATTTGGATATAGTTTATGTATTTATAGGAAATTTTGTAGTGATTAATCTTAACCTAAGATAAGGAGTGGGTTATATATTGAATTATAATAGGTGTTTCATATGTTTTATTAATTAAATATAAAATAATAGACAGTACGAGATTCAATCCGTTCAAGTTGAAATTATAATACCAAGCTAATCATTAACTAAAGTGTTGACAATGCCTTTGTTGATTATTTGCACGTGATTTAAAATAATTTAAAAATACAGAGGATTCTGTGAAAACTTCATTAATTTGATTAAAATGTGTTGAAAAAATTAATGTTTTTATATAAAACTGAATAATAATTAGGTATTGTACATTTATCATAATGAAAAAAACAAATTAGTTTTTGAACTATTTTAAAATAAACAATAAAATAAAAATAAAAAAAATGTGCAGGAAGGAAGGGTCAACCATTGCCGAGCCTGTCATGGTCAACGCGTCTGAAGATAGCAAAAGGAGCGGCTCGAGGAATAGCATACCTCCATGAGTGCAGTCCAAGGAAGTTCGTCCATGGCGATATCAAACCCTCCAATATCCTCCTTGACTCCTCCTTCAACCCTCTCATCTCCGACTTCGGTCTCACTCGTCTCTTCACTATCACCGCCTCCGCCGATCCCTCCTCCTCCTCCTCCTCCGCCGGAGGCGGTGGCCTCTTCATGGCCGGAGCACTTCCCCACACCTCTTCAAACTTCCATCGACAAATCCTATGGCTACAAAGCCCCTGAGGCACGTATCCCCGGAACCAGACCAACCCAAAAATGGGACGTGTACTCCTTCGGGGTCGTGTTGTTAGAGCTCTTGACCGGAAAGTCTCCGGAATCTTCGCCGCCGACGAGTTCTTCCACATCGGCGGTAGAAGTACCGGATTTGGTGAAGTGGGTACGGAGAGGGTTCGAGGAGGAGAAACCATTGTCAGACATGGTGGATCCGATGTTGCTTCAAGAAGTTCACGCCAAGAAACAGGTCTTGGCCGTGTTCCACGTTGCCTTGGCTTGCACGGAAGGTGACCCTGAGATACGACCCAGGATGAAGAACGTCTCGGATAACCTCGACAAAATCGGCCACTAACACATTATCATTCTCTTTTTGGATACATCAATGACCATTGAGTGGTATGCGCAATCCATCATTTTTTTTTATTAAACATTATTCGAGAAAAAATGTTAGAAATTTTATCATATAAATATAAGTATTAGACAATTGTTATTGAGGTACACACGCTGTGATGATTAGTGTCGTATTGAAGAGACAATTATCGGGTGAAAATCTCTCTGTGCCATTCTGTAATTTTAAAAATATAATGATGGTTTTGTGATTAATTACAAATTGATGATTTATTGTAATTAATGAGAATGTAAAGGGTATGTATCAAAAGACATGTCTTTTAGGATTAATAATTTTTTCAGAATAAATCAATTCAATTTTTTTAAAATAATTCATTTCAAAAATCCTAAAAAAATTAAAATATTATATCTATTTAACTAAAAAATTAGTTTAAATTAATTTTAATTAAAATTTTATAAATAATTGTTTTTTAAATTAATTAATTTTAGAAATAATTGAAAATAATTAATTTTAATATATATATATATATATATTAAAAAATAGATTAAAAATAATTACAATTTATTGAAAAAAAACTCATTTATTTATAAAGAATTAAAATGACGATGAAGAATATTTAAATACATTAAAAGAAGCAAATAATTGGACATCTTCAATATATTTACGAATACAATTTGTGAAATATCTCCAATATATTTGTGAAATATCGATCAAATGTTAGAATTATTTAATAGAACGCGACTCCAAATAACGCAATTAGGTAACAATGTGATAGAATATAAAATAATAACAGGAACTCACACAGACAATATCGTATTTATACCTCGATTCCTATTAATCCCAACTAACACAACTTTACCGTTTCATTTCAAACAAAAACAATGTCCTGTTATATTATGTTTTGCAATGACAATTAACAAAAACCAAAGATAGAGTATTAATCGAGTAGGTATATACTTATCAAAACCGGGTTTTCAGTCATAGACAATTATATATTGCAATTTCAACCGTAAAAACTAGATTGAAATTACTTATTTTAGACGATAGTTATAAATGCATTTAATTTTAACATATAGTCAATGTTATATATATAGAAATACATTAATAGTTGGAACTAACAAATGGGTCAATGACCAGAGCCCACCGCATCTTCATTCCTTAAACCCATTTGCTTTTCCAATCCGTTAACATCCGTCGTCCCTTCTTTGCCGTCGAAGCTCCTATCATGACCGGAGCTAGCCGGAGGAGTAGCCGCAGCCGGATTAAATCCCCCACCGGCGCTGAAGATTACGACCACTCGCTTCGTCATTCCTCGAGTAGTACCCACCGGGGTAAAGGCAAGGAGGATCTAACGTCGATCCGGATTTTTAAGGCGAATCTCAGGATACTGATTGGTTTATGCATACTGGGGCTTCTTGTCATCTACTTCGTCAGTCGGCTAGTTAACATCGGGATTGATGAAGATTCCGGGAGGCCTAGGGTTATCACTCCGTTTCCTGCTCCCAAACTCATGGACTTGCCCATGGTATTCGATTCTCAATCCTCAAACTATTTTCTATACATCTTTTCCTTTTTGTGTTGTATCTGGAATTTGATGTTTTCTGGGCGTGTGTCTACATTCTGTACCAGTTTCAAGGTGAGCATAAGGAGAGCTTGTATTGGGGAACTTATCGTCCTCATGTTTATTTTGGAGTTCGAGCCAGGTACGGTATCTATTGCGTAGAAAAATTGTTCATGTTAGAACGAGATTTGAGCTGATGGATATGCTGTAATTGGTGAATGTTCTGGAAGACAGGATGATTTTTTTTCTTTTTTTTTGTGGTTTAGGAATAGCCATGTGCCTGAATTCATCTCTCTATAGCGTTGATAATGTAACTGTACTTGTAACGAATAGCTTCTGCTTATGCTATGTGAATTAGTTATCAAGTTCCATTAGAATGACAAAGAATGGAAGCATAAACAAAAGGAAAAAGAGTACAAAAGATTTTATGGTGTCACGGAAGTGTTTCCTTTTTGTCATTTTAAAGCTAAGTTAATGGCTTGATGCGGATACCAGCGAATATTAATTCTTAGATGGAAAATGCAGAACTCCTCAGTCCCTTGTTGCTGGTTTGATGTGGATTGGCGTCAAGGATGGGATGTATGTTATGCGGCATTTCTGTGAAAACTCTGATGGTCTCAGTTCATATGGCTGGAGAGAACATAATGGGCGTGATTTTGGGCGGCAAGAGCTGGTTGAACAAGATATGATGTTGGAAACTAGTTTCTTGAAGTCAAAGAAGGACAGTTTTGGCTATGGAGGAGATTGGGCAGTCCGAATTGATGCGAAAGATAATGGGTAATATAATGTTTCTTTTTACTACTATTATTAATCTGTTTAAGACTATATTGTTTTTTAATATATTTTTTAAGATGCTTTTTGATGTTCATATCTCATGTTTGCATGACATAGCTTCTTTCTTTATCATGCTTGGATTAAACTAGGTTGAACGATGAAGTAAAGAAAAGCGCACATCTCTTTTTCTACGTGGCTGATGAATCTGGCAATGCTCTGAGTCTAGGCCAAGATATATTGAAATCTCAAGAGAGTTATCTTTTAGCTTCAGGTTCACGTTCAGATGTGGGAGACTGGCAGATACACTTAAAATCTGAGGTAATATGTGGTTTGAAGTACATTTACAGATCCTAGAAATGCCTGTGAAAGACAAAATAGTATTTCCGTAACTGACTTTGTTGGGAGTGAATTGATGAGTGATGAAAGCTTTCTGTCATATTTCTGGTGTTACCTGCTGATTCCTGTCCAGATCTAACCTCTTCATCTTTTTTCCACCTGCAGAATCATATGGAAACACATTACTCTGGTTTCAGGACGCCTCACATTCATAATTTGTCCGATCTTGTTCAGCAAAATCTCGGTGTACAGGTCAGCTTATTTTCAACCTCATGACTCAAATTTTCTAACGTGTTGTAGCCGTATGTTTTTTAAGTTCTTTTTAAGAATACTGTGCTTATGTATTTCTTCTTGGCTTGCATGTTATCAGGCGAGGAAGTTTGGAAGACTTCAGCTCTCTGACACATCAGAGGATTCTTCCAATATTTATGTTTTTCAGGTACTTACTCTTGAGCAATATGTTTTTGCCTTCAATTGCTTGAGTAAATTTACTATCTATTCCGTGTTCCTATCGTCTTTAATCTTTTTGTGAGATGCAGATTTCTGCAATGCTCCCATTCAAGATAGATATTGCTTTTATCTCTGGGATCAGAGGAGATAGTTCAAGCGCGGAAAAGCGTATAGCCAGTCTTACAGGTCATAAGCGTCCTGTTATTGCTAACCGTCATTGATGATTGATATAAATTTTCTCAAAATAGAAATTATGTACCAACCTCTTTTAGTCCAATTGATATCAATTGGGGGATATAACCTATAGTTTGACTGTAGAAGAATTTTCTGTCTTTAATGAGAATGTTTTTGAGACAGGACAAACATACAAGGAAATTGTTCTGAGATTTATGTTTTCTTTTTGTGTGTTTGTGCCTGTAAGTTTTTGTTTCTTAAGTATCACTCCTACTGATAAGTAGCTTCTGATTATCTAGCATGTTCTCTAAGCGACAAAAGTTCTCCATTTCTGTTGTGTGACCATTCCACCGGGTTTTCGTATAAGAATATTAAGTCTGGCACCTTCCAGCTTTTTATGAGACCTAATTTTGATTCAGTTGCTACGCCATTTTGCTTATTTTCCTTCTGTATGCCATGCAGGTTCCATACTCACTAATCAACTTGAAGAAAAACGGAAAGAATTTGATGCAAAATTCAAGGAGTGCTTTGACCTTTCTGTTAAGGTGAAATTTTCTGAACTGACTAATTTCTTTTCTCCACAGAATTCAATTACCCGTGGCATTGCTTGTTAGTTGTCTTTAGCGCATCCAATTTCTTGCTTTAAGGAATGTCATTTTCTAGTGAATCAGTTGAATAATTTCACCCAGCTTGGTTGAATGGATCCTTGAAAAGAGGGTGTTGAACATGTAGCACTACAATCCACATCTCCTATTCCATATCGTTGGTGCACTTCTGTCTGATTAACTATGTGCGTTATTCAATTACACATTCATAGAATAAGTAAAGATCCGAATCTTGCTTTCTTGTGGTTCCAGCTTGATGAAGACTCTTTGGCTGTTGGTAAAACAGCAATTGGAAACATGTTAGGCGGCATTGGTTACTTCTACGGTCAATCAAAGATCGCTGTCCCTAAAAGTACTCAGGTGAGTTTCATTTTTATCCCGCTATTCGTGTCTCATATTATAGATGGCCATCCACTTACAAACCAGATTGTACCTCTTGACAGAATCATACAGTTACAGTTTTCATTTGCAGACCAAAAATCCTGACAACTTCTTGCTATATTGGCCAGCCGAGCTTTACACAGCTGTTCCAAGCCGACCCTTCTTTCCACGAGGATTTTTGTGGGATGAAGGTTTCCATCAACTGTTGATCTGGTTTGTTGTTATTTTTATCATATGTTGAAGCTCTTGATTATATTTTGCTTCACAACTGTATGATTACTTTTTGAAAAGCGGTCTTTTAAGAAAAGATTTATGATTACAGAGTTACTAGGAATTATTGTTCTGTCATTTGATCCTTCATTGAGATGTCTCGGCATATATTTGAGCAGGCGCTGGGATTTGCACATAACTCTGGATATCGTAGGGCATTGGTTAGATCTATTAAATTTGGATGGATGGATTCCACGTGAACAGATTTTGGGGGCTGAAGCCCTGAGGTATTTAAATGCTCATCTTCTCTGTTTTCTTCTTTTTCTGGTTAAGAGTATGGTTCTCAGATTAAAGTTTACGTGCAGTAAGGTCCCAGAGGAATTTGTCCTTCAGTATCCAACTAATGGAAATCCACCAACACTATTTTTGGTGATACGCGGTAAGAAGTTATAGCCATTTATACTTTGTTTTCTTTTATTTTGGTTCTCATATGAAGTTCGGGGAAGACAATCGAGAATATACAGCATAGTGGCACACCAATTAGTTCATCTTTTTGTCATTGCTACACAAGAATGATTTCGCCCTTGTCTTTGTTACCAATAAAAAAGAATAAAACCTTTCATTTAGTGAAATAGGGATGCAACAGTTGTCCCTTAATAGTTTCTTTCTTTGTTTATGGGAGATGAAGCATGTTGATCCAGATCATTAGGCATGAAATGCTCAAGACAGTAATGTCTTTTTTCTTCCTTTTCAGATCTCATAAATGGCATAAAGACCGAGAAATTTAGCGTGACAGAGAGAGATGAAATCTTGTCGTTCCTTGAGCGGGCTTCTGTTCGCCTAGATGCATGGTTTCAATGGTTTAATACGTCCCAATCAGGTAACAACATGGTATCTATACCTTACTTTTCTTGGTATGTATCCATCCGAGTAGAAAGAGGTAACTCTTTGTAGTAGGCCTGACCATTTCGGGTATCAGTTCGGATATAATGGGTATGGATTATTCGGGTTTTAAAAAACAGTAACCAAACAAAACTGATATTCGGTTTTTTAACTTTCATACCCAATCAGTTATTTTATGTACACCCGAACCGAACCAAATGACCCAATAACTTTCTGTTCGGTTTAGTTCGATTTTATATAACCGAACCGAAATGTCCACCCCTAGTTTATAGTATCGCACTAAAAGTTGTTTTTTTTTTTTAATTTTCGCAAGCTTAACGTTGGATTTTTTATCCTGAGATGAACTGTTTCATATTGGGTAATATGTGTTGACATGGTTGGAAACTAGGTAAGGAGGTCGGGAGCTATTTTTGGCATGGTAGAGACAGCACAACAACTCGGGAACTAAACCCTAAGGTACTACAAATTCTTGATGTCTTGTGACAATGTTGACATTTGATTTTCCGCTGCTCATTTGCGCTAGGCTGTTTGAAGTCTCGATTCACAAATTATCGTATTCTCTTATCATAAAATTAACGACGACCTTTAGATTGATTTTTTTTCCACGCACGGTATTTGTTCTTACGTTTCTCGGTGGCAACTGCTCTCTTTGGTTGCTTCGCCACAGACGCTATCATCTGGGTTGGATGATTATCCCCGGGCTTCACATCCGAGTGAAGATGAACGTCATGTGGATCTTAGATGCTGGATGCTCCTTGCAGCCGATTGTATGAATTCCATCATTGAATTGTTGGGGAAAGAAGAAATGCCCTCGAAGGTTCGAAGATAACGAGTAAAAAACTATATCTCCCATTTTGTTTTTTCGTATCTTACTGATGTACGATGTCGAATCCTACAGGATTACAGCTCGACGCTTAAACTGCTTTCAGATTTCAATCTTCTGAATAAGGTCAAGTTGGCCTCTAACTGACATAAAAAACTTGATTATAGCAATCATAAGATGCTCTCAAAATAACTGATTTTCGTGGCTAATCTCTGAACAGATGCATTATGATAGTGATCATGGGGCTTACTTCGACTTCGGAAATCACACTGAAAAGGTAAGGAACTGATAAACGTAGTGTAAATTAGCATCCGGATTCTCCATTCTCTTGTTCGTATAACGAACCTCACTCTTTCACGAATGATTCGTCAAGGTTCGGTTAATTTGGAAAGAGGGTATCGGAGAAAACGGTTACCTCACTCGAGAGCTTGTAAGGGAGGCATTGGAGAGGCCAGAGCCAAGATTTGTACCTCATGTCGGTTATGTCAGCCTGTTTCCCTTCATGTCAAAAATCATCCCACCCGTGAGTTATCTCCTTTAGCATTTTATCATGCTTCTCGAGATCCCTAATCACTGGCTACTAAATCATCCACAATGTTCTTCGGATTAATTGAAGGATTCGTCAATCCTCGAGAAGCAGCTCGATCTCATTTCGAACAAGAGCATCTTGTGGACCAAATACGGACTACGTTCCCTTGCCAAAACTAGGTAAAAAGCCTACGATTCAAGATACAGTTGTCTATTTACGCATCCACGATTGATTTAGGGAATGAATACCCACTGATCTCGACGCAGTTCTATGTACATGAAACGTAATACCAAGCATGACGCACCGTACTGGAGAGGCCCCATCTGGATGAACATGAATTACATGATCCTTTCTTCCCTGCACCATTACTCCAGAGGTATTCCTCTTTACACCCTAATTTCTGCCTAAAACAACAGCCACATCACAGTCATAAAAGAACAAGTTTCACCTGCAGTGAATGGACCATATAGTGACAAGGCAAGAGCTATTTATGAGGAGCTCCGAAGCAATCTGATAAGGTATATGCGGACATTATATGTATCTGTATTATATAACAGTAGCTTTGGAAGCAATTTTAAAGATTTGGGTACTCACTTGTTGGGTGTTTGGTACAGAAATGTGGTCGGGAATTATCACAAGACAGGATACATTTGGGAACATTATGATCAAATGAAGGGAACTGGGAAAGGAGCTCGTCTCTTCACCGGATGGTCTGCTCTTATCCTTCTCATAATGTCTGAAGCTTACCCTATTCCTTAAAAAACCATAAACATTAGTCATTTACACAATCACCGAGTCTCAGAATTTGTCGAAGTTGCCTCGGTAGCTCCAGATTGTGAATGCTTTGAGAAGTAAGAATGAAGCAAATCTAGATTCCCTTTCAGTATCAATGGTCCAAAATCTTGAATGGAGAATGAAACAGAAATGACCAGAAAACCAAGAATGGTGACTTACCTTCTGAGTTCAAGTTAAAGAGTTACACTGAAATGAAAGCAAAGAGCTAAAGGAGGAAAAAACAAGGCTTATCAGGCTCTACTTGAGCAATGTGTTGGTGAGCTTTATCTTTCGTCTGTTGTTTATGTGTCTTCAGACATTTCTGTATCGTCTGATATCATTATCTCCAGATCTCTCATATCGCGCTTCAATACATTCCCGAGCCTAGCTATGGCTTCTGTCTGCTGTTGCAAGACCTGTTTAGCAAATCCCAATGAGACACACGGTGTTTGGTAATATTACGAGCCATCACGGGAATACGAGATTTAAACGTCGGATATTGCCCGTGTGCCATACCTCCTGCATATCTAAAAGGCTCTGTTCATCTATTTTGGTTGATCCAGGAAGGTATATGGAACTACCACCCGCGATTGAGTTGGCTTGTGCACGAGTTATAGTTAGTAAGCTTTGCACCCTCCTAGAGAGCTCGGCTCCAGGTCCTTTCACCTGAAATCCACACCCTTTTTCAGCATCACACTTCATAAAAGCCCAATGAGGAATTCGGGAAAATGACTCGTACCTGTCTTGTTATCACTGCCAATTTTTCGGCCAGTCCAGCCTCTCCTTTCATTAAGGGTAAGCGGAAACCTTTCCCCTCGAGAGCTTCTACTATCCTCATCACCTTCAGGCACACACCCAAAGCAAAATGTTATCATCCCGACACTTGAAAGAGGTAACATATTCATATTTCACAACCAAGAGGCTTTTCTCACCCTTAACAAGCGTCTTTGAAGACTTTGTTCTTTCTGTCTTAACCTTTCAATACATGGAAAGGTCTGTGCTTGCAAATGTCTCTGAAGCTGAAGTAAGTAACAACCAGTTTCTTGTTAGATGTAATAACCCAACAGCAAATGTGTTGAGTAATGAACTTAAAACTCACCATTTTAACATTGCTTTGAGTTGTTTTTAGTCTTTCAGTGTCTGAGAGGAGGACCTCATCTTGAATCTGCATGACCCCAACACAAAGAACGGAATCGTACGTATAAAGAACTCGGCGTCATGATAAGATATTGTAATTTACAGCACAAAGCACATGAAAGCAACCTTAAGGCGCTGCGAAAGATCCTTGAAACCTTGTACAAGCTGAGGCCAGAGACGCTCTCTATCGGCTGAATCCATGCCTTCGAGTTTGCTCATGGCCTCTGCCCACATTATCTACCATTACAGAACATTGTTTTACACACCAGATTATACATAAGAAGCAACAGAGTTCCAAGAGATTAAGACAGAACAGTCTTACATCAGACACAGTTGCAGGCTTCACTCGATATTGTGGTTCAGTCACACTAAACAAAAGATGCTGCAAACGAAAGAAACTAAGTTAGAGAAGGTAGAGAATGGATGAGATGATTCACAACCAAAACCAGAACTAACCTTAAAAGCATACTTCGGATTCGTCTGGTCCTCGTTATACGCATCAATGATGGCCTAAAATCAAAGCAACGGGACAGCTAAAGCGAGTAAGAGGAGCTATCATCAATCATCTTCAGAGAGCTTAGCGTTAGGGTTTCAGATCGGGAATGGTATGATATTCGAGAACCGATGCAAAATCCACAGAGAGAGAGAGAGGGAGAGAGATCCTACCTGAATGTCTCGATCGGCAAGAGAGTTAGGGAAAGGAGCTAGAGGAGCCATCTGAGTAGTCAATTGCGCGTTAGGGAACGGCGTCGGCTGCTGCGTGGAGGCGAACGGAGTCTGAAAGCCGAATCCGGTGGACGCCGGTTGCTGAAACGACGGAGTCTGCTGCTGCTGCTGCTGCTGTTGCTGCGTTTGCGATGAAAATGGTGTGGAGAAGAGAGAGGAGCCAAATCCGCCTGAGGAGAAGGACGGTGTAGACGCCGCCCCAAACGTGGGAGCCGATGAAGGCGTACCGAAAGCTGGAGTTGAGGCCGCGCCGAACCCAGGGGTTGAAGACGCTCCAAATGCCGGTGTTGAAGACGCTCCGAACGCCGGCGTTGGTGACGCGCCGAAAGCCGGAGTTGATGACGCGCCGAACATCGGAGTTGACGACGGAGTACCGAACGCCGGAGTTGAAGACGGAGTGCCGAATGCCGGCGTGGATGACGGGGTGCCAAACGCCGGCGTCGACGACGGGGTGCCGAACATGGGTGGAAGAGAGAGATAGAGAGAGAGAGAGGATCAAGGGTTTAAGAGAGTAGCGCCATTGGAAACTAAGCTGCTCAAATGTTCGATATTCCGACCGTACGGGTTTTTTTTTAGTCTCGACACAATTTAAATCTATTTAAATAAAACAGAAATTAGCATTTTTAAGAATACTTTTGTGAAACATTGAACTTTATTAACATTAATTGAAAGAAATACAAGTTATAATGTTGAATCCCTTCTTACGAGAAGGAAGATTTACCCAAAATCAAAGAATTCGATGAATTCATGAATTTTTGTATTTATCAAAAGATAATTTATAGGTCAAACATATGAAGTTATACATCCATAATTTTTTTTATCATCGAGATATACACAAAAAGCAACTTGATCAGAGGGAAAGAATTTCAAACTTTATAAACAATCGTGTCAATACAACTATTATTCTTTCAATTTGTGTGAGTAGCATGCCAAAAGAACTGTAGGATGAATCTTATGTATTTGAATTAGAATGTTGGACCACTAATCTTCTACAAAATTAACGATTAGAAAGTAAATAAATAAGCAACAGAAAGATTAAACAATTGAACTTTCAAAAAAATGAACAAATCAACAATAAATATATGTTTTTTTTAACTAAATCAAGAACAAATTTCATAAGCATATGATTGTCTACAAATAAAAAAGAGATAAAATAAGATAAATCGATTTTTTTCTACGAACAAGGTTATAAAAAGAGGAAAAGGTAGCGGCATTTGTTACAACTTACATATATTATGTGTGTTGTGTTGGTGAGTGTGTAGACATGTAAAGTTCATACACGGATGGTGTAGTGAACAGAGGGGAAACGAGCTGTGAGGTTTTTGGTTATGGGTAGTTTGAAAATAATCTAGAAGAAGTGACATGTATTTCGAATAAATTTGGGTATATTAGGGTAAAAGTACTTGTAGTTGAATGAATTACAATATAAGTAAATCAATTTACTTTGTGAAGTGAAAGATCATCGTGGTTTAATTTGGTATTCAAGTGAGATTCATACAAAATTTCAATTGGTACCTAAACAGGTGGCGAACAAGAAGTCAACAATTTGTGCACAATCTAAATAAAAGGTATAAACTCTCATTGAGAACTTGTTTCGATTTCAGAACTCCTCTTATTAGATTCTACAAACTATGCCTACTGAAAAGTCAAGTTCAAGACAACAATTAGAGGCATAGATGAAGACAACGGTAGAATCAAGATGGAAATCCCCCAATACAACCGATCAAAAAAGAAATCCAATTCTTAAACCAATATCACTATGGACACAGAAAAGAAATGTCTTTCAATCTACAATGTAAAGTGCTATCTATTATCTTTCGATACAACATGAAGGGACAACTCGTGTAAGAAGAATTTTCCTAGACATTCTAGCCTCATTATGAGGATGGATAAAAACAAGAGGATCACTGAATCTAGTGCAAAGTGAAATGCACTAGCCAATCATACACATAATTTGGAAAAGACATACAAAGAAAAAAGCTAGTGAAGAAACTTATTCGTTGTCTACCAAAGAAGTTCGAACCAAGAAAAAACAATAGAAATTGCGATGAACACTGATACTATCAGCTTTGCAGAAGTTGTCAGAATTCTTTCAACTCATGATATGAGTTTAGAACATGATAGCTGATCTAAAAAAATGCATTTCAAGTAAGGACGAAGCTAGTCGACTCAATGCTTTGTAAGAAAGCATGACATATAGGAATTCAAAAATTCATAAAGAAAAAGAACGGAAAAAATCAAAATTTTGACAAGATTCAAAGGAGAGTTAAGTTTCCACTCAATACCATGAATGTGAAGGTTTCAGTCACTTCAAAGTCGAATGTCCAAACACTTTAAAGATGGAAACAATGCTCAATTCTTAAATGCAAAGGGTATGCACACATAAAAGCTGAAATTTGGATAAATTATGGAGGGGAAGAATGAAAAATCCTATATTTTGGAATGACCTCATACTGACGAGGGAGAGAAAGAAGAGATTACCAATCTTGTGGCATTTCTAGGAGAAAAATCGGTATTTAAGAGTGATAGTGACGATGATTTTACTGTTGAGTCAATGTACAAATCATGGATGAAGATTAGCAAACAAAATATTGAGTTGGTCAAAGAAAATATACAATATAAAGAATGACTTAGACATAATGAAGTGTAGTTGCAATGACATAATGAAGAAGTAGTGTTTATCAAACATCAACTAGAGAAAACTTAAAAACAATTGTGCATGTTTAACAATGACACTAAAAAGCTAGATACTCTTTTGGCCTTTGAAAAAATAGACAAACAATAATATGGACTTGATTTCAAGAGAAAACAACACCAACAAAGATAATGTTGAGAAAAATGTAGCATTTGTTACTGGTGGTTTATTGTACTGGAAGATGCAATTTAGACTGTTCAAACTACAGTTCCATCAAAACAAGATGTTTCAGACTGCTCGAACTACAGTTCAACCGAAGAAAACTATAGTCAGACATGAATCTACAATGTGAAATAAAAAACAAACACTTGGATGAGAAAATAAAATATATATTGAAAGCTTAAAAAGATTAACAAGTTTGGGTAAGAAAATATGATTTACATTGCAATGTTGTTTATACTCCTATTCATGACAATTATGATGTCACTTGGTATTTCGATAATGGATGTTACAAGCACGCAACATGAACAAATGAATTCTGAAAACAAGAATGGAAATGTGACATTTGGTGATGATGAAGTAGGAAGAATATGGAAAATGGTCACTTAGAGCGAATGGATTACCACAACTTGCTGATATATACTATATGGAATGACTAAAAGAAAATGTTATCAGCATCAACCAACTTTTTGACAATAGATTCAAGTCAAAATTTCAAAAGAAGAAGGTCATATTTTACTAATGACAAATGTGTGGTAACAAGAAAAAAAGAGGAGGAAACAATTGTTATGTGTGGAAGAATTGACAAAAATGTTTAAAAGCACTGAGTGGTGAACTCAATCTATGACATCAACGATTTGGACACATTAGCACTAGAACCTTGATCAAACTTACTAATAATGATATTATTCGAAGAATACCAAAGCTTGCTAATGAAAGCAATACATGTACTTTCATGGCTCATTTTGCTAATAGAAACGCACTAAATTTGTCAAAAAAATCTTGTGCAACACTCTTTGACCAATCATCAATTTCTTAGAGGACAAGTAGAGAGGACGCGACTAGAGGTAGACTATGTACCTACTGAGCATTAAATACCGAATATACTCACTGAACCTTTAAATATGAACATATTTATATGCTTAATAAAATCCCTTGAAGTTTGTGAATTTTGAGCTTTCTAATTGTTAGAAAATCTAGAGGAGAATAACGAGTTCATATGACAACCTGAAATGAATGAAATATACTGAATGAACTCTAATATTCAAGTGCATTTGAAGCTCTTTATAGTACAACTGACACTTATTGAAATGCAGTTTAAATTGTTTAAGAAGAAAAATAGAAGAATTATAAAACTGTGAAATGAATAAGTATATGCTAAGTATTTCTAGACTCCACTGTCAATCTAAAAGTGAAAGTCTTTAATTTACATTTTGTTGACGTGCTACTCGGGTCTAGATAGTGGGACAGTGAACCAACTTTGATATCCTAAAGATACATGATAATAACATGTCTATTCCATTGTGATACACATCATATGAGTATCCAATGAAGTAATTTGGGTCTAAGTGATAGGATGATCTGTGAACATGAGTTGATAAAAAGTTCGATATCCTAGAAATATAGAATACTAATAATGAAAATAATAGAAAGAAAAAAAATC
The DNA here is from genome assembly GCA_036759665.1 of Gynandropsis gynandra. NCBI lineage: Eukaryota > Viridiplantae > Streptophyta > Magnoliopsida > Brassicales > Cleomaceae > Gynandropsis > Gynandropsis gynandra. Next base: position 2,362,598 of record CM071876.1, read on the forward strand.
AAACAAATAGATAACAAAATTAAAAATGACGAAAAATGATGATGGTACTCGATGAAAAACTAAGTTGGTAAAGTAAAATAAAATTTTGACTCACTTAAGCGAAGAACAATCGTACTATTAAGAGATTGAGATACACTTGACTATTTAGTTAGAGTTTCTGGATATTTTTAGTCCAGTACAATTGAAGTGATGTTTTTTGTTTTACGAAAATAATTTTTTATGATAGTTGAGTTCATAAAAAAAATAACAATTGATCTACGGAAATCTGATTAAATGTGCTCATAGGTTTACAATTCTCTTATACTTGGTTCATATCTAAATGATTGCTAAGTAAGTGAATAGGATTATGTGGTAGTTTGAGAACTTTTATGAATTAGGTCACTACTTAAAGAAATATGGGCATTTTAATTTTTCTTACTACGACCTTAAATGTTCTAAAAAAGGTGAAAAACTTTTACTTTTTGCAAAAAATTTTCAAAGATAATAGGAAAATGATAAGTAAAAGTACAACAAAAGAAGATAGAACCATTGAAAAAGAAACTTATTGTGATAAAAAACAAGGCGGAAGTACAATCATGCATGATGCGTTCTCAAAGTTAAATAAAATAACCTAAACTACCCGCAAGTGCACAGCACGTGTGTAGTATTTTAGGTGTCGATCCCACAGAGACTACGCAACACTATCTAAACTCGAACTATGAATCAAACTTGCTCAAGAACAAATATGGTGGAAGAATGAAATACTTAAAGTAAATAAATGAATTGGCTCTTAACGATAAGACAAACGTTCTAGGAATCTAGTTTCACCACAAGACCACCGAAACCGACAATCAATCTATCTATCATGCAATTCCAGTTTAAGCTATCTAAGGAAGACGATCCTAATATGATATCTACCCTCTCTCAAGGCATAGACACGTGATCTAGACAAGTTTCCCCCTACTTTCGTGGCTGACACCTTGAACTAAATCCATAAGAACTGTGATTCATCCGTTTTACCCTCAATCGTTGCTATCCTACTTTCGTGGTCTAACCTCGGTTGTTCTAAACCTGATCTTCTACGACTAGAATTCTCCTTTCGGTCCTTCTCCTAATCCTTAACACATGCATCTACGTGGCCTTTGTAAACACAAGTCAATTAAACGCTCAGATAGAGAATAGATGAACTAAAATGGGAAGATGCATTCAAAGATAAATAGAAAGTGGGTCCTGGATAGCCAAGGGCTAATCCCTTCTCCTAGAACAAACAAACTACTCGCTCATGCGTCTGTAAACAAACATAAACAAAGTAGAAAGTCTAAGGAACATGAAAACCAAGCGAAACCGAAGTGTCGGGTTGATCTCCAATGCTCCTTGCTTGCCTCCTCGCAAGAGTTTATTCTCCAATCACGAACTGAATGTATTCTCCAATGTTTTCCCCCTCTAATGACGTCTTCTGGCCTCTTTTATGCCTCCTAAGTCGGTCTAAGTGTTGCCTTATCTTTTATGCCTCCTAAGTCGGTCTAAGTGTTGCCTTAATTGCCCCCACCAGTTCCCTTTTGTTTTAAGCTAATTTAACTTAATTTTGCTGATTACTCGGGTCGCGACCCGCTCGGGCACACAATGTGCCCGCTCGGATGCGGCTAGGGCAGAACGTGCAGGTCGTGTGGCTGCAAAGGGTGCCCAATCGGGCATGGTAAGCACCCGCTCGGGTACAAGGCAGCTGGTCGGGCATATTCATGCCCGAGTCGTGCATGAATTGTGCACAAAATTGGCCGCCCTTCTCCTAGAAATACCGCTAAAGCGAACCTAACCGATCAACTAGCATGTCGAGAGCAAATTCGGCCTAATCGATTTTTCAGTCTTAATCCTAGGTCCACCACGTTTACCTATGAGAAAGTAAATCAAAGGAAACTAGACACGCTACCGTTACTCCCTCCACCAAACAAGACTTCAGACAATGCTAAACCTAGATCAACCGAGGATACTTGTTTCTTTCTTTCTGAGCTTCTTTCTTTCTTTTTCTTTTTCTTTCTCTTTTTATTTTCTTTTTATGACTTTTTTTTCTTTTTTGTTTCCTTTTTTATTTTTTTCTTTTCTCTTTTTTTTCTTTTTTTCTTTGCATACACACTAGGATTCTAGGACGTCGGATTTGAAGGGATCCAACCTCTACTT
>CM071876.1:2369299-2412027 GCA_036759665.1 Gynandropsis gynandra
GGGATAGCCAAGGGCTAATCCCTTCTCCTAGAACAAACAAACTACTCGCTCATGCGTCTGTAAACAAACATAAACAAAGTAGAAAGTCTAAGGAACATGAAAACCAAGCGAAACCGAAGTGTCAGGTTGATCTCCAATGCTCCTTGCTTGCCTCCTCGCAAGAGTTTCTTCTCCAATCACGAACTGAATGTATTCTCCAATGTGTGCCCCCTCTAATGACGTCTTCTGGCCTCTTTTATGCCTCCTAAGTCGGTCTAAGTGTTGCCTTAATTGCCCCCACCAGTTCCCTTTTGTTTTAAGCTAATTTAACTTAATTTTGTTGATTACTCGGGTCACGACCCGCTCAGGCACACAATGTGCCCGCTCGGGTGCGGTTAGGGTAGAACGTGCAGGTCGTGTGGCTGCAAAGGGTGCCCGATCGGGCATGGTAAGCACCCGCTCGGGTACAAGGCAGCTGGTCGGGCATATTCATGCCCGAGTCGTGCATGAATTGTGCACAAAATTTTCCGTAGCTTTTGCCCGATCGTGCATGAGTTGTGCCCGACCGGGTGGAGGCTCTTCATGCTAAATCTCGTCCCGTTTGTCCCGTGATGATCCTCGAAGTTGCTCCTTAGCTCTGTGCATGTCCTTTAGTTCCAAAATGATCCAAATAGGCGTAAAAACCTGTAAGAACATGAAAACACGGAAACAAGTAAAACGGAAACGGAATCATACGTAAAACAACACATATATATCAAAAACGTCTCCTAAATCGTGCAAGAAATACGTATGAAAACGAGATGATCAATGCACATATAAAAGAAATACACATTAAGACTGTGAATTGTAACATGCATATTCTCTTATTTAAGATTGTTTTATTTTTTTTTATTGAATTGACTAATGTGTTTTGGATTTATGTTCAACAAAACAGCGGGAAATAAGGGAAAAGGTATAGGTAAACATATAACAAGAATTTTGCATGTTAAATCTAATAATTTTAGAGATGATGATTCTTTAGGGATGATGATTCTTGAGAATCTTAGAGTTGAAGTAGTTTTCAAACATGTTAAAGTGCAATTCACTACGATAGACTTGTTTATGCTACCTTTTTTTAATCTATTATGCTCATATTATTTGAGAATTTTTTATGTTTATTTTCGATGTTTGTAATTGAGCATAAATAAAAATGTAGAGATTGTTAGGAAGCAAAGAAGTCAGCAATAAAATGGATTAAACAAGTGAACTTTCAAAGATTTGAACAAGTCAACAACAAACATATGTTCTTAAGCAAGTTAATAATAAACTCCATAAGAATATGACTATCTACAAATAAGGAAGAGATAAGATAAGATAAAATAGATTTCGGCTGAGAAAGAATGCTATAAAAGAGGAAGATGCAACATCATTTGGTACAACTCACAAGCAAGAGCAATATAGCTCTTGAGCATAAACTTAAAAATGTTGAACCTACACGAGTAAAACTAAATACATACATTGTGTGTGGTTGGTTGATGAATGTGTAGATTCACTTGTAAAGTTCATACATGAGAGGTGTAGTGAACTGTGAGGTTTATGGTGTGGATAGCCTGTAAATAACTGAGGGAAGTGAGGTGTATTTCGGGTGAGATAAGGTGTACTTGGATGATAAGTACTTGTAGCTCAACGAATAATAACATAAATAAATAAGTTGGTAGTGGAATATCACCATGGTTTATGTTTGATGTTCAATTGAGATCCATACAAAATTTCACTAATCAAACTCAGATCTCTACAATTTTCCTCTATAATTACCTAATCAAAACCAAACTCCTTATATGGATCCAAAGCAAATATTAAAGCCTTTGCTTCAATGAGTAACGACGTCATTGGATCTGTATATTTCATTCTATCGACATAACTATCGTCTTCATTCGTCATAAACCATCCAAAATCACATTGTTCCTCTCTTGTTTTCCAAATTGCATAAAGGTTTTCATTCCATAGGTACTAGGTATTAAAGAAAGTGCAATTATAAAATTTCATATGCTAGGGTTTGCTAAACATGTATATAAATACCTATATACTCAATCATTAAGGGTTAAAAATAATTACAACCTCATTATGATATCACAACTAATATCATAACACAAACCCTAAATTTTATTTTCTTCACTGATCTTCTCAGCCACCCAACTCTCTTCCTCCTACGCTCGATCGAAGGCAACCCTCCATCTTCCTCCTGCACTACAGATCGATCGACCGACGACCAGCCTCTCTCTTCCTTCTATAGATCGACGGTCGCTCTCCCTCCTACAGACCGATGACCAGCCTCTCTCTTGCTCCCTCTGCAAGACCTACAACAACCCTCTCTCTTCCTTCTGCATTACAGATCGATCGACTGACGGACAACCTCTCTCTTCCTCCTATAGATCGACCGCCGCTCTCCCTCCTGCAGACCGATGGCCAGCCTCTCTCTTCCTCCATGTGCACTATCGACGACCAACCTCTCTCTTCCTCCTGCAGACTGACCGTCTGCTCTCCCTCCTGTAGATTGACCGCTCGCTCTTCCTCCTGCTCGACTAATGCCCGCCCGCTCACTCTCCCTCCTACTCGACCAACGAATGCTTGCTCAACCGACCACCTCTTTTTTCTTCCTGTAGATCACTGCATCCCGCCATCTGGCTCCATTGTCCTTTACTAGACGTCAACCCGTGACATCATGGCCAACAAACATAACCCCTCCTCGTCTGCTCACACAGAAGCCACTGTCACCTTCAACTTCTTCGAACCACATAAAACTCTGCTCATTATTAATATGGAGAATGTCACCAAATTATCGACCACAAACTATGTCACTTGGAGTGTCAGAGTGAGAGCACTCCTCGAGGGACATCAACTCGATTGCTTCATCACTGAAACTTCACACGTGCCACCTGCCACTTGTTGATGGCTTGATGCCAGCCAACCTGACCTTTGAGTCATGTAAACAACAAGATCAGTTACTTTTCAGTTCAATTCTTAACGCTCTCTTTGTTTCTCTACAACCCTTGATTTCCCGATGCTCCTCGATGCGTGAAACGTGGCTCGAGTTAGCCATAACGTACGACTAAATATCAAGAGGACATATCCTTTAAATTTAGGATCAGATCAAACAGAATATGAAAGGAGCACAACTGATTGATGAGTACCTACGATTCATCACGATGAAAGCCGATGAGTTAGCATTGCTCGACAAACCACTTGATCATGAAGATTTGCTTGACGCCGTCTTCTCTAGCCTCCTTGAGGAATTCAAGCCTATCATCGATGTAATTCAAGTAAAAGACACGGAAATTTCCATCGAAGAGCTTCATGAACAACTTATAAACCATGAAGCCAAACTTTTTGTCGAATCACCATACTCGCCCCCATCCTTCTTCCTTGCGACCGCTCATTATGCCCACCCACGTCCTCTATCCTCATCATCTTGTGGAGGAGGTTGTGATACCTCTCTCAATGATATCAACCTAGAGGATATCAAGGGAAGTGCCAAGCATGTGGGCTCTTCGGACACATCGAAAAAAAGGTGTCCACAATACTCTCTTGTCACGGCATCCTGTGGAGCTAATCCACGCTCGACACCTCCAACACATTCATGGCAACATACTCCTCGGCCGTGGTAACCATAGGCGCACAATGCTCTCACATCTCCTTATGATGCAAACCAGTGCCTTCTTGATAGTGGTGTATCACATCACATTATATCGGATCTCCAAAACCTTCCCCTACATAGCCCGCATCGTGGCAATGAAGACGTTATTATTGTAGATGGCTCAACATTACCGATAACTCATACGGGTTCCAATTTTGATGCCTCTCTCTACTCGCTACTTGTCCTTACATAATGTTCTATGTGTGACATCTATACATAAGAACTTTGTCTCGGTGAATCAAATTTGTTACACTAATGATGTCTCCATGGAATTCTTTCCACATCATTTTCATGTGAAGAATCTCAGCACGAGGGCACCAATTCTGCCAGGCAAAAGTAGAGATGGTGTCTATGAGTCGCCATGTCTCATCCCCTCTCCGTCGAGCATTGTTTTCTTAGTAGTGTCAAGTCCACCTTCTCCGAGTGACATTCACGTCTAGTTCATTTATCTTTCCTTATGTTAAAGCATGTCTTGTCTAAGTTTCACTTGTTGTTGTCTCGGGATTCTTCTCTCTTATTTTGCAACTCTCGTTTACGAAATAAAATCCAAAAGCTAACTTTTAGTCATTCCCCAGTTTCAGCATCCAAACCTCTTGAAATTCTCTTTTCCAATGTATGGACCTCACCAACCATCTCTATTGACAGGTTCAAATATTATGTTTTATTCGTTGATCACTACACTTGATATTCATAGCTATATCCAATCAAGTGAAAATCCCAAGTTCTAGAAACTTTCCCAACGTTCAAAGCTTTGGTCGAAAACAAGTTCAACATAAAATTCCAAGCACTTTATACTCTCCATAAATTGTTTCCCCGCTCCATTCCATGTAATTTTCTTGGTTATTCCTCCACACAACGTGCATACCTTTGTCTTGATCCTAGCAATTCTCGTGTCTATGTATCTCGTCATGTAGAATTTCATGAGAAAATCCTCCCTTATGTCGAGTACACTCGCTTCTTTCCAATCAACTCTGTTGCCTCTCTCTTGTCCTATTCCATGTCCTCGGGTCCATCTGGGTCACCTGTTCCACTGCTCATTCCATCGTCCCCAGGTCTACCCCCTAGCTCAAATCCTTCGCCATAGAGACATGGTGCAACTTCACCTTCACCACAACAAGAGTCACGTGAGCAGAACATCCAAGCTTCGCCATTAACCGAGACTACCTCTCAATGTCTCATTCAACATGATATCGATATTAGCACGATACAAGCATCACACAATGCACATCCCATGGTGACAAGGTCTAAGAACAATATTGTGAAGCCAAACAAGAAGATCTCTCTCCTAGTCACAACAACCAAAGCCGAAACCGAGCCCACATCTTTCGATCAAGCACTAAGAGTTCCAATTGGCGGCGGGCTATGAGCAATGAATTTGATGCTCTCATTCAGAATAAAACACATGCTCTTGTACCAGCATTAGAAGCAAACATTATGGGATGCAAGTGGATCTTTCGGAACTAATGGAAACCAGATGACTCTATTGAACGATATAAAGCGAGACTTGTCGTTAAAGGTTTTCATCAACATCCCGGGATTAACTTTTACAAGACCTTCAGACCGGTTGTTAAACCAGCCATTATACGTCTCGTCTTGAGCATTGCAGTTGGTGTCTCCGCCAACTAGATGTTAACAATGTGTTCTTGCAAGGAAATCTTCATGAAGAAGTATACATGTCACAACCTCCGATTTTTGTTGACAAAGAAAAGCCTCCATATGTGTGCAAACTTTGTAAGGCTATCTATGGCCTCAAACAAACACCTCGAGCCTGGTTTTCTGATATTTTCACCTTCTTAGTAGCTCACGATATCTAGAATTCGCTTGTACTGTAGTCACAGGTAGTTGTTCGAGCTAGGTACAAGACTCATTACGTCTTTGATGGCTCGGTTTTCCCTGAAAGACTTGGGCGATCTGTCTTTCTTTCTCAGTGTTGAAGTCTCTCGGATAGCAAGAGGCCTACATCTCACATAATGCAAGTACATCACGGACTTGCCCACTTGCACAAAGATGGATGATGCTAAACTAGTCCAAACTCCCATGGTGACTTCGTCTCAACTGACCATTCATTCTGGTACTCTTCTCTTGGATCCCTCGGAATGTCGTGCAGTCATCGGGAACTTGCAATATCTCTCTCACACGACCTGATGTTAGTTTTACCATCAACAAGCTATCACAATTCATTCACAAACCGACGGATGAGCACTGGCAAGCGGCGAAACGAGTTCTTCGTTATCTTAATGGGACAAGAGGAGCAAGGGTCTTTCTTCCGGCAAAAAATACACTCTCCCTACATGCTTTTAGTGATGCGGACTAGCTGGGGATCCTCATGACTTCGCCTCCACAAGAGCATATATTGTTTATATTGGTTCTCATATGGTGTCATGGTCATCTAAAAAGCAACAGATTGTCTCACTTTCGTCGACCAAAGCCGAGTACAGGTCTGTCGCCAACATGTCCACCGAACTTTGTTGGTTAGCATATCTTCTCTCTGAACCTGGCATCTCCATCAAGAACACGCAGACAATCTACTATGAAAATGTGGAGGCAATGTATCTAAGTGCTAACCCTATATTTCACTCTCGTATGAAGTATCTATCATTGTATTTTTATTTGTCCATGGACAGGTTCAAGAGGACATTCTCCGTGTGTCTTATGTCAACGCCGCCGATCAAAACCTATGTATTGAATTATTAAAGGTTAATAATAATTACAACCTCATTACTAGATGGGGGCTCTTCCCATCTCTCATTGTAGTGGTTTTCATCGAGCCACTTGTTTGTCGAGGTTTTAGCTAGTTAACCATTACTCATTATCTTATTTGACCTTTCGAATTCTTCTACATCAAGATCAACATGGTAAAAACATCTTATTACACGTTTTTCAGATTCGCCAAAGATGCCATGGTCACAAAAAAAACTTCCATCTTTCCGAGAATTCAAACAAATATAACTCAAACAAATAGTTTATATCCATTCAGAAAGACATTCAACGAATATGGAAATGTGCAAGAACCCATCATGGAAGATCTTCAGGCAAATAAAAGTATGATTGATTTTCTCACTCTTAAGGGAAAAGAGCCTATTCCTTCTGAACTTTTTCACTTAAATCTTATTTCACCCTGAACTTTTCTGCTCATCCGATTCCCCCATAAACTATCGTTACTCATCATATTCTCTCCCGAACTTTAAAAATTCATCCTATTCCCCCTTCTGTTAACTTTCCGTTAATTTTTTTGTTAAATATTTTTAAAACAGCCTATTTCCTCCCAAACTATATGATTTCCAACCTATTCCCCCCGAACTCTATGAATTCTAGCCTATTCCCCCCGAGCTATATGAATTCTAGCCTATTTCCCCCAAACTATATGAATTCTGGCATATTTCATCCAAACTATAAACTATAACCTATTTCCCCCAAACTATATAACCTCTAGTCTATTCCCCTGAACTATATAAACTCTAGCCTATTCCCTCGAACTATATGATTTCTCTAAAAGTAACATATTTTCTTTGAGTTCACTTCACTCTCCTCTGGCCAGCTGGCACCTTTACATCAGTTCCAAGGCTGTAATCTACTAGATCATATTTGTGAAAATCTAAGAAATCAAAGTATTTTAGCCCTATTTTTTTTATCAATTGAGCCAGAATTCATTAGAAAAATTCTGGTAAAGGGTGACGGTTTAATGATACAAGAAGGAAGTTCTGTCAAAGCTACGGGAAAAATTGCTCAGATACCCGTGAGTGAGGCTTATTTGGGACGTGTTACGAATGGAGGAGACTTATTCAAGAGAAGTGTTTTGGCAGATATGCTCTTCAAGCACTTGAACCCGCTTGGATCACATCTAGACAAATAGAAGCAGGGCGGATTTTTCTTTGTGAGTTTCGAGAATATCCCCATTCATAGGTCTGAGATCCACATCTAGCACCAGCTGTTACGCTGACAACCCCCGTTACGCCGCGCTTGAACTCCTAGCCCTAAGACGTAGTAGTCTTAGTAGCAGTAGGATTATATTATTAAATTTTTTATATTAAAAAATATTAAAATAAAAAATACTTTAAATTCTAACGATTACAAAAAAAATCCTATATGTTTTCTCTAATAATATCTAACAATTACAAATGATTAATAAAAAAATTAAAATAAAAAATACTTTTAAATTAAATAAAAAATACTAAAATATCTTCAACATTAATGAAAACACATAATTCTAACGATTACAAAAATATAACATGATGTTCAATTACACAATAAATTCATAATTACTAAACGATAAAGAATATAACTTGTTATATTTTAAAAACGATAAAATGGCTTCTAAAGTTCTTTCTTTTAAGGCAATATTAGTTATTGAGGTTAGTATATAGTTATTACTTTCGAAAAGTTTTTAAATTTCTATTTTTACCATTTTTCCTTATTTTAGTTGAAATAACGTCATCGACACCAAATGTCTCATTAAAACAATCTTATTTAAAACAAAACATGTAACATTTTACAATCCGGCCAAAAGTGAATCAAAGCCATATTAGATGTACATCTCAAAGTTTGATGATTGTTCAGACACTGAATGAAACTATATCTCAATGTTTGATGAACCAGAAGCAAAACCACAGTTTCATCAGCTCTCAAAATGATGGATAGATGAATTGCAATAAAGAACAAGTCCTGTCATTTTGAATCTGACAAGGAACAAGATTGTTCTGTTCTTTCTCAGGCTGCGATTGTGACGCTGCAAATGCACGAACCAGATGGTTTGATCTTTGATGTTGTCCATTCCATGCCAGGAGCGGCACTCGGGTCATACACTAAGGTCTTGTAACCTCTTTCTTCCTGCGATGAAAACAACAGAAGCTTACCCTCCATCTTTCCGAACTGAACCCCTGTCCTTGAACTGCCTGACAGCGGAAGCGCCACCACTTCCCACGTATTATCCTTCGGATTAAACACTGACATCTTTCTCTGATTCTTCCATTGAATACAGAACAGCTTTTCACCCATTTCAGCATGAGCAGTGACCATCTATGGAAACATATTCAAAGCAAAGGAATCAATGATTTTTGATCTTATTTCGCCTTCATGAATACCCAGATATCAAAAGAGATACTTGTATGTTTATTATCAATAGTAGGGGTGCGCAATCTGGGTTTCGGGACGGGCTCCTCGGGTTCGGTCCGGGTTCGGGTTTATCGGGTTATAAAAAATTGAACAAAAATCCAGGTTTCGGGACGGATTCCTCGGGTTCGGGTTTATCGGGTTTATCGGATCAATAGTAGGGGTGCGCAATCCAGGTTTCGGGACGGATTCCTCGGGTTCGGGACGAGTTCCTCGAGTTTCGTTCCGGATTCGAATTGTTCGGGTTTTGAAATATTGAACCCAAAAAATCCGAATTGTATTTGGTTATTTAGATATTTCGGGTAATTCGGGTTCTTCGGATTTTTTCGATTATTTAAGTGCGGTAATTCGGGTTTTAAATGGGTTTTAAACGTGTGAGTGAGAAGGAGAGGGGGTTGTGTCACGACTCACGGTTTAGGGTTAGGGTTTGTTTAGGTTTTTTTCGAGTTGTTCGGGCTCCTCGAGTTATCCCGAACCCGAATCCAGACCGACCCGAACCCATTTGGGTTTTTGATATTGAACTCATATGGGATTTCTATAAAAACCATATATCTCATGGATTGGGTTATTCGAGTTGGGTTTGTCCCGGTAACCCGAAATGCCCACCCCTAATCAATGGTCAAATATTGAGGCTTAAGTGTATGAGATCATGTCTAACTTACAGTCAATCCGTTCTTGCTTTGACGCCACGAACCAGATTCAGGGTTGTAAACATCGATAAACTTTGAGTTTCCGATTGCGAAGTTGGATCTTCCACCCATTACGTATAGTTTTCCATTGAAGCCACACGCGAAACAGTCCCATCTGGGCCGCCGAAGGGATTCTATGAAAGTCCATTTGTTGATTAGCGGATCGTACACTTCAGCACTTGAGAGACTGTCTCCATCTATACCATGACCTCCAATGACATACACGCGGCCATTCACTTCGGCACAAGCAAAGTCATATCGAGCTACATTTAGTTCAGGGAGTCCACTCCAGCTGATACCACAGAGAGTACATTGCAGTCAAATGCCATCAACCTTAGTAAAAAGGTGTAAAAATATAGATTCAAAGCCTAAAGAACTTATCATGGGGTGCGCCTTTCAGGTTTACCGGACCGACCCAGCCCGAAAAACCCAACTCGTGACATAAACGGGTTTTGTAGAAAACCTATATGGGTTCAAAATCTAAAACCCAAATGAGTTCGGGTCGGTCCGAGTTGGGTTGGGAGAACCCGAGGAACCCGAAATAAAAACCCTAACCCTTCTGACCTAATTTTTTGTATGTTAAATTCGGAACCCGAATTAACTATTTAAACCCGAATTACCCCCGAATTACCCGTTTAAAATACGAATTACCTGTTTAAACTCCGAATTACCCGTTTAAAATACGATTTACCTGTTTAAACCCGAATTACTTGTATTTAAATAATCCAAAAAACTCGAAGAACCCGAACCCAACCCGAAACCTGAGGAACCCGTCCCGAAAACCAAATGTTTTTTTTTTCAATTTTTTAAAACCCGAGGAACCCGAACCCGGACCGAACCCGAGGAACTCGTCCCAAAACCCGGATTGCCCACCCCTAGTACAATCGCTCCAGCCAATAAAGTCATTTACGGATTAAACAGTCAATGATGTAAGGAGAATACAAAGGCAACATACCTGTTGAGGCAAGAATCATACTGATAAACATCAGCTGATGCAATGCGGACACCATTGATCAGAGAGTATCCAGCAAGGACAAGAAGCTTTCCGTTAAGCACAACAACACCAAAGCCGGTTTTTGCAGAACCAGGCATCCGCGGAAGAATCATGAGCTTACGTCCGAAAGAATCCATAACCTCCCAGTGGCTTTCTTTCCTCTCAGTGTCCATTGTTAAGACATAGATCCATTCATCAATCAACCCAGCTAATTTCCGTACAGTGATGAACTCTTTGCTTTGCATAAAGAACCTCCATTTCTTACAGACACTTCCCATGACCGGGAAATTGGCTCGTGGAACAAGAACTAGACAGACTTTTGCCACATCATCAGGCAATCCAGGAATCAAAGGGCTGTCTTGAAATTTGTCAAAACACATGGTCGGATCGACAATCCTCTTCTTCCCACTTACAACACAATGCATCTTTGTATAGCCCTCTGTGGCTTCAGTTGGATTCAAGGTGATGTCTGTCGAACCAATATTTTCGATCAGAAGGTTCTATTAAAGGAACTCGTGAAATCCGTCGCCTATGGGGATTTTCAAAGACCAAGGAATAAAGGACGTCGAGGAACAGATTACTCTTGCAGTCACTACAGATGAATTCTGATGGCCATAGTCATATTCCATTCCAAAAGCTTTGCTCCTAAAGTAATTAATTCTTCTGAAACTATGACCGATTCCTCTCACACACATATCCGTATCTACAAACACAAGTACAGATTTGTCAAACACAGAATCTAATTGTCCCCTTCCGAAGTATGAGTCTCAGATATTACAGAACATAACAGGCTTACCTGTGAAGGCCATGCCAAAATACAAGATTTAACCTCCTGCAACATCCATGTTTGGAATTACGAAACTTCTGCAATTTTCAGTCAGAGAAATACATCATAAGTCAACCCTTCGACGGAATAAATAACATCGTGATCAAGAAAAGTCAAACACACAGTTTAACAGATCCGACAGGAAATTAATGATGAAATAATAATTAATCGGCTAAATCATATATATATCATATATATAAAAAGGAGGAAATTAGCATATTCCAGAATCCAGAACAATTTCACATGCTGTAAGAAAATCCAACATCTGTCAGCCAATTCCCAGAATCTTCTTCAGAACTCAAGATATGTAAAAGAAAATCATGAGAATATCTTGTCCAAAGCAAATAAGAAAGCATTGAATTATCTATCATGAAAAAAATAAAAATAAAATAAAAAAGACACATAAGTCGAAATGATAAAAAAAATAAAACTGAATGATGAAGAACATGGTATATATTATTTATATAAAACATGTAAGAAATGAACAATGGAGTAACTTGTGGAGGCCACAGACCTTAAAGGTATCATCCATTTTCCTGCAGAATGAAACCCGAAAGAAGTATTCGGGAAAAATAATCCAAATATTTACAGATTTAAACGAATTGTGTGCGAAAATGAAGGTATAAATTAAGGGATATATCTGAAAATAGGAATAAAAAAGCGAAAAAGAAGGAATTAATGAATCAAATTATCCAAAATGAGAGAATAACTCTTACCAAAAACAGAACAGGATCTTCGTTTTCGAACAAAGAAGATGATAATATTATTACAGAGACTTAGAGATCTGATCTGATGATGAACTTACCAAAGCGATATTTTAGGGTTTATATAGGGAAAAAAACAACACGGAGATAATAATGTCAACTCGTCACCACGTCACTCAAATGCTTCCGGATAATGGAATAATTGAATTCCTTTTTCTCTCAAATTTAATAATTTGTTAAAAAAAAACAGCTAAGAGTGTTCCAAAATAGATCAAAGAGATATTATCGTGTGCAACCAAGTGCACGTGCAATCGTATCTCCATTGTCTGAGATCGTTCAGACGACGGACATGTCTTGAAAATGGTGGGCCCCAATATCTCGTGACGCCATTTTTCTTTACCAATTTTTTTAAATTATTATCTCAATTTCTTCTTATTGTTATATTATTTTCGATTAATTTTTTATGACGTGCAATGTGCATCATAAACTTACAATCACCACAGTATCTTTTCCTTTCGTCTCATAATTTTTTTTTTATTTTTGAATTCCAAAAATCCTCTTATCTTTTTTTTAAAAAACAATTCAACATTAAATCTATCTTTAAAATATTAATAATTTTATATTATTTTATCCTTTAATCGACAATTTTTTCTTTTTCCTCTAAAGAACATCGGTTTTTCTCTTGTCTGTGACGTAAAAATTATTGTTCCCACACCACATTAGATTCGACACGAATAGCTTGAAATCGACATCCACAAGTAGCTTGAAATCGACATCAGATTCGCCGCAAGTAGGTTGAAATCTTTTGTTGTCAACAAAGAAACTTGCAATTAAGCACGTTCTACAGGAAAATCAGGTATATATAGTGAATTTTTCGTGTTTCTCTTGTGTTTTTCGTGTTTCTTTTATGAATTAGATAGCTCGAGTGAGTAATAAGTAATATGTATAGATTCTATTCTCTATTTTTCAAAACGAGTCTTATATTGATATAGTCAAACGAGTCATATTTATTGAAATGTCAAATGATCGCAATTAATGATAGTCTCTTCGAGTCTCACGGTCGCACTGGGTCACAGATTCATATTAAAACACATGGTCGCAGTGGGTCACAGAGTCTCATCGAGTCGTACAGTCGCACTGAGCCACAGAGTTTCATCGAGTTGCACGGTCGCACTAGGTCACATAGTCTCATCGAGTCGCACGGTCTTACTAGGTCACAAAATCATATTGAAACACATGGTCGCAGTGGGTCACAGAGTCTCATCGAGTCGCACGATCGCACTGGGTCACAGATTCTCGAGTCGCACGGTCGCATTGGGTCACAAAGTCTCATTGAGTCGCATGGTCGCACTGATTCACAGATTCTGATCGAGAAACACATGCTCGCAGTCACATACAGAGTCTCATCGAGTCGCATGGTCGCACTGGGTCATAGAGTTTCATTGAGTCGTACGGTCGTACTGGGTCACAGAGTTATTTTTAATTTGAAACATATGGTTACAGTGGGTCACAAAATTACCCTCGTTTTATTTTTTGTTACATGTGTAATGGATTCGGTGGATGAGAAAATCACACTGATTTATATTTGTATGATGGTAAATGGAGAATCTGAATTATTTGGTAGAGTTCAGGAAAACCATAAAGTATTTTTCTACTGTTTTCCAATCAGTCTGGCATACCAGCAATTTATTGATGAGTTATGGGCATAGATGATGGTGGAAAAAATACAAAGAAGTTGAAGTTAGGCTATTTGCCCAATGTTTATGAAAATAGGAAGCTGATATATATAATGAATGACAATAATCTTATTTGTTATCTGTTCGATTTCATAAGAGAAATTCAACTACTGTTGTATATAGAGATAGAATCGACAAGTGTGAAGTGTGAAATAAAAATTGAGAGGGAAGTTGAACCTTTAATTCCTGCTTTTAGAAGCATTTCTAGAGAAGGTGAGGTTGGAGGTGTTGTAGACTATGACGACCGTGTTATATTAAGTTAAAATAACAAAAATAGAGTTGGTATTAATCTAATAAAAACAGTAAATATTTTGGATTAAGATAATTCTGATAGTGGACATACCAGCGGGTTAAGAGAAGATTGTGCTATGAATGTGGTAGTTGATGACGTTGTTTGTGGCAATAATAAAGTTGAAACTGATGTGGCAACAAAGCATAAGGATGGTCATGGTAAGAATAATTTGGAAATTGTAGTTTACGAGAAGGCAAACAATCAAAATAATATCTTCGAGTTCGAAAATGGATTGTAACTTAAAATAAGACAAGAGTTTGATAACAAGAAGGATGTACATGTATTTGTAAGAAAGGGTTCACTTGAAGCTTGTTTTAGATAGAACATCGAATTTTGATTCGAAGCTATAGGAAGTACAATGCAAGTTTACGGCAAGTGGTTGTAAATTGAAATTACGTGTGGTAACAATCCCGAATTCTAATGATTTAGTGTGAGAACACACTATCCCATTCATAAGTGTTCACATGTATCTAAATCAACAGAAACTACAAAGGGTACAACACAATTGATTAAGGATTATTTAAATGAGGAATATACCAAGAAATATGAAACATCTCTAGCAAAAGAATTGATGGCTCGTGTAAAAGCAAAGTACGGGGCCAATGTATCATATTTGATTGTAGTAAGAGGCAAATACAGTACTCAAAAGGAGATTCGTGGTGATGACTTTGAACATTATAGAAGGTTTCCAGGGTGGCTGCACATGTTTACATAAAGAAATCCCAGATCTGTCGTAAATCTTCAATTGGATGGTGATGGAAAAAACTTCAAATACATTTTTATGGTTGTCAGAATGGCTATAAAATGATGGAAATACATGCATAAAATTTTTAATGTGGGTGCAATATTTCTGACAAGAGTGTACGAGGGAGCATTAATCGTGGCAACCGCACAAGATGATGAACATCACTAATATCCTCTTACTTGGGGAATAGTCGACAGAGAGAAGGGTGAATCATGGATGTGGTTTATGTCAAGGTTGAAAGAGGTGATACCGGATGGACGTGATGTCGTTGTGATACCTATTATCTATAAAAGCTTGATAAAAACAATCAAACAAGTGTACAAAGAAGTTGATCATAGTTTTTATGCACATCACATATTGCAAAACATAAAGAGCAATGTCAATAAAGGCCAAGGTAGAAAGAGTTAAAAGGGTGGTACTACGGCGGAAATGTCCTTCAAATGTGTAGCACCATACATAGTGAACGAATTTGAAGTGCTATTTAATAATTTGAAAACCAAGTACAAATATGATCTTTTTGAGTTTTGCGACTGTTCTGACCTTTGGGACCATTTTGACCTTTGTGATCTTTGCGCAGTTATCCTAACGTTGTAACGTATTTGAAGAAAAGGAAATTGATTTTGTTAAGTGGGCAGGATGCAAATTTAAGGTTGAAAGTTACAAATTATTAACCACTAATGGGGTCGAGTCAATAAATTCAACCTTGAAAACATAAAAAAAAAATTGATCCTAGCGCTTTTAGATATTTGTTTGGGAAAGACAGGGAATGTTTCAATATGTATAGTTTGGAAGCAGCTGATGGTGATAATTCTCAAAAGGTAACACCTTACATTAAGAAAATGTTACATGAACGGTTGGGACAAATATCCAAGTATGAGGTCATTGAATTGACAGGCTGAGTGATGAGTATGAGGTGAGAAATGAGATGTGTAGAATATTTGTAGTGAGTCTTAAAAAGGAACGTACAATTGCAAAATGTTTGATGTGAATAAGTATCCATGCAGTCATAAAATTGTGGCTGCACATAAAGTTAATAAAGGTCACAAGATATCAGAACTATGTTCAACATACCACCTCCGGGAGATAAGGCGTTTGTCTTACCGAAAAACTGTGTATCCAGTTCTTGATTGCAGTGATTGGAACATTCCTCAATATTTTTAAGTTACGGTTCTACTTCTTATGTTGGCTCAGAAAGGCAAAGTGGGAGACCTAAAAAGAATCGTTATTCTGGACCGGTGAAGCTCGAAGAAAAATATCGTCTTCGTCGAGATAAACGGGTTCAAATGCTAGCATAATTGTTAGTGTTTGGAAAGTGACAACCTAGACAACGCCAATTTAAAGAAGAAAGAAAGGGTTGTTAGTTTGTAATATTATATTATGTGTATTATTTGGACTAACCCTTGGTGATTTTTATCATTATAATTTGATAAATTATTTAAGTTCACATCTATTTTTCCCGAATTGATGTTTAAGCACTATTGTGAACTTTGTGACTCAAGCAACCCATGCGACCCCTACTACCCATGTAACCCTTTCGATTCATGGGATCTATGTAACCCATGTAACCCTTGTGACTCGTCGTTTCGATGTCAGACTCTTGTCTTTTTTATATCAGATATGCCTTTTTTCGAATGTCACACTCATGAGACCCATGTGACCCTTGTATACTTATTACCGTAGAATATCCGATCTATCTTATCACATCTACATACTTCGGATTAAAATTGGATTCAAAACCTATTTTTGCACATCCTTGGGCATGATGGATCAACGACACCCATAACATCAACATATCATTCGGTTCCGTCCAAACTAAGGATGATTTCGAATGGAAGTAACTGAAACATTATAACAAAATTATAAGAGTACAATACGTATGAAATCATTCATGTTATTCGAATAATATATACAATTTACCATTAGTGGGATCATGAAACCTCCACAATTCCATTTTGGTTTCCGTGATTTCTTGCTAACGTGCTTGTGGCAAGTATCCACGAGCTTCTCGAATGTGTAAAGCCCCCATGGAAAGCTTTCACAAAATTATTAGTCATCAACCATGTCAATGAGATCATGTCTGATAAAATTGTCTGATGAAGGCTTGTGATCCAGAACTTGCCACAACAACATCAAAGTTGCCAACCTCGTTCAGTCGGTGAAATTTTCGACTTCACAAGCTTTTCACCCACTGGTGCAACGATTACCGTTTCACGATCAAAATTCTTCAGTCTACTTGTATCACCCCTTTTGTACTCCCATCCTCTGGGATAGGATCCGCAGTTCAATCCAGTAATTATTGTATACTCAACTATAGAGTAACAGATGGTAACATTGTTTATGATGAACCACAATTCTTTCTTGTCTCGTACAATCACGAAGTGATTTAATAAGACAGACATTTGGATCTTCGTCAATATGGAGTCATGTTGGAAATGGAATAGATGCCTAAATTGTAACTCCTTGTTGAAGTAATGCAACTCATATTCATCTAAGATAACACTTGGTGATAATCTTTAGCATTTTGTCTATGTGCTTGAATTCATATAGAAATTTCGACTTTGGCAGCACCTGCAAAATGACCAATTAAGAATACATTAGACTTCTAGCGACTCAAGTGACCCTTACGACTCAATCGACCCTTGTGATTTAAGCGATCCATACGACTCAAGTGACCCTTGCGACTCAAGCAGCCCATGAGACTCAAGCGACTCAACCCTAACGACTCAAGCGACCATGCGACCCATTGAATCTCTTGAGTCAAAGAGGGTCATGAGTCTCAAGCGACTCACTGAGACTCCTGACCCTCTTCGACTCAAACGACTCAATGAGACTCAAGCAACCCTTGCGACTAAAGCGATCCTTGAGACCCAATGAGTCGTTTGAGTCGAAGAGGATCATGAGTCTCAAGCGACTCACTGAGACTCCTGACCATCTTTGACTCAAGCGACTCACTGAGACTAGGGGTGGACGTTTCGGGTTATTTGGACCGACCCAACCCGATAAACCCAACCCGTGAGATAAACGGGTTTTGTAGAAAACCCATATGGGTTCAAAATCTAAAATCCAAATGGATTTGGGTCGGTCCGGGTTGGGTTCGGGAGAATCCGAGGAACCCGAAAAAAAACCCTAACCCTTCTAACCTAATTTTTTATATGTTAAATTTGGAACCCGAATTACCCGTTTAAACCTAAATTACTCGTTTAAAACCCGAATTACCCATTTAAACCTGAATTACCCGTACTTAAATAACCCAAAAAACCCGAAGAACCCGAGAACCCGAAATAACCCAAATACAATTCGGGTTTTTTGGGTTCAATGTTTCAAAACCCGAATAACCCGAACCCAACCCGAAACCCGAGGAACCATCCCAAAAATCAAATGGGTTTTTTTGTTCAATTTTTAAAAACCCGAGGAACCCGAACCCGGACCGAACCCGAGGAACCCGTCCCGAAACTCGGATTGCCCACCCCTAACTGAGACTCCTGACCATCTTCGACTCAAGCGACTCACTAAGACTCACACCCATTTCAAAATTAACAAACAATTACGTTTTCAAAAGCTTGATCTCTAATGTATTTCATCTGCAACGTAAAACCCTAGAAATCGATCCATTTACATATGCTATTGAAGATTGACTCGTGCTCTCTTCTTCACTATTGATCTTTTCCATTTCTTTCTCACTTCAAAATTTCTTTGGTCTCAACTTCGAATTTTCTTCCTTGCTTACTTTGAACTCGGTCCTTACTCTCAACTTCGAAATCCCCTCTCGTTTCTTGCTATCAACTTTGAAATAATTTTTTATTTCGAAAAACTGCCAAACGTATGTGTTTTTGACATGCGAAAAATTAAAAGAAAATTTATCTTTATCTATTTTTTCTATTTAATAATTATGTTTACGAGGGTAGACGCGAAATCCTGAAACTCTACAAATATCTCTTTGATATAGAAGGTAAATAAACACCATATATTAGTATATTTCTTGTTAATTACTTTGTTAAGTCTTTAGAAATATTCCGAAACGCCATCAATTATACTTTTCATGCTAAAACTCTAAAAAAGAAGGATAATACAAGCTAACCAATTCAGAATAACAAATAATAAATATATTAGTTAATTATCTTTCAAGACTCTAAAATTTTTATATGAAATTTCAAAATAAAAATCGATATAATTATATTGTCCAATTATATGCCAACTCTGAAATTCTACAATTTCATAAAATTGTGAATATAATAAAAAAGTGTGAAGCTAACAAGAGAATGAAGCTCCAACGTTGGTAGTGGTGATGGATGTAACAAAAGCGTGTGGGCACATCCACTAATATATCATAATTAATGTACAAGTCTCTCTCATTCCCACAATTATCAAACATTGTAACATCCAAACTTTAAGGAGCTCCACATTTAAATAACAACAATAATGGATAGTTTAATGAAAAGGGAATGTTTTGCAATTAGTCCGGAATTCATTCAAATATACTTAATTACTTGAAAATAAAAATACATGTTGATTATAACTGTATAATATAGTTTGTTACTCCATTTTATCATTTGAATATTAAACTGTTAATCTGGTCACAAATCTTACACATTAAAAGTTGAATTTTTGTTAAAATATGATGAAACTACGTCAACGTAACATCCACATGTGGCTTCATATAATTTTTTAAAATTTTTATTTTCATTTTAATTGTTATTTATGATATTATTATTTATAGTAAACATTATCATTAAAACTTTCTTCTTATTAATTTTATTTATTAATGTTGAATTAAATAATTACATTTTTTACTTTTTTTCATTTTAAAAGTTATTACACATAAATAATGATATTATTTATTTTTAATATACAAATGCATTAATAATTAATAATGTTTTAAATTATAGATGATTATTTTTTAAAAATTTTATTTTCATTTTAATTATTATTAAAGAAAATATTATTTAATTTTTTTAATATACGAATGGATTAATTCCATTTTAATTCCAAATTATTTATTGCCACTAAATCATATTAATTTCATATTTTTTAATATAATAGTATTTGCTATTGTTATTTTTCTTCTTAATTTATATCACATTATTTTTTCATTTTAAAAATTATTACACTCTAATTATATTGATTAATATAAATTAATACAAATACCAAACACAACACAATAAAAATGTATCAATACATTATAATAAAAAAAATGATGTATAATGGAGTTTTGAAATTCAACTACAAATATTCACCTTTTCAATTATTTGCATTTGTTTAATACTAAAATATTAATTATTATTTTTATTTTTTCACCTTTTGGTGAATATTTTTCAGCATAATTGGAAGACATATATATTAAAATGAAATATGTAATTTCAATATAAATTTAAATAACATTATTTTACAAAAATATGTATTGATTAAACAAGTGAACATGTAATAATATTTATACCTATTCAATCACTTTTCACGTGGTTCAACTTTTTTACTTCTATTTTATCATATAGTGAACAATTATATCTTTTAAACTTTATACAACAATGAAATATTAAGTCTTATTTAATATAACTTATTATTTAACTACATAAATTCTTTTATTACAAGATCATTTTGTGTTCTTTTTATTATCTGATATTTTTAGAAATTATTATGTATAGTTTATCCAATCAAACATTTCTATTATATTATATAATTAATGACTTAATAATAATTTAGTTTTATATTAAAAATTTGATTAAAAAACATAAATTGTTTAAAATTTGTACGGGTTCCAAAACTAATTATATTAAAAATGAAAAGAATTTTCAAAATTATCTAGTATTTATAATATTGATTTATTTTATTTTAGAAAATTATATTCTTTTTAATATCCAAATTTTACTTACGTTATAGTTAGATTTGATTTTGTTTTAAATGTATCATAATTACATTGTTTTGATCAATTATAGTCAACAAATATATAAACAAATCTAATGTAATCAACACCTTTTAATTATTTTTGTCAAATTTAATTCGATATTAACTAATATTAAATCAAGAGTTTTAAAATTATCGGAATACTATATATATATAATTAATATTACATTATAATGTGAAACAACACAATATAATATTTTCATCACGTTAAGATTTAACCCTATAGAATGAATATTATAATCGCGGGTGGAATATCGATAAATTCAAAATAAAATAAAATATATTCTAATATTATATCAAATACATAATTAGATATACAAAAATTAATTCAAAAAATTAAAAATACCTAATATTTTATATAAAAATGCATAATTTATGTTTTATGTATTATAAAAAACACAACTTAACAACTTTACAATACATATACATATATATTAAAAAATATAATATAAAAAAGTTTAGGTATTATAATGAAAATTTTAAGATTAGGTATTAAAATACATAAAATATAAAAAGATGCGCATTTTTTATACTTTCATTTAAAAGTTCTCATTAAAAATAATAAGAAAAATAGTTGGTAGACTTATTTAAGAAAAATAGGAAAAGTAGATTCAAAATCTAAAAGAAATTAGGTGATTAACTTTGTCCCAATAAAATTATTATAATAAATAACGTCTATCATTTTATTCCAAAGCGGCGACTCGAAAGCGATAGAATGTCATGTGACAATGTGGGAGCCATTGTTGACGGTCCATAACTATTTGGATTTAATTTTAAAATTTTGATTAGATTTATTATGTCATGTAGATACTGGGTTGAAAAGATAAACAGTTGTGAGTTGTATTTACACGTTTAACTCAGGGGGAGTTAAATAGGTGGAAATCTTTAGTATATTGTAGAAAACAACAAGTGTACTTAAAGATTGACAAGTAAATAAACATATACTGTTTGATATCTCGCAGTCCAGTCTGATCATTTACGTATTAGTCATCTTCTACAAGCTTTCAAGATTTATAATTGTTTTAAATGTATCATAATTACATTGTTTTGATCAATTATAGTCAACAAATATATAAACAAATCTAATGTAATCAACACCTTTTAATTATTTTTGTCAAATTTAATTCGATATTAACTAATATTAAATCAAGAGTTTTAAAATTATCAGAATACTATATATATATAATTAATATTACATTATAATGTAAGACAACACAATATAATATTTTCATCACGTTAAGGTTTAACCCTATAGAATGAATATTATAATCGCGGGTGGAATATCGATAAATTCAAAATAAAATAAAATATATGCTAATATTATATCAAATACATAATTAGATATACAAAAATTAATTCAAAAAATTAAAAATACCTAATATTTTATATAAAAATGCATAATTTATGTTTTATGTATTATAAAAAACACAACTTAACAACTTTACAATACATATACATATATATTAAAAAATATAATATAAAAAAGTTTAGGTATTATAATGAAAATTTTAAGATTAGGTATTAAAATACATAAAATATAAAAAGATGCGCATTTTTTATACTTTCATTTAAAAGTTCTCATTAAAAATAATAAGAAAAATAGTTGGTAGACTTATTTAAGAAAAATAGGAAAAGTAGATTCAAAATCTAAAAGTAATTAGGTGATTAACTTTGTCCCAATAAAATTATTATAATAAATAACGTCTATCATTTTATTCCAAAGCGGCGACTCGAAAGCGATAGAATGTCATGTGACAATGTGGGAGCCATTGTTGACGGTCCATAACTATTTGGATTTAATTTTAAAATTTTGATTAGATTTATTATGTCATGTATACTTTTATTTATGTCATGTAGACTTGCTCTCTTGTACTCAGATTTTTTAAATAAATAAATAAATAAATCAATTAATTAATATATAAAGTAAAATTTATTATCAAATACAAGTCCTAACGAGACTACTAATATCAACATACTATTGCTGGAAAAAAGGATTTACTATATATAATATGTCTTGTTGTAACATGGTATTTTTAAAATCTTCATAAAAGTTATTTTGAATTTTTTAAAAACTTTTATTTCAATCATTTAACGTCTTTTTAATTGGACTGGGATTGGGCTAAAGGATGGTCCAAAGATCTAGGCCATAATATTCCATACTTTTAAGTCCATCATTTCTTTTATCTACGAATAATGGCCATACACCAGAGATACGTGCAGGACCGTGCTTGAACACAAGCAGCCCAAGCATAGGCCTATGACACCACAATAATATTCGATTTTTAGGGGCACTAAATACCAAAAATAAATAAAGAAATAAAAAAGAAAAATATAAAAGAATATTTGGTTGTAAAAGATAAGGGGCACCATTTTTTTTATCTCCGCTTGGAATCTCCAATACTTCAGGCACGGCTCTGGATACGTGTAAGGAATTTCCTTGTCATAGTTTTTAGGCTTTGCCCTAATACATTTTTATGGAGTCTAAGAATATTGTGTGAAATATTACATTTTTATTTATCTTTTACCAACTAAATTATTCAGATAATATTGTATAGTAACAAATCTTATCTCTGTAATTTCGTATATGTTAGTAGTAGCATAGTTTTATTTTATTAAATCAAAGAGTTTAGTGAAATTTACATTTTAAAATTTTCGATGTTTTTCTAAAATTTCAAATTTTTATATAATAATGCGAGGAAATAAGTAAATAATTCTTAATCAAAATTTTTAAATTATAAATCATGTACACAACATAAAATTATATTCAAAATAGTTTTCAAATATTTACATTCAACCCTTAGTTTACATTGAATATACCTTTTTTATTTACAAAAGGTCGATTTATTTACATACAAACCATATCTTCTTGTTTTTGGTGACTTTTTTTTTTTGTTATCCCTTGACGGTTACAAAAGCCAAAAAAGAACCGGGCGGCTTTATACCGCACGAATCCCAACCCGACACGGATCCGGATGCCAAATTCGGGTCATAACACAGCGTATCCAGACCCGGTTCCTTGGGAAACAACAAAAGCTTACCATCAATCGACCCGAGCCCGAACCCTGCACATCTCGATCCACCATCCACACCCGGTATCCGAATCCTCTCCCATGAACAATTTTCCGGGTCAAATACCCGGATTCTTTTCGGATCCTTCCAATCCCAACAGTAGACCCGGTTTCCCACCGCGACGCAGGCCGTTACCACCGGGCTGCGCCACGCTCCACCGACAACACGCCACGTGTCGTTATCTGAGTCGTAGATCTCGATGTAGTCGGCGGATCCAACGGTGGTACTTGATCGTCCGCCGATGACGTGGAGGCGGTTATTAAAGGAGAAGGCGAAAGCAGAATGCCTGGGGCGTCGGATCCCCTGTGTGAAGATCCACCGGTTAACTTGTGAATCGTACACCTCAACGTCGGCGAGCGCGTAGCCGTCACGGCCGTAGCCTCCGATGGCGTAGACTTTACCGTTGACCGCCGCGCATGCGAAGTTGTAGCGCGCCACGTTCATGTCAGGCAACTTGGTCCAACTGTTTTTTTTTGTTATTACAAATATTAATGAAATAATTTTGTCGAAATATTTATGTTCTTATCCATTTATCATACGTGTCATTCTATAAATTATTCGTTTACTGCAACTTTGATCTGCCTGCAGAAAGTGATCTTATGTCCCCATCGAAATTCGAAATTCATTTGGATTTGTGAACCTAGGAGATAATTTGATATATATATATATATCTAATTTAGATGATTTTAAATATTAAAATTTATTAATATTAATTAGATCTAAAAATGGTATTTAACAGATTGTATGGAATAAATATTTTGATGTTAAACTTTTTATCATATTTATACATTTGAAAATTAATTCTATTAGCGAAGAATAATGTTATGAATTTAAGCATAAATAATATATATACATATATAGTTTTGGTCACGCTAAATTTCGTTTTGATTTAAATTCGTTTCAATCCCATTTAACAATAAGTATACGTACATATTATATATGTCGGACGTTGAGAGAGAAGCGAACCTGTTCCGGCAAGGATCAAACTGAAACACTTCGGAAGAAGCAGAGAAGAACCTGTCGGCGACGACAAAATATCCACCGGCGACAAGAAGCTTCTCCCCTAGAACAGCGACTCCGAAAGCTGCCTTGTTCGGACCAGGCATCGGAGGAAGAACCCCAACTTTTCTTCCAGAAGAATCTAGAATATTCCATTGTTTTCGATTCCCAACGGAGACGAGCACGTAGAGAAACTCCTCCACCACTCCAAGAGATTCTCTGACGGCCTCTAATTCGCCGCCGACGATGAACGACCTCCATCTCCGGCTAACGACGACCAAGTCCCGTAGCCTGGACCGACCAACGAGAGCCAGACACGTGGCTGAGACGGCGTCGGGGAGTCCTGGGATTAGCTCGTCGACGACGTCGGAGATGTCTGTTGAAATGAAGCGTAGTTTCGACGGCATAGGTACTTGTTAACTTGGTACTCACGTATCCGTCTGGTTTTCGTACGGACATATATTTGTAACACGGCGAGTTTTTTCTCTCTTTCGGACTCAATCAAACTGACGAAACAACGAAGGGATATGTATATATACACACACTAGATTTATTCATTATCTTTTATTAGATAAATATTTAGCACAAGTTTTAAAATAAACATTTATTTTCAATTATTATTATTATTATATATAAATTAATATACACATTTATCATTTTTTTCGAATCAAATTAGAAACTAATTTTCTCTCGATCAAAATTTCAATCCAAAATTTACGTTTGATCTGAACAAAAATCAACCAAAATCATTGACCAATACTTCGAAATCAAAATAAAAAAATCAAATATAAAAAAAATTCGGCCACGAACATTGAGAAACCAAATCTTAACATACAGAATGGTAAGATGATTCCCAATGAGATCATATTAATGACATCATACCCGAACAAAATACTAAAATAACATCTGATTGGTTTGTTGATGATTTTATGTTTGGATATATAGACATAATGAGATTAACTCCAACTGATTTACTGATGATCTCACGCCTCCATGTATAGAAATAAGCTGATTTCCGAGTGAGTCGTTGATAATTCCGCATCTAAATATATTGATACAGTATAATTTATGTCTAAATATATAATCGATGACTCTAATAATTAAATATATATATGTTTCTTAAAATTATGAAATGCATGGTGTTACGATTGAACTTGTATCTCGTTGTTTCGCGTATTCAATTTATTTATTCAGATCTTCACCAAATCATTGAAAAATAAAGAGCGTTTAAATATATCGTAAAATAATATTCATGGAAATATTATTAATATATAATTGAGGACATCGTGAAACAATATTGGTGTTCGGATCCTTGATATTTAAAAAAATTATGGAGATTAATAGAAGAAGACACAAAGAGAAGAAGAATACGTTGTCTTATTTCTCACAATATATTGGAAGAACATTATCTAGATAATATTACAATGTTCAGAAGAAAGAAGAAAAATAAACTTAAACAATTATATGGAAATAAAAGAATATATACATACAAAAAGACAAAGAAAGAATAAAGAATGATTATAAATAATATCATTTGTGGCGGTGTCTTGGCAGATAAATATATATGTATATAATAATATTTATATTTAATATAAATATAATCTAAACATTTAATTTGACATATTTATAAACATAATTTTATAAAAATTTTATAATTATAAAATTTTAAAAATATTTATAAGTACTAAATTCACAATATCAAATTCACGACAGACAACATCATAAAAAATTACAATGAACGGGCATTGAGCATGGATAACGAGAGACGAAGCCGAGGGTGGAGGCAAAGCGAGGACGAATATGAGAGACAAAGGCGAGGACGAGAAACAAAAGAAAAAGACAAGAGACAATGACATATGAAAACAAGAGAATGAAGACGAAAGCAAGGATGAGAAACTCGGGTGCATACAATAGAGGAAAGATGACACAAAAGATAGAAAAAAACAAATACGAAAAAATATGAAGGTGGTAAAAGATGAATGCGAGAATGAATGCCAATGTTAATTGTTTTTAAACACTAAAACGATATCGTTTTGATGCTGTTTTTTTTAAATTGTCTAAAGGTTAATGGGGAAATCTAGAGGGACCGCCTAGAGATTTTTTAAAACCATGATTTTTTTTGTTATTTATATGAATTTAATGTTTTCATCCTTTTTAGAGTAGTAATAATAAACACTAGTGGCCAAACCTCAATAATATTTGTGACCATCTCTATTCATTTACAAAACTGACCCACTTGATCTTCGCACCCTAATTCATGAAGTCTAATTTTATAATATATTTAACATAATCTTAAAGTTCTTCATATATTTTAAATAGGCGGAATATCAGAAATACCCTCAAAGGGCTAAATCACTTCAAAAATACCCTTCCCCAAAATAATTATTAAATCCGAAAAATAAAAACTGAGGAAAAGACAAATTTGCCTTTAACGTTCGAGCGTGGAAAAATGGAATCCGCCCAAAATGGGAATGGGGCTAAGGTTATGAACTTATAATCTTAAAATGTATAAAAAACAAGCAAATTATAATTCTAATGTTTTTTTTTATATTATAACAACTACATTATGATTATAGCACAAGTGTATCAAAATAAAAATTTATATGGTATTATTATTATTATTATTATTATTATTATTATTATTATTATTTGGTTATATATATATATTTTAGATTTTTCGAACCAAATTGGAAACCGAATTTTCGCTTCATTTGCAATAAAAAATTTGACCCAAAATTTATAATTGATCCGAACTAAAAAAAATTGACTAATCATCGACCAACACCTCGAAATCAAAACCAAAACACAAAAATAAAAAAAACTCAGATATCGCAAAACCTTATCTAAACATATTCAACAAGACTGTAAGATCACTCATGATTAGATTATATTGATGACATCACGTCTGGACAAATATACTAAAATAACATATGATTGGATTATTGGCGACCCTACGTTTGGGTATATAGGCGTAATAAAATTATCTCCGATTGATTTATTGATGACCCCACGCCTCGGTTTATAAACGTTAGTTGATCCCCGACTAGATCATTGATGTTCTTGCATCATGATATATAGACGCAATGACTCACATTTAAATATATAACCGATGAAAATAACATTTAAGTATATAATTATTTTTAGTTATGAAATATATGAGTGTTACAATTGAACTTGTATCTCGTTTTTCCTTGTGCTAGACTCATTTAGTTGAATTTTCATCAAAACATTGAAAATAAAGAGTGTTCAAACAAATCGGAAATAATATTTGTGACATTACTATAAATATATAATCGAGAATGTGGTAAAACAATATTGGTGATTGGATCTTATATAAACAAATATTCTAGATAAAATTGGATAAATGAAAAAAAATCTTAAATCAAAATAATTTTAAGAGGCCTAACATATTTTTTTTTGTGATTTAAGACACATCAAAGCATTATATACACGCATGGAAAAGTGGTGTAAAATGAGCTGATTCGGTTCAGCTCTCCAAAAAACGAGCTGGTTCAACATGGTTCATTTTTAAACGAGTTGAAAATTTTCATTTCAGCTCAGCTCGTCTTTAGATCGCCAAAAAAATGAGCTGGCTCGCAAGCGAGATTATTTAATTATTTTGAAGTAGTTGTAATTATTACACTAAGAAATAGTCTTCTAAAAGTTTTCCATACATCTAATGTACGTTTCTTTTTCCTTTTAGAAGGGGGACTTACTTGAACTTCAGTAGATTCGATACCCCCGTACTCATCATCTTCTTCATACATTCTTAAATCTTCTTCTGTTATCATTCTTTCATATGAATTCATTTCATTGTCCCTCTCGATTATACTGCATCTAATAAAAAAACAAAAAATAATTTAGTTTTTAAATTTTCAGTAACAACCAACAAAAAAAATAAAGGTTATAAGTTACAAACAAACTACCCTCATCATCTTAACAAACAAACGAAGATTGGACATTGAACATGATTAAAAGGGTTGTGAGAAGAAAGATGAGGAGACGAACGATGAGGAGAAGACGGAGCTGTGCTAAAGAGATGACGAAGCAATGAAGAATAGATGACGACACTTAGAAGACAACGACGTGCGTGAATAAGACATGATACAGGGAAGAAGAAAATGATACAAAGCAGATATGACGACAGTGAGGAGACGACGACGGGAAAAAGTCGTGTTGCGATGAAGACAAAAATGTTATACTGTTGCGACAGAGACAAAAACGACGTGTAGAAATTTGATTCGGCGAAGAAACAAATAATGCTTCGGTGAAGAATACACGATGATAGAAAGGAGACGACATGAAGTCGTCGAACATAAGAGAGGATGATGTGAAGAAAACAAAGTATGTGATGTGAAGAAATCGACGACGGTGTTGTGTGGGAGCAAAAGAACAGGCAGAGTTAACGTGTTTAAGAAGAAGAAGGAAAAAATAAATTAAATATTGTTTTTTCTTTATTTTGTTATGAAAATATATTAATGAAATAAAAGGGAAAATAAATACACTATAATATGTTAAAATAATATTTTATTCTTTCTTAAATACAATAGTATATATGATATGTAAAAAAAAGATAGAAAATGTGTGATTTTGTAAATGATTTTTTTTCTCAACTCGCGAGCTAGCTCGTCTAAACTTGGACTTGTTTTCAGCTTAGCTCACCAACTCTTTTTTTAAACGAGCTAAAAAATACTCAGTTCAGCTTAAATATAGTTCATTCGCGAGCCGACAACTGATTTTAACATAACATTAACAATTCAATCTATCATTTGGCTTGTTAATATATATTATTAAGATGATACCACATTGCTATATATATATTGTTCACTAAATCTTTTAGTTTATATATATATTGGTATAGACATGATATTTTATTTGGTTATTTTATATGAATATGTCGGTCTTATCCTTTTAAGAGTAATAATAATAAGACAATAGTCGCCAAACCTCAATAGTATTTGTTGTAATTTGTGTTCGTTTTAAAAAAATGACTTACTTGATTTTGGCACCCTATTCATTTATTCTAGCTTTACAACATTTTTAATATAATCATAAAGTTCATATATTTCAAATAAAATATATAAAAATTATATAACAAAAGTGTATTAAAATAAAAATTTATTTTAATATATAATTTATAAATTGAGTTTTCGTTTCGTTCTCAATCAAAACTTTGTTAGAAAATAAGAACGTGACAACAGCTGCGTCGTGGTATAACCACTGACCTAAAAGCGAAATTCCGGCACGACCGTGGTGCAATCGAAGGTCGTTCGCTCCCCAAGGTTAACACAACAATTCCTCTTACTCACGTGCACTCGTGGCAGAGAGGATGGAATAGCGGGACTCGTATATGGAGCAACCGTGTAGGCGTTACACAGCTGGAAATAGTAGAGGAGAATAAGAGATTTTCGAATGCTCTTCCCTTAGCCTCTCGGTGGCCTTTTATAGGCTCATGGAGAGCTCACCTGAACTGCTTTCCACCGAAATAGGTCGGCTGCCCATCAAAATGGGTCGGCTCCTTAAGACTAGGGAAAAGAGTTGAAAACGTTTTACAAAAAAGGTTTAGTCTAAAACCCCCACCATCAGTTCTTTTTGAAACCCATAAAACATGAGACTTAATATATACTGGAAACTTTCTTAACAACCGATGTGGGACTTTTGCAAGCAGAGGGCAAAATCGTCATTTTCTCATCATGACAAAATAGTCATTTTTCTCAACAATCCCTCACAAAATGACTATCACAATTTTTAAAAAATATGAGTAAAACGATAATGTAGGAATTGAATTACTTAAACATCAATATCTTACGATTGAATTGATGCGTAGTGATGTGAGGTAACAATTTAAGCCAGTGGAAGTGAATTGCTTCTTGAACTTTCAAAAGCTTAAACTGAGACCCCCACAACACGTATCAATTCCTTGGTATTTGCTATTCCGCGATACGGTTACAATGCTTTTAAAGGCCATGTGTTTTCCTTTTACCTTGGTTCTATGAATGCTCTAGAAAGAAACTCAATTTTCTTTCATAGAAAGCGGCCCACATTCACACTCATTTTTAACAATAACTTCATCAAGTCCGATATAATTACAGACCACTCAACAACAAAGCTATGAAGTTATTAAGTCCATAAGACTTCCATATCATCATCCATCAAGTCTTTCAAAAGACCGTTCAACATCTAGAGCCATGGAATAAGTCATTTCGACTTACATCTCAAACGTTCATCAAGTCCTTCATAGAACCACTCAACCACTAGAGTTATTGAACAAGTCCTTCTGACTTATATTTCAACATCCATCAAGTCCTTCATAGGACCACTCAATAACTAGAGTTATGGATTAACAACCACAATATAGGAATGGACTAATATGCTTATCTCAATTCAACCTAGAGGTTTAAGTCCCATTCCTTTAGAAGATTCTTGAATAATTCTTCTCGATAATCCTTTTGTCAAAGGATCTGCCAAATTTCTTTCAGATCTCATAAACTCTAAAGAGATCACTCCATCCTTCAAGAGATTCTTAACTGCTCCATGTCTTATGCGAATGTGTCTTCTTTTACCGTTATACACATAATTCTTTGCAACTCAAATGGCAGCTTGTGAGTCACAATGCAAGGAGACAGGTATAGTAGACCCCCCACAATGGAATATCTCCTAATATGTTTTTCAACCATTCAGCTTCTTGACTAGCCAATTCAAGAGCGATAAACTCCGAGCAATACATGTTTGTTTCGATGATTTCCATGAAACTGCTCCCCCACCTAATGTAAATACATATCCACTGGTGGAACTCACTTCATCATTACCTGTTACCCAATTCGGATCACAATAACCTTCTAATACTACGTGAAACTTATTAAAATGTAAGCACAAGTTCATAGTCCCCTTAAGGTATTTCAATAATCGACGAAGTGCATTCCAATGTTCATTGTTTGGATTATGAGTGTATCTACTTAGTCTACTTACTGCGTATGCAATGTCTGGTCTAGTACAGTTCATGAGATACATAACACTTCTTATAATCTTAGCATATTCAGTTTGTGAAACACTATCACCAGTGTTTCTTTTAAGATTCATGCTTGGATCATAAGGAGTTCTTATAGGCAGTTCATCAAAACAATCAAACTTCTTAAGAATCTTCTCAACATAATGTGATTGACACAGAGAAAATCCATTTTCCGTTTTATGAATTTTAACACCAAGAATAACATCAATTTCTCCTAAGTATTTTATATCAAAATGAGATGATAAAAACTTCTTAGTTTCAATGATGACTTCTATGTTTGAACCAAAAATTAACATGTCATCAACATATAGGCATATGATCACACAATCAGACCCAAACAACTTAGTGTAAACACATGAATCTGACACATTCACTATATAGCAATGGTTTACCAAAGTACGATCAAATTTTTCATACCATTGTTTAGGTCTTGCTTGAGACCGTAGAGGGATTTTATGAGCTTATACACTTTGGTTTCTTGCCTAGCTATGATGAATCCCTCTGGTTGTTCCATGTAAATTTCTTCTTCCAGGTCTCCATTTAGAAAGGTCGTTTTCATATCCATCTCATGTATTATGAGCCCTCGAATAGCTGAAAGTGCAATCAAATATCTAATGGTAAAGATTTTAGTTACAAGAGAATAAGTATCAAAATAATTAATA
Source organism: Gynandropsis gynandra (assembly GCA_036759665.1). Lineage (NCBI taxonomy): Eukaryota > Viridiplantae > Streptophyta > Magnoliopsida > Brassicales > Cleomaceae > Gynandropsis > Gynandropsis gynandra. The sequence goes on from CM071876.1 coordinate 2,401,684, forward strand.
CCTTTCTTTTAAGTATATCTTACTACCACTAGTCTAGCCTTAAATTTTTCAATTGATCCGTCTGGTCTAGTTTTCCTCTTGAAGATCCATTTACACTTAATGGGTTTACTTCTTTTAGGCAAATCAACCAAATCCCATGTGTGATTCATTATTATTGAATCTAACTCACTCTTAATTGCTTCTTTCCAAAAACTAGAGTCTATAGACTTCTGAGCTTCTTCGTAGGTTCTAGGATCTTCATTAATCAAGAACGTAGATACAAATTGTACATCAATTTTGTCTGAATTATCAACTATAAATGCAATGACAAAATCAGAATCAAAAGTTTTCTCAATCCTTTTTCTTTCACACTTTCTAGGTTCGTTATCATGCATTATCGTAGATGATTTCTTATCCAAACCACTAATTGAAGAATATGTATCATCCTTTTTTAAGAGGAAAGATATGTTCAACAAATTCAGTATTTCTAGATTCACATATTGAGTTATCATTCAAACACATGAACCTATATGCGCTACTATTTTGAGCATACCCAATGAATGCACAATAAAAAATCTTAGATCCTATATTCGTTTTCCTAAATTCAGAAAATACAAACTTAGCAAGACAACCGCATACTCTTAAATAATTCAGATTTGATTTAAAACCTTTCTATAATCCATAAGGAGTTTTATCTAACTTTTTGTGAGGGACCTTGTTAAGAATATAACATGCGGACAATGCTGCTTCCCCCCACATATTATCAGGCATACCAGAACTCAATAACATAGCATTCATCATTTCTTTTAGTGTTCTATTTTTTCGTTCGGCTATGCCATTTTGTTGAGGTGTATACGGTGCCGTAGTTTCGTGAATGATCCTATTCTCACTACAAAATTCTTCATAAATGAAATGTAATACTTTTTACCACCTTTGCTCAACGTGTTTCTAAAATCAGCTAAGTCAGAATGAACCAACTCAAGTAATTTCGTGCTTCTAGAAGTGACATGTTTAAAAGGTTTCTTAGCATATTTTGCTTCAACACAGATAACACATTTTGAACATTCATTTTCGTTTGATGCGTTTATGAGTTGCATATTTTTCAGCCTTTTAATAGAACCATAATTCACATGTCCTAGTCTACCATGCCTTAGATTAACGATATAAGCAGAACCAGAGTTACTTCCATTAGCTAAAACAGTAATAGTGTTCAGGAAAAACAATCCCTCCGAGAAATAACTTTTTCCCACAAAGTCCTCATTTCTGGCTAATATCACCTTATCACCCTCAAAGACAAGTTTCAAACCAACTCTATTAAGTAAACCAGAGACTAGGTTCCTACGTAGCGATGGAACATACAACACATCATGCAATGCTAAAGTTTTTCCAGACATAAGTTTGAGGAGAATTTTTCCTTTACCAAGAACTCCACCGATGGCAGAATTACCCATGAACACGTGTTCACCATCTGTAACTTCTTGGAACTCTTGGAAAAGATCTTTGTTGGAACAAAAGTGTCTGGTCGCTCTAGTGTCTAGCAACCAGTGCACTTTGTTTTCCAACAAATTCGCCTCAACCACCACCGCCACGATGATCGAATATTTTTTAGCAACATTAATCTGCGGGGCAGAATTTGCGTTAGGTTTGTTGTCAGGTTTTTTATCCTTTTTCTTCCAGCATTGATATGATTTATGACATCGTTTTTCATATTCTTCCACATTAATAACAATGTCGAATTTTTTCCTTTGCACTCTTTCTGTCGAGCCCTTTGAAGTGCTTCTGATTCGGTCTTTTTTTGAATTTCTTTCCTTTAGGTTTTAACCTGTCTTTCTGGCCAACAGAAGATTCAATCAAGTTAGCTTTAACTAAATGTGAGAAGACAGTATTAAGCTTATCTTTCTACCGATTAGCTTCCTCGGTCTTCATATGGCTTATGAGCTTCTCGAGTGGAAGATCCTTCTTGTGTTTGAGACGACATCTGTACTCCGACCACGAGGGATGAAACTTCTCAAGCAGTACGTTCACTTGGAGGAGTTCGCACATTTTCATCCTTTCACTGAGTACGTCTGTGATAAGGTTTTCGTACTCATGGATTTGGTCCATGATCGGTTTGTCGTCGACCATTTGGAATTGAATCCACTTTCCTACTACGTACTTCTTCCTTCTAGCATCATCGGCACCATATCTTGTTTCTAAGATACCCCAGATCTCCTTGGTATGTTTGTATTTGACAAAATATATCAAACAATGTGTTGGACATGTGGTTTAAAAGATGGTCGTGTACTGTCTTATTGCCTTTGTCGAATTTTGATTTCGCCTAATCGTCCGCCTTCTTGAATTTCTCGCTTTGAGGCGTGGCCATCAGAGTGAAGGGCGCGGCGAGGGGTGACTCAGTGTCAGGGACGTCGGTGTGGAGGACGTAGTCGACGTCTAACTGCTCAAAGAATATGAACAGTTTCCGGGATCATCTACGGTAGTTCATATCGTCAAGAGACTCCAGCTTGGAGAGGTTAGACAGTGAACGTGGTGGTAGTATGGCAGTCATGGTCACAGTTCACGAATGAAAAGAATAAGTAGTTTCGCTTTCAGATTGTTAGAAAATAAGAACATGACAACAGTTGCATCGTGGTATAACCACTACCCTTAAAGCGAAATTTCGACACGATCGTGGTGCAATAGAAGGTCGTTCGCTCCCCAAGGTTAACACATCAATCGCTCTTACTCACGTGCACTCGTGGCAGAGAGGATGGAATAGTGGGACTCATATATGGAGTAACCGTGTAGGCGTTACACGGCTGGAAATAGTAGAGGAGAAGAAGAGATTTTCGGATGCTCTTCCCTTAGCCTCTCGGTGGCCTTTTATAGGCTAATGGAGAGCTCACCAGAACTGCTTTCCAACGAAATAGGTCGGCTGCCCATCAAAATGGGTTGGCTCCTTAAGACCAAGGAAAAGAGTTGAAAACGTTTTAAAAAAAAGGTTTAGATCATGTAAAATTCGATCCGGCCCAGCCCGGTACGGGCGGGCGGCGGCGGCGCGCGCGCGCGTGTGGTCGTTTTCGTAAAACGTGCCTTAGTCTATAACCCCACCATCAGCTCCTTTTGAAACCCATAAAACCTGAGACTTAATATATACTGGAAAAAAACTTTCTCAACAACCGATATGGGACTTTTGCAAGCAGAGGGCAAAATCGTCATTTTCTCATTATGGGCAAAATAGTCATTTTTTCTCAACAAACTTAAACCCAAAATTTATCATTGAACTATATTAAAAATCAACGAGAATCATCGACCAACACCTCGAAATCAAAACCAAAACACCATAATGAAAAAAAAAACTCCGACCAAGAACATCGTAAAACCAAATCTGTAAGATGACTCGATTATATTATATCAATGACACCACACTTGAGCATATATGCTAAAATAACATCTTATTAGGTTATTAACAACCTTTTGTTTGGGTATATAAGCGTAATAATATTACCTCTGATTGGTTTATTGATGATCCCATGCTTTGGTATATATATAGACATAAATTGACCTCCGATTGTGTCACTGAAGATCCCACAATATGATATAGAGACACAAGATGACTCACGCCTGAATTTATAACCGATGACTCTAACGATTAAGTATATAAAGGTTTTTTTAATTTGAAATGCACGAGAGTTACGATTGAACTACCTTGTTGTTCCTTGTACATGTCTCATTTATTGAGATCTTCCCCAATATTGATGAAGAACTACTAATAACCACATAGTTTAGTTAAAGTTGGATAAATTAAAATATATATAATATATATTTAATGATTTAAGATCAGTGTTATAAAAGTCGTTAGGCGTTAGTCGAGCGGTTCGTCAGCGCCTAACGACTAGTCGAATTATTCGGCGACTAGACATTTTTTTAATATTTTTAATATATTTCAATTTTTAAAATGATAAAATATAATTAAAAAATAACATAAATAAAAAAAATATTATATATAAAATATAAAGTCATATAAGTCCATTAATCATATCATAAATATAGAAAAACATAAATAAAGATCTAAATATCTTATATCCGTAGTGTATTAGAAGAATTTATATGTCGGTACCAAAAAGATCTTACCTCTGAATCGCTGATCTTGAGCCATGGCTTTGCGGGATTGCTGAGATGGACGAACGAACGAATATATAAAGATGGTAAACAGACGAATGGAGACGAAGATGCCGAGTAGACAAACGAAAAGGAAGACGGAAAACAAAGACGAAGATGACTACAAACCATGATGAACAACGTATAAAACTAAAGGAATGACGAACGAAGACAACCAACGACGCTCAAAATTGGAGGAAACGTATGGCAAAAAGATAAACAACCAAAACGATACCGTTTTGGTCTATTTGTAAAAAATATATTACGCCTAGACGGTCGATCGCATAATCGGCAGGTCGAGAGGCGATTAGTCGCCGATTTTCTTATGGCCGTCTAAGACACATCAAAATCATTATATTACGTGTATGGAAGGGTGATAATAATATTACACTAACAATGCATTCCATCGTTTGGGTCATTGGGTTGTTAAGATAATATCGATCTATTTATTATTCACTTAATCTTTTAGTTTAATGTGTGTATATATATAATATATATTTATATATATATATATGTGTGTTTGTATAGATATAATATTTTTTCTGTTTATTTTATATGAATCTCGTGTTAAGGGTAACAATAATAAGACAGTAGTCATCAAACCATTGATGGTGTTTGTGACGGTTGGTTTGTATTCATTGACAAAACATGACCCACTTAATTTTGGCATCCTAGTCCATCATAATATTTTATAATATTTTTAACATATTAAAGTTCATATATTTTAAATAAAATGTATAAAAATAAATAAGCATATTATAATTCTAATTCTTTTTATATTATAACAACTCGTTACGATTATATCATATGTTTTCAATTATAGTTATTATGTTGTGATTAAATTTGTATACATAAACAAATAAATGGTTTAATTAAAAAATATATTGAACGTGTAAACGACGGTCCAGCCAACGTGTGTAAATATTCATCGCATATAATTTTGAAAGATTATGATAAAAAAATTCGTAATATTAGTGGTCAAAAGGTGCTCATATTTTGGTAATTGTATATATGTTAGTCCATAAATACACGTCGTTGTGTAAGTTTGTAAGAAAATATAAATCGTAATATATAAATTTATACGAGATGATAAGAGATTGATAATCTCTTTGAAAGTTATAGATTCAAAAAATCGATCTACAATTATCTTTTATATAAACATATCGAAAGTTTATTAGAAATATATCAGTGATTTATTATTATTACATAGATTTTTTAATTCAAAAGCGTAATGATTTACTCAAAGATATAGGAAGTGATTACATGTTTAGTAAAGATGCATTACATATTCAAATAATTTATTTAATTATTCGGTTCGATTTGAATAGTTTTATTGGTTATGATACATATTTTAAAAGGTAATGATTACGGATATTATAATTATCGAGGAAAAAAATAATAAAAAAAGAAGAATGAGTAGAAGATATCACACACCTTCAAGAATGAACAAAAACATAAAGAGAGGATTTCACAAAGAAATGCAAATATGCATTTCCACAGACATCAGAATTGAATCAGAACGCTGCTTAAGTGAGAGGCGGAGGGTTTGATTTGATCACACACTTTCCATTTAGACCCTAATTCTTTATAAGGATCGAACATTAATGTCTCGTGGCCGCACACACGCGAAAACAGCAAGACCTTTTCGTTCCATACGCCTAACCTTACCCAAAACCCGCCTTCTCTCGGTGGCACGACCACTGAACTCCATGAATTCTCATTCGGGTCGAAAATTCCTAAGCATCCGGGCATGTTTCTGTCCATGAAATATACCTTCTTCTTCAATACAGTGTGGGAGTAAACTGAAACTGATTGTTCTGAGTTCAATTCATGCCATGCTTCGCTTTTGGGGTCATAAACATCGATGAACCTACTTCCATTGCCTGAAATATCGATTAGACGAGAATAACTTACATATAAACCAAATGAAACTTGGATCTTATATCAAATATGAGTTTGGACCTAATTAATTTCAAAAGCTAGCTCAAGAGTTTTGGATTGCCTAATACCATATATATATATATATATATATATGAGTCTAAAGTTCATGTCCTAACCGATGTGGGACAACTTATCATAACACTACAACTTATCATAACACTCCCCTCACGTCCAGGCTCAATCCTGGAATGTGGATATCACAATCGGGGGCTCAACATCGGTATATTCAAACTGGGACGAAGCAGGCTCTGATATCATATAAAATATGGACTTAGGCCTAACTAATCCCAAAAGCTAACTCGAGAGTTTAAGGTTGTCCAATACCATATATATGAGTCCAAAATTTATGTCCTAGCCGATGCGAGACAACTTATCATCTTATATGGCCATTTAGATTATACATATATATAGATATCCCGATAGGGAATGTGGCAATAATTTTCCATTCTTACCAATAGCATAGAGTTTGGAATTGAATGAGAATGCAAAGCCACGCCAGACAGGCCGGTTTGGGCACTCTATAAGACTCCATTTGTTAGTTTCGGGGTCGTAGACCTCAGCATTGGAAAGGCTAAATGTATCTCTTGAATAGCCTCGAATTATATACAAAAGGCCGTCAACTTCAGCACAAGCAAAGTTGTAACGTGGGACATTCATATTTGCTAGTTTTCTCCATCTGCAATTTTCCAAATATAATATGAAATGCATCAAATAATTATGCATCATTCATTCTCAACAAGCCTTCAAGTCTCAAATGTTAACTATTTTGAGATGAATAAGCATTGCAATTATAGATCATATACGGATTCAACAAGTTACTTGCAGATCCCTTTTGATTCAAATTTATAGAATCATGATCATCATAGCTGCAAAATGGATCTTACTGTGTTCGTGGAATATATAATTCATCTGAATAAGCAGAAATCAGTTAACGAAGCAAAAATCACGGGAAAATATAAGAGATTCAGACCTATTAACACCAGGATCGAACTCATAAACATCTGCAGAGGCAGAGACGGTGGTACTGTTGATCCCGGAGCCTTCGACCTCCGTATAACCACCGATGAACACGATCTTCCCGCCGCCGAGAACTGCCAGGCCGAAACCGCGTTTCACGGGCCCAGGAATAGGAGGGATTTGCCCTAATTTGTTCCCTAAACCGTCGAAGACCTCCCAATACACCTCTCTCCCGCACTCGCTCTCCATCAGAATACACAGAAAATCCTCCACCACACCCGCAGATTTTCGAACTGCTGCGAAATGTTTGCTGCCGGCGAATGACCTCCATCGCCGGCAAACCAGGGAGAGCGTCCGAACGCTGGAGCGTGGAACGTGGGTGAGGCAGAGCTCCGCCGCATCGTCGGTCAGACCAGGGATGATCGACGAGTTCATCGTGAATGGAATGGTTGATTGATTCAGACAGTGAAGATTTCTTGGTGAAGAATTCACGGTCCTTCAGACAGGTTCGTGTTTATTTTATACGATGTGGTCGGCTTCTAGAGTGAGACGGTTTCCATCAAGGCGGCATTTCCAGGTGTGAGGCCAACAATACCCAATAACTGCAATAATCCCATGTACTAAATAGTTGAAATAATCATATACCAAAATAAAAAGAAAAAACGAAATTTTGAATATAATAATAATATAGAAATAAAAACAGAGAAAATAGCAACCCCGGGTTCTTTTTCCTTCTATATTAAAAAATCTGTTTTTTTAATAAAAGAATTGGTGATCTAAATTATTATAAATGTATTTGAAATATAATATGTCCATTTTCATAATTATGGGAATCAAACTTTTTGGGGGATCCATTCACATGGGTGCAAAGCAAGATTTTGAAAAGATAATATCAATATTTACATACATGTAACACCATCAATCATTAATCTGGCTCCAAAGTCCAAAAAAAAGGAAAATGAAGAAAATAATCCCAACTTTTTTTTCCAAAAATTAACTAACAATTATACCGATTATTAAAAAAACCACCATTATTATAATCTGTTTAATAACCCAAATTTGTAAAAAGAATGATATTTTTTATATACATTAGTCTGTGATAAAATAATGATATTTTTGAAAAATATCTGAAAGTCTATAAAGTATTTTATAAATATTCTCGTTAATTACAAAATTCTATAATCGGTGAGAGTTAAACTTTTATTTTCTTTTATATTTTCTTGTAACATAATAAATATTTACGATCGAGATTTAAAATGGATGTATATTTTATTTGGGGTGGACGTTTCGGTTTCGGGACGGGTTCCTCGGGTTCGGGTTGGGTTCAAGTTTTTCGGGTTTTAAAAAATTGAACCCAAAAAAACCCATTTGGTTTTCGGGACGGGTTCCTCAGATTTTGGATTAACTTCGGGTTGTTCGGATTCTGAAACATTGAACCCAAAAAAAATTCGAATTGTATTTGGGTTCGTTCGGGTTCTTCAAGTTCTCTGGGTTTTCAATGGGTAATTCGGATTTTCTGAACACGATAAGTTTGCTGAACGCGGGTTACGATCTCTGGTTGTTGCAAGACAGGTTTGTTGTGTTATAATCCATATGTATACAATGAAAAATCTTTCTTCTTATTTCATATCCATTCAACGGTATTGTATACAAGAAATTCCTAAGAAGAATAAGGACAATCCTGGTGGTCCTTGGCAATTTGTAGGTTTGTTGCCTCTTTTCGATCCTCCTAGGCATGATAGGCAGAAACGATTAGAAGGGCATTAAACCTCGGTGTTAATGTCAAGATGATAACTAGTAAGGATCTTATAAATGACTGTAATTTGCTCATTTTCCTAGTATCTTCCCTTTGTTTGCTTGATATAGTCTTGCCTTATTAAACTAGGGAATCAACTGGCTATTGCCAAGGAAACTGGTTGAAGGCTTGGAATGGGTACAAACATGTATCCTTCTTCAACATTGCTTGGACAAGACAAAGATTCCTCCATAGGAGCTCTTCCGGTGGATGAGTTGATTGAGAAAGCTGATGGATTCGCAGGAGTATTTTCAGGTACTTCAGTTAACAAATAACCATTATGATTGTTTGAATTTGTCGATACTAATTGATTTATGGTGCAAAAATTGACATAACACAAGTTTGAGATTGTTAATAGACTTCAGCAAAGAAAGCACATATGTGGTATGACTGGAGATGGTGTGAATGATGCCCCAGCTCTAAAGAAAGCAGATATCGGTATTGCAGTTGCGATGAGGGGCGACCGACGGACGGAGGATGAGGGGCGAGCCGACGAACACAAGGTTTGAGAATGAGAGCGAGAGATTGAGAGAGTGAGAGTCGACGGACGACAGGTTAGGGGAGGGAAACTTAGGGTTTTTTTTTCGGGTTCCTCGGGTTCTCTCGAACCCAACCCGAACCGAACTGAACCCGTTTAGGTTCCAGATTCATAACCCATATGGGTTTTCTACAAAATCCGTTTATCTCGGGGGTTGGGTTTTTCGGGTTAGATCGATCCGGGTCGGTCCGGGTAACCCGAAACGCCCACCCCTATCTCTTACGCTGAGGATAAACCACAATAAATTGTTATGTCTTCTAAAATTTATTTGTTTGCTATTTTTCGTTGTTTTTCCTAACAATATTTTCGGTAATTACATAAGTCTAGAAATCTATACATTAAAAGTTAGATAATTGGAGGCTTCTCAGTCATTCTCAACTATCAATCCTCCACATATATTCACGGACTCTTCCTCTCCCACAAATTTTCCAAAAAATGAAAGAGATTCATCCTCTTACCAGTCCATCTATTTTCATTTTCTCTTCTTCAAATGTTACCCAGACATTCTTCAATTGCTCATTTTTCTAATCATCTCTTCCATCTAGAGTTCATGAGACTTTCGAATAAATAATCTCAAACAAGCGATTGAGATGGCAACATATTTGGAGAGGGTCCCGACCATAATCAGAGAATTCTTCTCCTTATCATTCTCCTTCTCCTTCTTCTCCTTCTCGCTGTTTCGTGTCCATTTTCCATGGAATGTTCCAATCCCCTTCTCATCCTTTTTTGTTGATCTATTGGGTTTAAAGTTCGCGTGGTTGTAGGTTGTCGGGAAATCCTCGCCTCGATCGGACTGAATTTTCTCTCTTTTTTGTGTTCGAGAGAGTAAGGTCAGTGTGTTCGTATAAAACCAACCATCAAATATCGACGATGTATGTGATGGTTCTTCATTGTTCACGCAATTCAATTTCTTGCAGTTCAATATCGTATTCTTAAACATACTTTTGCTTGAGATAATGGGATTTGCTAGAGATAACGACCATGATGACGACGCTAA
>CM071876.1:2413476-2445286 GCA_036759665.1 Gynandropsis gynandra
TATGCTAAAAGAATCCATTTCACTTGTAAGAACACAATTGAAACTTGAAGTAATAAACTCTTTTCGTATTCTTGAGCAAAACCAAGAACACACTGACTTCAACTTATTACGGGAACAATTGAAGCCATTATCCGATTGTATCAAGAGGCTTTCACACCTCTTTTGGTGTCCATCACTCCACCCCAAACACTTCGACTTTAACCATCAGCCTCCACCTCCGTCGGAAGAATCTTGAAGAGAGCCCTTAGGCCAGTCAAGAGATCATCCACCATCATCCACCATCAACAGATGACTTTCTTGAATAGTGCCCTTAGGCTAGTCAAGAAATCAACCTTGACACCCCGAATCCTACTCGAGCGATTGAGGTTAACGGATTCTCTATACGTGTCCTGAGATCCCACCCTGAAGCGTATATCATTTTGATATCAGAGCCGAGGTCAAGGACTAAAGGTATGCTTCTATCCCTTTAAATTCATTTTATTGTACTAATATTTTCTTTGCTTTGTTTATTGTTATAAAAAAACTAGAAAAAAATGTCCGAACAAAGAGAGAATTCTACATGCAACAACCAACTCGACGCGATCATGCAAATGCTCCAGCGAATAGAGTCAATAATTAATCTCCTTGAAGAAGAAAAAAGGTAACCCATCGAATAGAGTCAATAATTAATCTCCTTGAGACGACCAAGGCGATGCCACATCATCCGCGATGATGAAGATTCGAACGAAGAACCACCTCGAAGACAACGACATGAACACGACTGTAGCAATTTAAAACTAAAACCACCTAATGTTGTTGGGCGTGTTGATCCAAAAGCCGATCTCGATTGGAAAGGCAGATGGACAATATTTTTTAGCGCTAAATGTATACCGAGAGCAAAAAGGTACAGTACATCACGAATCAACTCACGAACAGTGCACTCACTTGGTGGGATCAAGAGGTAAGCACTCGACGACGTACAAGACTTGAACAAGCCTCATTATGGGACAAAATGAAAGCCCTCATGCGTAAAAGGTATGTACTCCCACACTTCCATCGGGAATTACAATGAAGATATTGAAAGTTAAACCAAGGAACTCATATTGTCGAAGAATACTTCGTTGAATTTAGGTTAGAAATTGACGAAGATAAAGAAACTGTGATGGCTCAGTTTCTAGACGGATTAAATGAACGAATCGCAGGAAGATAGAAAGACAACAATTCCATGATCTACAAGATATCTTGCATTTGTCAATTCAAATTGAGCAACAGATAAAAAAATGAAACGACAAGTCGAGGAAGGACACAACCCACATGGTCGGCCAAACAACCCCCAAGGATGCCGGAAAAACCAAGGATGAACGATTGTTCCAATTATTTATATACATAATATTAGTTACATATAATTATAATATTTTTTAATAGAACATAAAAATATAGTTGTAAACCATCTACGAAAATAAAAATTATGTTTTAAAGTTTCAACTTCAAAATATTTAGATTTTTATTTGGTTTATCAATGTTTTTTAGAAATTATTTTTATATTTTGAAGTTTCAAAAGATTTAAATATTTTATTTTGTTTTAGCCATTTATTAGAATTTTTACGTATTTTTTGAAATTATTTATTTTATAATTATATAAAAAAATTTAACCAGCGAGTTATAGTGAGTTAGGCTGGTTCAAAAATTTTAAAAACATGTAAAATAAAATATAGACTAGACTAACCTAAAAACAATCAAACCCATGTTTATGCCTTTTGATATATCATAATAGATATAATGACAAAATATTAGAAAATATTTTAATATCTATATGAGATATCTCATATATATTTCATGCATAAACATATTAAAGAATATTCGAAAAAGCTTAAAAAGATAAATGTTTCTTAATGTATGAATGTATTAGAATAATTTTTATATTATAAATCACTCTTATTAACTAATTTTTATCAAATAATAATTTATTTGGACAATATTAAATTTAAAATTTTAATGATTTTCAATTCAGATCGAACTGAATCAAATAATCTCAATCTTTTGAAATATGAATTATTCTAAAAATCCATATAAACTCAAATTTCAGAATTCGGTCGATTTCAGATCAGTTCGATTTGAATAAAATCCGAACAACGTAGTTAATATATATATATATATATATNATATATATATATATATATATCGAAAAACCCGAGTAATCCAAATCGAAATCCGGATTAGACAACCTAATTATTACATATTACATAATCATCATGGGAGAAAGACAAAACTAAGTTATTAAAAGATGATCCCACATCTTGTATAGATCCAGCGGAAATAAACAGAACTTATAGTGGTAATAACAACGAATGACATAAAAAATATAAAAAGGGAAAAATTGATACAACAACTAGAGAATTTAATCTACTTTTGCAACACGTTGAGAGGTTGTGGGATAAAACCAGATTTTGTGCCTTTGCTGATAGGCAAATGAACATAAACTTCATGAACTTCATGCTTGCAGACCTCACATTTGCACGATTGATAGCGTAACACATGTAAATTATGTCAGTCACATTATCAAGAACGTCCGTGAAGAATCCTAGAACAATAACCGGTAAGACCCACACAAAAATAACTACTAAGTATGAACCCACGCCAAGGTCGCTCACTCATTTCAGGATGTTCCAGGCCTGTTTTCTGCATTTAAAAAATAAACAGTCCCCACAACTACGAAAAATAGATGAAATGATAAGGAAAACAAGGCGAATTTCATTACCATTTTGATGATATCATTTATTAGTAGAATCATAGAGTGATGATAAGTGAAGGAATTCATTACACGACTACATACACTACTAAAAGAACAAAGATGATTTTAGCCAGCAAATGCGTAGCGATAGTCTCAACAAAGACAACATATAGTCAATAGCAGATTCCTTCTCAGAAGCTCGTAAGTCATTTTTGCATATGTGTAGTAGGTTTCACCTATTATCGCGTCAGTATATATGAATTCAATTCATGTAACAGTCAGAGAAACCAATAAACCTTATAAAAATCCCACTTGTGTGCATATATATGTAGTTTTCTGGATTTTGTCATTTGCAATATGTCCATATATATATATATCCATTTATATGTATATAAATCACATTTTTATGTTAACATGTTGTAAACTACAACATGTAATGCTTTATACACATGTATATATATATACAATTTTGAAAACTAGTTTTTTAAACAAATTTATATTCTAAAATTGTTTTGGTCTATATAACAGAAAATGGTTTTTGCATTTGGCTTCACAAACAACTTATATATATATATATACTTATATACATTATTTTTAAACGTGTTTAAACCATATATGATTCACAAGAACCATTTTATGTTTATATATATACATACATATGAATTTTATTGGCAGTAAAAAGGACAGTTTTGATGATGGTCTCAACAACAATGCCCGAATTAACAACATTGTCAAGATCAAAACTGTTTTAATCTTGGAAGCAGAATTTGTCTGCACAGCACACGTTTTAGATATCCTCAATAACAACAGTTAGAAATACATTGCATGTGCCAAGTGTAGTGCGCAAGCAAATTGAAAACAATGCAGATTCTTGTTTTGCAATAATTATCATGCAAGTACCGCTTATGGAGTTACACGGTTAGTTAAATATTTAAAGTTCCTCCTACATTTTCCATTTCATAATGTTATACATTTCAACCCTATTTTTTCACATTTAGAGTTGAATTTGTGGTTATGAGGGCACGAAAACATCTACTTTTGTTGCCTTTGATCGAGAAATCACCAAAGTCACCAAACACAAAGCTCTCGAACTAATTAATCTAGAGGTATGGTCTTGCAATATCCTAACCCTAACTTTTATTTAAAATCAGGTTGATAGCGAGAAATTAGGTATCACTCAATATTTGAAGGATATAATTGGGATATCTTTTACTTTTCAAATCAAACTAAACTCCTACAATTTTTTATCTAACCATAAAATTTTATCGTGTATGTTAGACGATACCTCTTTCGTAGGGGAAGAATCTGCATCAATTGAGGTTTGTTATTTTGATTTTTAAAGTTTTTCAATGTCATTTTACATATCTAATGGTTGTTGATTAATCTTTTATGGTTTAGTTGTCACCTTTTTGCATCGGTTAAGGTCTCAACCAACTGGAGGGCTACAGTACTAATAAGGGCGAGAAATCATGTGGGGATCTTGCTGGAAAACTAGCTAATTCGAAAAAAAAGGGTGGGGATCGTGAGAAGCGCATTCAAATTGAGTGAATTTAAAGTACAATACTATATTTAATCGATTAGGAGTTTAGCTTTATGTTTTGGTTTTTGCAATAACATGGTTTTTAAGGATGTTTTGAGCTTTTTTCTGGTTTCTTTAAATCTTTGCTATACTCAAGGATTGCAGTTTGGTTTGACGACAATTTCGTTGTTTTAAAACTCCTAGACATTACCTATCCTAAACTAAGCACATACCTAAAACAATCAAGAATGAGCGTAAACATATAATCACTTGCTATTTAAAAAAGCTCTGCCACTCCAGTGAGCTTATTGTCTCCATATTCACCCTCGCCCGTGATATTATAGTGTGCAAAGCATCGATCCTTGTTAGGTATAAGAAGTGCGTTAAGAAAATATATTACACTTTAACATTTGAAATAGTAGTTCTGATTGTTGTAGGAAAGGAAACATTGTTTAAAAACGATGGATTCTTCACTGATTTTACAATGCAACCATATGAATTTTTAAAATGGAAATACTGGCAAGAAANGATTCTTCACTGATTTTACAATGCAACCATATGAATTTTTAAAATGGAAATACTGGCAAGAAAACGGAAACATGGATTTCTACATATCAAACGTGATTGTATAAATCATTCTCCTTTACTCAGTTACCCTACACACGAAACATCACAACTGCCCTACAATATTATAATAATACCTATGCGAGGACAACAAGTAGCAAAATAATTATCGAATGAGGAAGCCTAATCGTATTATTCTAATAACAAATACAAAGTAAGAATGACACGCTTGTGCATTATTTTACCTATCATAATGAATACTAAAAACATAAAAAAAATAATTTCATGGTTTAGTAAATTTATGTATTACATGTTTTCCATTTACTAGCAAACGATCGTCCCTGGTTTTCCCAAGAATACATGTCACAAATACAACTAATGTCAACTGCTAAAAAAACATGAAGTTCAATGCAAAGGTTTTTATGACCCATCATCTTGCACATCCCTATTTATTTTTTAGCTAACCTAATATAGCACAATAAAGATTTATTTTCTTAGATTTGAACATTACATGCATTAAGCATATCACTTCATTGAACCTAATATGTTGTTTTATATTACATTTGGAATGACAGAAACATTCAAAATCGCAAGGAGCATGCTAAAAGCTATTATGATGGCTTGGAAGGCATTTCATCAGGTTAGAGGTTCCCTTAATATCGTTTTGATCTCATAAATACAAGAAAGTTCATTTTTCCCAAATGTTCTTTAATATCAAATGCTTTCCCTTGCTGTCTTTCTTGTCAGTTTGTGCCTGTAGACAATCGTCCTTGTCTCTCATAAAAAAAACATCCAACATAAAATCCTCAAAGAAATTGATTCTTAGGAAACCCGCCTCATAAGAGGTAACTCACTATTTGGGGAATGAATCAAATAATAATTTTAACTTCATTAGAATGGGCCATTTCAAGAATGTTTCTTCTAAATGATATGAGATCTACATATTATAAATAAAATACTAATAAATCTTTCATTCTTGGACTTGCAGGAAACTCTATAGTGGCACGGTATTTACGCAAAACATTTACATTGGCCAAACACAAAATGCATCGTGGAAGCAGTGAGGTCACTTTTTTCTAATATAAATTGTTACCACCTACTTAATTAAAATTTAATCAACTCATCAAAATTTGACTTAGGTTTATGCTAACGCTTAGAAAATAATTTTGTCCAAAAATTAATACAGGTTGCGCCACATTTACTTTTATATCGCCGCCATCAACATCGCAACAAGGAGGTTAGCCTATCAAATTGACTTATTATAACCTAACATCGACCTTTTATCCTATTTATTCTCATGATTAGTGACAATGATATTATTCAATGCCAACATTATAACGCAGTAGTCTGAGAGTGTTTCTATGAAATAAAAACCATGGACAACTACTATTTACCTTATGTTGCAACCAAGGTCGAATTCGATTTTCAAGGGTCTCCGACCCATTAACTCTTCTCAAAGAACTGTTTGATACATCATTTCCATTTCGAACAAACATTCGAACGGATAAATCAATCCTGGAATTCACATCAATCGGTTCCAAGATCGATCATCCTATTGCAAAGGGAATTAGTCCTTACACATTTTGTATCCATGGTCAAAATCACCACCAGATTGGTTCACTCTTGTTGGTCGAAGGAACCCTTGCTAAATTTTCTTAACTCTACATATATGATATTGCAAATAAGGGACGAAATCGTATAAAAATGTTACATCATAGAGCGACTGCATGAAATTAGATGAGAACATCATAGAAAGCCTAATACAGATTTTTGATAAGCATAATCACTTGGCAAAGGCTTTTAGTAAAGCCCGAGATCATTATGAAGTTGGGGCTATAGCTGAATTTTCCTTACGATTGATCGAACAAATGTAAGGTAAACAATATGCTTTGTCTACCGGAGATGAAGTTGTAGGTTTGATTGTTGGTGACCTTTCCATAACTACTATAGAGAGAGATGTTATCTTGCAATAGAATCCGTCTGGAAAACTTTATAGAATCAACGATCTCCATCTATTTTTCATGAGCTTACAATATCCATTGTTTATCCCTTATGGTCTATCTAGATTTCATGAGGATATACCATCCATCAATCTTGGTAAAAAGATCAAAGGTCTTTGTTACAGTGCGAGAGTTCTATGCCTACCAAATACAAACACGACTATATAAGGGGAAAACGATAATCAATAAGAGATATCTTTTCCAACAATATATTATTGTACATTGCTATTGAAAAAGAAAGAATATACGGACAAGAAATAATCAGAAGAAACTGAGGTCGAATCTTTATGATAATGTGTTTGATACAGTTGGAACGGGAGGTACAATTGCTAAAGTTTTAGGTAAAATAATTATTCTCCCACCATCATTTATGATTCGCCCATGTTACATGGTTGAAAACTGCTACGATGCAATAGTTATATGTAGGTGGTATGGTTACCTCGACATTTTCATTACAATGACTGCTAATCCAAAATGGAAAGATATTTGGGACCATCTTGATTCATACGGGGCAAACAGTGCCAGTGATAGGCCAGACATTGAATGTCGTGTTTTTAAAATGAAACTAGATGGCTCTCTAGAAGATATCAATGCATGAGTTTTTTTTCAAAACCCTTATCAGGTTAATACAATCTCATTTTGTTCAATTTTAAATGGTACTTCATTTTTATAATATGATTGCTAAAATTTCATTAATAGTTTCATTCTCAAAGTTATATATACTATCGAGTTCCAAAAATATGGCTTGTCGAATGCCCATATGTCAATTTCAAGCCCGGCCCGAAATCCGGTCCGAAAAATTACGGGTTTGGGCCGACAATTATAGGCCCGTTTTCAATCGGGCCGGGTTTGGGCTTGAGAAATTTTGGCCCTGCCTGAGCCCGAAAATGGCCCGCACCCCTAACCCCTAGTACTCTCTCCTCCTTCAGTCTCAGAAGCTCTCTCCCTCCCCCTACCTCCTCGTCGTGACGTCTCTTTCTCTCGTGCATAAGTTATTAATTTGTAATTAAATATTTTTTATTTTGTTTATTAATAACTTTTTTTTGTCTTATATTTTGTGTATTCTTTATGTTCAGAATAGTTTTCCTAAGATAGAAATCCCTAAATATATGTAATATGATATAACTTATAATATATATTAACTTCATTTGAGTTATTTTCCATTAAAAATAAAAATTAAGAAAATTTAAAAGGATATGAATACAAATAAATTTTTACTTTACACATATATCAATATGTGACACAAAAAAGTGAAATGGAAAATATCACAAATATATATGTGATCCTAATATATGCATGCAAGATCACACCCATATGGATGTGTTGCAGTTCTAGAAGTCTAACACTAAGACATATGGTATTGAGTTAGCGCTTATGGCTTCTGATATCCTAAGTATTCCGATCACCACAGTTGCTTCAGAGTCATCTTTCAGCGCCGACTCGCGTGTGCTCAACAAATACAAAAGCCATCTCTTACCCTCAAATGTTCAAATCTTAATTTTTGCTCGTTCTTGGTTACTTGGTTACGATGAAGAAGGTTAAGTTTATACATTTCACAATAAGCATATTGATGGTGAAACCGGAAGAGCAAGAGATTCAAGTCAAATTTGTTTGTATTTTTTTTCATTTATGGACTTGTATGGAATAGTTTTTAATCTTTGTTGAGATGTGTTTTAGACTATTAGATTAATGATTTGTTTAGCATTTCTGAATTTGTTAACGTGGATTTTGGATTTGTACGGATTAATTTAGGCGTTTTACACTTGTTTAAATTTTTAAATTTTTTATCTCTTTAGGCCCGAGGCCCGGCCCGAGCCCACCCAAAGCCCGTTGGGCCGGGTTCCGGGCCGTATATTCTAGGCCCAATCGTATCCGGGCCAGGCTAACCCGACCCGCAAAAATGTGGGCTTTTTTCGGACTCGGGCCGGGCTCGGGCTGGCCCTGCCCGTATCACACCCTTACATTTGGCTGAAACCAAATTTCAAAAATCCTACCACTGACAAAATTGATACCTTCATACAAGAATAATTGCCAAATAAAGAACTTGAAAAAGATGACTTCAGCTTGGTTGAACAACATATAATGCACGGCCCATGTGGTCTTGATAGGACATGATCACCATGCATGGAAAATGGAATTTTCACAAAGAAATATCCAAGGCCATACATCGAGAACACATCTGTGGATAATACAAGTTATGTCATATACAAGCGTAGACAATATGACTCCAAATTTGTGATGAAGGGGGATATCAAATTGGGAAATCGATATTTAGTTCCCATAATGTTCAAATCTTGAAGAAATATAGAGCACACATAAATGTTAAACGGTGCAGTAGATCTAATGCAATCAAATATCTCTTCAAATATATTACAAAAGGGGTGGATAAAGCATCTTTATTAATTGAGAGGGACACCAATAATGGAGCCACATCAAACTTGAAAAAGGCATATGTTGGGGAGATCAACGAAATAACAAACTACCTTGAATCTCGTTACCTTTCTTCTTGCGAAGCAGTATGGCGGATTTTTTCATTTCACATACACCATCAGAGACCCCCATTTATGAGGTTATCATTGAATTTAAAGAATGGACAGAGTCTAACTCTTGATTATGCATCATATCTAGAAAAATTCTTATCAAAATCAAGTGTGGAAGAAACTATGTTTAGACAATGGATGATAACAAATGGAGTGTTTGAAGATGCAAGAGAATTAACATATGTGCAGTTTCTAACGTTGTTCGTTTGCCACAATACATACAAGTTTTGATCCAGAAGAAAATAAGGTTTCACACTTGGTAGAATTGTCAATATCCATCCAGCATCTGGCGAGCTTTACTACCTTAGAATGTTACTAAATATAATTAAAGGGTCAACCAGTAATGATTACATCAAAACAGTGGATAATTTCAAGTATAACATTTAAGGATGCATGCATTGCTAGGGGATTTCTTGATGGAGAGAGTGAATGGAGACAAGTGATGCATGAGACATCTAAGTGTGCCATGTCATCACAATTGCATCAAATTTTTACTACAATATTGGTATATTGTGAAGTTAGCAAACCGATTGACCTTTATAATGAATGTTAGAAATTCCTCTAAGACGATATACTTTCCAAAAAGAAGAAAGAGTTCAAGTTTATTAATCCTTAATTGTCAACCGACGAGATTCAGTAGTACACTTTTATAGAGCTCGAGAAGTTGCTTAGAAAAATGAAAAATCATTGGAAAATTACTCTAGTATTCCAACTCCAAATATAAGCATCCTAGCCGACATCGCAAATATAATATTATGACACGAGTTACAATTCAATGATGAAAGAAGAAAGCGCATATGGAATTAATGGTGATAATTAATTATGAACAATTGAAAATTTACACAACAGTGTTGAACCCAATGAAACATAGAGAAGAAAAGTTTTTTTCTTTATAGACCAGGTGGAACAGAAAAAAAACCTATTTGTATAGAACGTTTATCTTGAAGATCAGATCGACAAGAAAAGTT
The DNA here is from genome assembly GCA_036759665.1 of Gynandropsis gynandra. Classification (NCBI taxonomy): domain Eukaryota; kingdom Viridiplantae; phylum Streptophyta; class Magnoliopsida; order Brassicales; family Cleomaceae; genus Gynandropsis; species Gynandropsis gynandra. The sequence continues at coordinate 2,423,778 of CM071876.1, forward strand.
GTAATACTAGTTGCAGCGTTGGGCATAGTCGCACTAATTCTCTCAGGGGGTAGAACTGCACATTCAAGGTTTAAAACCCTCTAAATTTGCACGAAAGATCAACTTGTGACATTAAACAAGGAAGCATGGTAGCATAATTATTGAAAAATGTAGAATTAATTATATGAGATGAGGCTCCTATAGCCCATCGACACACATTTGAAGCGCTTGACCGCATATTGAAAGATATTATGTCTATGGACGATGAAGAAGTTGTTGATAAACCTTTTTGTGGAAAAACAATTCTTCTAGGATGTCCGATAAATCTTACCAGTGAATCACAAGGATAGGACTAACATTGTGATGGCATCCATTAATTGGTCTCTCCCATGTCAATCATGTCACATATTTACATTAACGTATAATACGTGTTTAAATCAAAATGAGGTCAAGTTCGCAAAATGGTTATTGGATCTGGGGGAAAAATCGCGTATGTAAAAAGGTAACTAAAGTCGATCCCTTCAGTGATGCAAGAAAAATCTTTGTTGATAGGGAATTATTGCTTCAATTGACAGAAGATCCACTATAGGAACTCGTAGATGTTATGTATCCACATTTTTTAGATTCGTTTAAGAACCAATCTTATCTTACAAAAATTGCAATTTTAACTCCCCAGAATGCACATGTTGATGAGATCAATAATTACCTCATATCTAAGCTTCCAGGGAAAATGGTTGAGTACTTAAGTTCCGACCTAATAGGTATAGAGAATGCTCTTAATACTGATTGGAACTTATTTTATCCTATCGAATACCTCAATTCCCTTGAATTTTCTGGTTTCCAAAATATGGTATATATTTGAAGGTCAGTGCCCCTATAATGTTGCTCTGGAATATCAATAAAAAAGAAAGCCTATGTAATAGAACACAGATGGTTGTGACTAAATTAGCATCAAGAGTTTTAGAAGTGGAAATTATTACACACATTCATATTGGTAACAAAGTCCTTATACCAAGAATCATTCTGTTACACAATGATTCATAGCTTTTTTTTACATTAGGAATACGACAATTTTTCATCCGTTTATGCTATGCAATGACTATAAATAAAAGTCAAGATCAAAGTTTGAAACAAATTGAATTATATCTTTGCAAACCTATTTTCAGCCACAGTCAATTGTATGTTGTACTATCAAAGTCACATCAGCCAATTGATTGTGTATCTTAGATCTCAATGAAGAATTCTCACAACAATCGCTCATAACAAATGTTGTCTATGCAAAAATCTTCAATAGACTATCAAATATATAAGGTCAGATAAAATAGATTTCTTCACTCACATATTTACTTACTTATCAATAGTGTTGTTCTTATTTTAATAACTATTAGTATTTTTACCCTCCATTTAAATCATGCGATCAAAGACTCTCTTACCATGTCATCACGAAGAATCATCCATGGGCCACCATTTACAATAATACATTAATTTCAAAATGACGATAATATAACATTGCTTATAATAACATAATTTACGAATAATAATGTTCCTCATATTCATTCTTTTTTTTTATGCATTTCATTAATACATTATCATATACTACCATTAACATGTTTTTAACTGATTCATTTAACTATTGATCACATTTATATGCATTCTCAAAATTAAAATGTTGTACTTTCCCTTGCTCGCGGATAGTTTCCTAGTTTCTTAAATATGTGAAAATAATACAGTAAATTTACACTTTTTTATTTTTTGAGAAATTTTAGTTAATTGGGTTTTTACGAATTTCTCTCGGGCCATTGGAAGGTACACGGTTAAGACTCAGTATTGTTGGTCCATTAGTAAACGGGTCGGATTCCAATCAACAATAGAGAACGGCATCGTTTAGCCATTAGAGCCCAAGAAGTCGCTCTCTGTGCTCTGATGTTCCATTGTTCTGGAACTGTAAGGAAGTTTCTCAGCATGCCGATTGCTTCGATTTCCATCCTCCGCCACTGCTACCGTGCTCCGGCGACTCTCACGACCTTCCTCCATCGCACGGACTTGCATAAAGGCGGTGGTGGTGTAGGCCGGAGCTTCTGTGTTCTCCTCGCGGCCAGGAGAGATAACCCTAATGTCTCCCGAAAGCCACAGCCGAGCAAGAATATGCTCAGAGCCAAACAAAGCTTCAAGGAGTATTCCTCTCTCGCGCCGGTTCTCTCTCCGGATGAAAAGCCTTCTCTGTCGGAGTCTCAGGCTGTCGGAACCGTTGCCACTGCTCAGGCCAACTTTATGCGCGTCATTATCCACGATGGACCTGATTGTGACGAGAAAGCTGGTGAAAACTCCGTGGATGATCAGTTCTCAAGGAGTGGCGTTGAGTTGCTCTGCGTGGTGAAGGCGGTGCTGAAGAAGATAAGGAGGAGGGTTCTCGTTGGGGATAAAGTTCTAGTTGGGTCGATTGATTGGATTGATCGAAGAGGAATGATCGAGAACGTGTTTCAACGACGCACTGAGATTCTTGATCCTCCTGTGGCAAATGTTGATCACTTGTTAGTGCTTTTCTCTATGGATCAACCGAAGCTTGAGCCGTTCATTCTCACGAGATTCTTAGTGGAAGCCGAATCCACGGGGATACCACTCACACTCGCTCTGAACAAGTCTGAACTTGTCAACGAAGAGGTAAAGACCAAATTTGAAAATGTTTCATAGTGAATCATTAGCTGAAGTAGCTTGATTCAAGTGATGCATTCAACATATCTTGATTAGGGTTCGTCCTAATTTCTATGATCATAGGCTCTGTTAGGGTTTTGTCTGGATAAAGAAAGCTGTCAATTTCATCATATTTGTTATAACCCTTCCTTGATGATCTTCCCTTGCATACATATCCATTACATGTGGTCTCTTGGTGTTTATGATGCGATTTCAGGAACTCGAATCATGGAAGATAAGATTGCGTAAATGGGGCTATGAACCGATGTTTTGCAGTGTCGGAATTAAACACGGACTTGAAGCCATTGCATTTAACCTCCGAAACCAGACATCCGTGATTGTCGGACCAAGCGGTGTTGGAAAATCTAGCTTAATCAATGTTTTGAGAAGCAACTCTGGGGGTCCTCATTCAATGGAGGATGATAATTGGTTTGAGCCTGTCAGTTCATTTCCATCTCATGTCTCCATATGTGGATGAACTTTTGTATCTTGTCCTGATGTCTTGTCCGTTGTTCTATTAAGATGTTAGGAAGCAAATGGTTTGAAGATCAACGTGTAGGCGAAATTTCGACAAGAAGCGGTCGTGGTAAACATACAACTCGAAACGTTTCATTGCTCCCGCTATCTGGAGGCGGTTACCTCGCGGATACTCCTGGCTTTAATCAGCCTAGTTTGATGAAAGTAACGAAGCACTCTCTTGCTCAAACTTTCCCTGAGGTTTGTATTTTTTCCGCAAATTACGCATCTTGAATATTACCTTGATCACCTTCTTAATGAATCATAATCTCTTAATGGGTTTTTTTAGATACGGAAAATGTTCGGATCCGCTACATGTGCATTCAAAGATTGCTTGCATATCGGGGAGCCAGGATGCGTCGTGAAAGGTGATTGGGAAAGGTATCCTTACTATTTGCAACTACTTGATGAAATCAGAATCAGAGAGGAGTTTCAGCTGAGGATGTTCGGAACTAAACGTGAAGGCGACGTTAGGTACAACAAAACTCAACATCCGTCTCATTTCATGCGCCATAACTCTATTTCATGCGCCATAACTCTGCGGGTCTCATAGTAACAACGGGTATTTGACAGGTACAAAGTAGGAGACATGGGTGTTAAACAAGCGGAACCACGGCTAGAACCCAAGAAGCATAGGAGACAATCGCGGAAGAAGATAAAACAGAACATGCTTAACGAATTAGACGAGCTTGACGAAGATGAAGACCTGGAGCTCGAAAACGACCCGTTCATCAGGGCAATTGAGAACGAGAACAAGTGAAGAAACAAAGTCCGGCCAGTAAAATATCAATACGCCCAAACCCTCTGCTCCAAAATAGGTCTTTCACGACCAAAATGTAACTCGGACCAAACCAACTTCTCTTTGCATAAGTGAATGAGTGTTTACCTTAGAGCTTTCAACAAAATGTCACGTAATTTGAAACAAAGGCAGACAGTTAGGACAAGAGGTACTATGTTGAACTGAAGGAGAATGTCACATGTCATAGAAAATCCAAAATCATTCAACGTCTCGAATTAAATGCCTCATCTATTGGGAAAAAGGGAACATAATAATCTCTTGAAGAAACAAAAGATGATGATGAACAAAATAGAAATGAGCTTAAGATGATGCTGATTTCTTAGACTTGGTTGCCAACTGAGTCTCAGGCTGCAATATACCAAGAAACACAAATGAGAAAAAACTATGGTAATTGAGGAACATTAACATCAAAAGCTTGAGTTAGATATGGTTTTTTACCTCTTTCTTCACTGGCTCTTCTTTCTCCGACAAGATCAACTCGATGTGGCAAGGGGATGACATGTAAGCTACAGAAAGGGCAGACGATTTTAATTAAACATTAGGTTGGAAAAATATATTTTCTCAGGAGTATGTATGACTAAGGTCATCATCACGTACGATTGATTCTTCCATGGGCACGATAGGTCCTACGCCTTTGTTTCCTTGCTTGGTTAACCTGGATGTGCGATATGTATAGGGCATCCACATCCAAACCCTTAACCTGAAAATAAGCATAAGTTTCCTCTATGAGAACGCGTGTGAATCTCCAATTTATACAAAATTAATGGACCCGAGTTTACCTCAGCATTGCTCTCTGCATTCTTGAGCAAATCGAGGATGAAATTGGCAGATTTTGCTGGCCATCGACCTTGTCCATTGGAATGCCTGTTCTTCGCCTGGGCAGTACGTCCAACACCTCGACAGAATCGAGTGAAGGGAATAGCCTGCTTGTGAGCTATAACATCTTCCAAATACCTCTTGGCCTTTATCAAGGGAAGCTTCCTAATGGCGTGCGCAGTTTCCCTTGTGTTCTGTTGACAAAATCAACAAATCAATGAGATACAATCATTAAGACATGAGAAAAGGCTTGAGCGATGACAACGAAGATTAACATAACAAACAGTTCAGGAATGTGGCATCATTTACTGAACCTTCAGCCACTAATTCTACAGAGGTTCACCCAATAACAATGCCCATCATATTCCTGAATTTACGAGAGCAACATTCAAAAAATGGCAATGAAGCCCTGCTTTTATCATCAGGTTTTAAATTGCCCAATGCAATGGAGACCCCGTAAAACCCTAAACCTAGACTCTAGTCTGTAGAGCTGCCAAACTAAAGACTATCCAATACACACAGTATATTCAGAAATCAAGTCATTTATGCTAGAGCAACTCTCGTGATTCATGATATAATGTAAAGCCAAAATGAAATATACCATCATGTACTGAACCTTCAGCTACATAAAAGAGACATGAGATTCACCCAATCACGATGACCAATTTGATTTCCCTGATATTTACGAGAGACCAGTCAAGAATATGTGCAACGGAACTCTGCTTTTGTATATCAGGTTTCCTAAACATACATTCTAACACATTTCCTCTTCCTAACGAGAGCTCCGAATTATCAAATCTTAACGCGACGAGAATCAGATGACGAAAAATACCTTGAAGTGAACCCTGAGATCGGATCCCCTCGCCTTGCAAGCTGCAAAAATATACAAAAAATGAGGAAAAACAGAGAAATCAGCAAACAAACACAACTTCGACACCAAAACCAACGAAATTCAAACGCGTAACACCACGTATTAAGGCAGATTAAAAAATAGAATACAAGGAGACATTACATTTGGTGGAATTGTCGGGTTCTCTTGAGTACTTCACCTGCGAGAAAAACAAACGCGTAGAATTTAAGAACAACACAGATTCGAGAAACAAATCAAACGGAAACAGAGCTGAAAGGAAGTGAAATTTGAAAGTGGATATGGACAGTATATGTAAGAACAGGGGATTACCATGGCGGCCGATCTCTTCTCTCTGCGACAGAAGAAAGAAAAGATGACGGAGGTCTTTTATACAGGGGAAGAGAAGAGGAAAAACCCTAACCCCCGTATTTATTTAGAAGGCAGCTTCAAAATGGGCTAAAGTATATTGGGCCGTATATGTATTGCAGTATTTAGGCCCATTATCATCTCGCAGTCACTTCTTTTTCGCTCTTTTTTTTCCATTTTTCCCCAATTTTTGTAAAATTATGTAAATTGAGTAAATCGCATGGCACGTCTTCAGTTTTAGAATAAATAGTTTAAATTTAAAAAACTATTTGTTTTATTATATAATTTTGTGATGTAAATAATATAATAAAAATAATCATTATAAATAAGTTTAGATCATTTAATGTTTATAGAAAATATCACTTTTATATCAATAAATATTTGAATTTTAATTTTTTTAATTGAATATATAAATATTTTTAGAAATAAAATTTAATATACTTTAAAAAAATATTCACATATAAAAAAGATAAATATTTTTTATTTAAATACAATATATATATTAATGGAAGAAAGTCAATTTAAAAATATTGAAGATTTTTCTCAACTATTTTTTTTAAATTTAAATTTATCAATTTTTTCTAGACATTGTAAACTTCATTTAGTTATTTTCTAATCATTATTTTTCATTATCTAAATCATTTTTATCAACTTAGATCATTCTAAATATCGTTTCATTCGATCCATTTAATAAATCTATTCATATACTTTCTAGTCACTTTTTATATTGGATATTATATGTCTTTTTATATTTTATAAAAATATAATTATATTTCACATAAATTTAAAAAACAATTAGTTAATATATTATTTAATATATTTTCATGTTTTTTATAATAATATTATATAATTATAATAATTTATAATTTAATACATATTTAAATTTTAAAAAATATTATTATATCATTTTTTTGATAATTATTTTTACATAAATGATTTTTTTGATTTTTTGTAATGATATGGAGAATCGATATTAAAAATTATATGAAGGATATTAGATTTATTTACTTTTGAAATAATTAAATTAATATATATTAAGATTAAAAATATTTAAATTATTCTTTTAGAAATATATATTATTAATAGAGAAATATTTTTCTATACAAACAAATATAATTAACTAAAATTTTGAAATGACATGTGTGGAATAAATACAAAATTTTCTCTATATTTTTTCTATTGAATTCCTAAAATTTCATATTTTAAAAAGATATTATATATATTTAATATAATTATATTTCACATGAATTTGAAAAACAATTAGTTAATATATTATTTAATTTATTTCCATATTTTATATAAGAATAAGATTATATAATTATCATAATATATAATTAAATACATTTTAAAATTAATAAAAATATTATTGAATTATTTTTTAATAACTATTTTACATGAATAAACTTTTTAATATTTTATGATAATATGAAGAATCGATATTAAAAATTATATGAAGGATATTAGATTTATTTACTTTTGCAAAAATTAAATTAATATATTAATATTAAAGGTGTTTAAATTATTCTTTTACAAACATATATTATTAATAGAGAACTAATATTTTTATACAAACAACTACAATTAACTAAAATTTCAAATTGACATGTGTGGAAATAAATACTAAATTTTTTCTTTATCTTTCCGATTGTAATCCTAAAATTTCCTATTTAGAAAAATATTATATATGTTTATTTAAATTTTGTTTACAAAAAAATAATATTTTAGTTCAAATTTATTTTGATCTTACATTATATGATGTGATTTACTATAATAGATAGAATCGGGTAAGATATTAGGTATAGAGCTAGAGACCAGATATCTTAATCAATTTGAAAAAATATATTTGTATTTTTTATTTTTTATATATATTAAGTTTTTTCATGAAAAATTATTATTTATATCCATTTAGAATTTAATAATTGGACCAAATTTTTGAAAAACAAAGATTAATAATAATTAAGGAAAATAATAAAAGTAATATGATTCTTTTATTTAATATATTTTTTATTAATATGATTGAAAAAAGACAAATATTGTAAACCAAACAAACTCTTTAATTGTGAGAGTCTATATCCATCACCTCGTGTTTCTCTAATTTATCTTTGACCGATAGACTTCCACACAGTAGCATGAATCAAGAATCTTGCAAGTAGGTCGCATGTCTGAAAGACGGTCAACAAAAAACTTGCTTTTCTCGCTAAGGATGTGAGAGTCACTACAAGAAAAGAAGGATTTCGAGACTGAATTTGCAGATCGAGTCCGTCGTCTCTAAATTTAGGGACAGATTAGCGATTATTTAAGGACGGAATAATAAATCCGTCCCTAATTCGTCCGCAAATTTGCAGACCGCAGAGTAGTCCCTAAGTCGTCCGTAATTCGGGACGGATTCGGGACTAATTTTAAGGTCGTCCGCAATTTACGGGCCGATTCACTACTCGTCCGCAATTTTGTGGACGGCTGAGCAATCCACCTGTTTCTCACACACAAAATTCATATATTTCTCTTTATATCATATTATTGTTTGTGATTATAATGGCATCGTCGCAAGCCGCGTCCAGAATCGGTCGCCAATTCCGGACGCGGCTCGCGAACCGTCCGGAAATAGTCTCCAAATTCCGAAACGGAAAGATCTCGTAGAGTATTGCTATAGTCTTCAAATTACGGACCGGTCGGGAGCCGCATCTGGAATCGGTCTCCAATTTCCGGACGGGTCGCGACCCCCGTCCGGAAATGTTTATTTATTCTCGGACGAATTTCATTTCTTGCAGCCTCTCAGCCGATTTTCTTCTCGTTTTCGCCTAGAAGTCCGTGTTCGTCCGACGCCTGTCCGTCGTCCGTCCGCCGCGTCCGCCGAGGGCCCGCCGAGGTAACTTTCTATCCGGTTGTATGGTTTATGTTTTTTAATGGTTTTATAATGTTAACGCTCTCGCAATACCACAGCTCGTCCGTCGCCCGTCCGCCGAGGTTCCGCCGCCCGCTGTCGAGTCTATCAGCCATCCGCCACTCGTCGCTTCGCCAAGGTATATTTATGTAGATAAGTTGTTCAATTAAATGCCTAAATGATATATATGTGTATTAAGTTATTAAATATAACTTTGATATACAAAAACGTCATTATAGTATATATCAATATACTATAAATTATATCTAGCATAATATATTCAATGTATAAAATGAGATTTCGAAAAGAATATCATAAATATGTCTATAAATATTTAATAAACTCTCATAAACGTACGAAAAGAGTATGATAATCATAAATGATAATATCGGTGCATTATGTATGTGTTTCATGTCTACAAAATAATAATAAGTATTATATCCTTAAAACATTATTGTAATCATCTATTAATTTGTACATCTCATAAACGTACGAAATGAGTATGGTAATCATAAATTGTAAAGTCTCGTATAATTTAAATATATGTTTTTTAAAATTAAAAACACATATATTAAATTATATGTGGTTTTAATTTTATATTAAAATTAATTAATGTTTATATAATGGACGAGGAAAGACACAAACTTCCTCGTATAGATCCGGATGCAAAATACGATGAACTTTGGTATAAACTAACTTTAAATTAATTTTGTAACTAATTAAGTATCAAGTTTTAATTTACTTTTATTTTTAGGTTTGGTCGTAAGCAGCTTAATCGTCTTATCACAAAGATAATGAAAGCTGATTATGATTAGGGGTGGGCGTTTCGGGTTTCGGAACGGGTTCCTCGGGTTTGGGTTGGGTTCGGGTTCCTCGGGTTCTAAAAAATTGAGCCCATAAAAACCCATTTGGTTTTCGGGACGGGTTCCTCGGGTTTCGGGTTGGGTTCGGATTGTTCGGGTTGTGAAATATTGAACCCAGTAAAACCCGAATTGTATTCGGGTTCGTTCGGGTTCATTCGGGTTTTTCGGGTTTTCAATGGTTAATTCGGGTTTAAAACGGGTATTTCGGGTTCTAAATTTAACATACAACAAATTTAAAAAAAAAATACAATGCTAAAACTCCATAAACAACAATACCAAGTAAACATTTAAAAATAGTTCCAAGTAAAAAATCCGTAAATTCAACTCATTCGTTCTTTTTCTTGAAGATTTGGAGGAGCGTCTCAGAGCCACCCAAGAACATAAACACTGTCAAGACAAATCTCAGCTGCCAAATTTTTTATCTGCAGAAAACAAGGGATGTTCTGTTAGCATGGACATGTGAAGAAGAGGAATTATCGTAATACACTAGTATAAATTGCAGTTAGGAATGATGTAAAACAGAAGAACCAAAGAACCATCTTAAGGACTATCTAGACAATCAAGCTGAAAACTTCAAATGCAATTTCACAACTGTATGTAGCAATATACAAGCATTGTATCAACAAACAAGCCATGAAATATACAAGCATTGTATCAACAAACAAGCCATGAAACTTACGCTAGTTTTACGGCGCCCAGCTTTCAACGCATAAGCCAATCTCCGAAGCTGCCAATTCTTCAGCTTCACTGGTCTTTCATCTTCTTCATTATCTTCTTCCTCATCACTATCCTCAACATCCCCAGAGACTGAACCAGAAAAGTCCACACCATCATCATCACCAACATCCAACACCTCAGCTAACTCCAGAGCAAGTGCATCCAACTCCTCTTCACTTATATCATCACCATCATCACTACCATCATTATCGTTCTTAAGATCTTCTTCCAACATGTTAAACAATGCCTCAAACGGATCTTCACCCCCTTCTTCAACCTACTCTCTTCTTCCATAATCTCTCCCAAAACCTTTCTGCGACAAATTATAAGTCAAAAGAAGACGACATAACAAATACCCTAAAGAAAAATAAACCCCAGATTATCCTAATTCCCACAAAATCACGAACGCAACAAGTTCAAGGAACCGCAAAATTTCCCAATTTCCCACATACTTCCACCTTTTGCTTAGAAACAAACAAATTATTACTGGTTTTTCTTGCCTTCTTCCTCTTCAGAGACGAATTCCGGCTCTGCCGGTGAGCTAAAGCAAGAACAGAACGCGTCGGGCGACGAAGCGGAAGAGCTAGACCAAGAGGATTAGGGCTCCAACAAAGAAATCGGGGAAACGATAAAGCTAAAGAAGATGGAGAAGGCATAGAACGAAGATGATAAGAGACGCCGGAGGATGCGAGAGTGAATGAGAGAGAGGGGAGGAACTTAGGGTTTTGTTTTTGTTTCGGGTTCCTCGGGTTCTCCCGAACCCATTCCGGACCGACCCAAACCCGTTCGGGTTCCAGATTCAGAACCCATATGGGTTTTAGGCAGAACCGGTTTATCCCGCGGGTTGGGTTCCTCGGGTTGGGTCGGTTCGGGTAAACCGGAACGCCCACCCCTAATTATGATCGTTTATGTTATAGATTTCGTGGAAAGGAACGATGGTGGAAAGCTTTCGTGGTATATTTTTTTAAATATTCATTTCATTATAAATTTTAAACTTAAATATAATATTTAACTAAATAATTGGATCATTATTTTTCAGCAAAAATTTTATTGGAATCCTGCAATAACCGGACTAGTAAAGTCCGAATTTCAAAAGAATGTGGCATATCGACTGAAAAATCTTGTATACGACACGAAAAAAGAGTATGATAAAAATCATATCAAACCCGTTTGAGTCCTTGATAATGTCTGGGAAGAGTTGCTTCTCTATTGGGAGACTCCTGAATTTAAGAAGAGAAGTGAGCGCGCTAGTCGATCCCGTCGTTTTGATAGAGTGTGATATGGGTTAAGTGTGCATACTGCTGGTTCCCGCTCTTTCGCGGAGGTTTACGAAGATATGGTAAGATTTAAAATTTTTTAAAGTTTTATTACGAGTGACATTTGTTTAATACGTAAAACATCAAATTTGTTTTAGACGAAAGAGAAAGGATGTGAACCGTCGTACGTGGAATTATTAGAATGTACACACAAGAAAAAATCTGACGGTTCATGGGTAGATGCCCGGGCGAAACAAATTCAAGACGATGTTGTGAACATGGCATCGGAACGAGTGTCCAAATCCCGCCAAGAGAAGATGGGACGCAATCGACTCTTTCTCAAGAAGAATACAACGATATGTATTTCGAGATACAACGATATGTTTACAATAAATTTTTTTTATTAATAATTAAATTTAAATTAAATGTCAATATTTTTTGTAGCACGTAACACCGTACAAAGGTCGTCTATTTGGTCTTGGAGGAATGTCATCAAACCATGCGAGTTCCTCCAAAGGCAAGGAAAAGGTCGCGAACGAGGAATTACAAAATACAATCATGGAGATGAAAGTACAATTAGAACAACAAAACTCAAAGTTCAACGCTTTGAAAAGAGAAGTTCCAAGGCAAGGGAAAAGGTCGGAACGAGGAATTACAAAACACAATCTCGGAGATGAAAGCACAATTAGAACAACAAAACTCACAGTTCAACGCTCTGTAAAGAGAAGTTCAACGACCAAGAAGGGAACGTGAGCAGTGGCTCAGAATGATGAAGGCACACATGCCCACTATCAATTGGGATACGACCGAAAACAATGATGACGCCGACGATGATGATTCCCAATTACCACCTACTAGTTTGTAAATGGATAATTTTAATATTGTATGAACTATTTTTTTAATATTGTATGAATACTATTTATTTAATTTCAATTTTAGTTTTTTAAATTTTGTTTTATTTTTTTTACGATCGTCGGACTTTGCGACGATTTCCGGACTAACAATATCGTCCGAAATTGCGGACGGTTTGTGGACTACGTATACCGTTTGTATTTGCGGACGAATTGCGGATGAAAATTGGTTGGCGACGCTCATTTGCGGACGGCGCGTAGCAGTCCCTAATCGGTCCCGAATCTCATTTCCGGACGGATTAGGGACTGTTTCGTCAGTCCCTAATCTATGAATTTCTTGTAGTGAGTGGCAATAATAATGTGATCATTTGAATAACTAAGACTGGGCATGACTTCTGAATCATTAGGCCTAAAGGAAACAAAAAAGTACGATGATGCATTATGATTCGACCGAGAGAATAAATTAATAGGATTCGATTAATAGAAACATCATATGCAGAAGAAGTGCTTTTACCTTTGAGATAGCCAAAAGGATTTCAGAGACTCATATGCAGAAAAGCTTATTACAAGGCTAGATCAACCCCCTGCATCACAAAAATTATGAATGAGGAGCAATTAACTACCAACATAGTTCATTCACTGAGAACAAGAGAAAGAATAAAAGCATACCAACAAAGTTGCACCAAATCCTTTATACATACCCAAAAACTCTCTCTTCTCTACAAATGGTACGTAAATCATGCCCAATACCTTGATAATAAATTGAACTTCCTCTTGAAAGGATTCAAAACATAAATTACTTGGGTTATAGGAAGACAAAACACAAGAAGAATAAAGTTTTGGACACCATATCATCAATAACGATTTTGAAAAGGTAACAAATGAAGGAGGAAACTAAATCAAGGATAAGAGTATTAAAATAGACGACCAACTGCCATCAAAATTCATTGTTGCAAGACATAACCAACGCTAAAATTCTTTCCATAGCCTCCATACATATACCAAATTGAAATCCAATAGCCTATCTAAGGCATACACGCTTGCTCCAAACACAAGCTCAGTCATAACAATACCAAGGTTTAATAGATGCGAACAATATTTTCCTTTCACTTTCCGATAAATGAGAAGGAAAAAGGGAGAAAGGGGAGAAAGAAAAGAAAAAAGACAGATTAAACAATGTTTTTTGTCCAATTTTAGGATAGAATACGATCTAAAATCAAGAAAACCAATTTGAAAATATTTGGCTCATATCCCTAAATAGAGGGAGAGAAGGGGGTTAGATTACCCAAGGATGACGGGAAAAAGTAACTCGAAGCATGCATGAAACATAAAGAAGATGGTGATTATCCTGAAATCAACGACGACACCGCGAGAGAATGAGAAGGAAAAGAGGCTGTTAATTACATATTACGACAGGGAAAAGCATATCAAGGGATTTCGGCTCGATGAAGGTGAAGTATGAGAGTGAGAGGGATAGAGGAGGTGATACTCTTCCATGGATGGATCGCTCGAGGGAAGTCGGCTTAACTAAAGCAAAGTGAAAGAGCTAGAGGAAGAGAAGAGGTGGGACTCTTCCCAAAAATACCAAATGATGATTGAAGAACCATTGGACAGAGGTTTAAGGTGATGAATGGATGGACGTTTACTATTCTAATATTAGCAAACCGAAATCCCACGAACACTGAATAAGTATTTTTGGAATATTTTTTTATAAAATAAAATGCAGCTGACGTGGAGGTTGTGGTGCTTACAAATGCAAAGATTATTATATATATAACTAGAGTCGAACCCGCGTCATGCACATGTGGTTATATTATTTGTCACAATAATATATTCATTATATTTATTAATTTGAATATTATGTTATAAATATTATCTTGTGTAAAATCGTATAACAGTAAATAGTTATTAAAAATTGAATCTAAAAATTATATATATAAAAGTTCTTGCAAAAGGAGGCTTCTCGTGAAGCCACCTCAGCAAGAACTTTTTTTATTTTTATTTAATATATATATATATATAACTAAATCAATAATTAAATTAATAATTAAATCTATTAAATATATCTAAATCAATAAATTCAAATTATATATAAAGGTTCAAATTGTGTAAAATCGTATAACAGGAAATAGTTATTAAAAATTGAATCTAAAAATTATATATATAAAAGTTCTTGCAAAAGGAGGCTTGTGGTGAAGCCACCAAGCAAGTCTTTTTTTAAACTATTTTTTATTAAATATAATTATATTGTTCATTAAGGTAATTAAATGACTTAAAATTTTTAAATATCTCTTTTAATATCTTATTGATATCCATAAAATCTTTACATAAAAATATAAAAAATCTATATATATATATATCATACAAATATAAATATTTAAAAAGTTTTTAAATTCATTATATTTAATCAAATTATATATATAAAAGTTCTTGCAAAAGGAGGCTTGTGGTGAAGCCACCAAAGCAAGTCTTTTTTTAAACTATTTTTTTATTAAATATAATTATATTGTTCATTAAGGTAATTAAATGACTTAAAATTTTTAAATATCTCTTTTAATATCTTATTGATATCCATAAAATCTTTACATAAAAATATAAAAAATATTAGCTAAAATTTTAAAATTTTATTTAACATTAATGAGATGGAACATAATTCGTTGATGATGCAATGAATCTAGACACCACTAAACGTTACTCATTGACAACACAACGAACAGTCAACTGAACAGTTGATGACGTAATAGACACACCAATGTGAGTTGTTAATAACGTGACAAATCTAGAGTGTGTCGGGTTGCGGCAGGGGATGGTAGCCAAAGTGAAAATAGCGACCAATGTGCGGACAACGGCCAAGGGACAACGACTGTCCAAGGAACGCTAGCAAAGAGACACAACGGCTAGGGGACATTAGGCAGGGAATAGCCCGACCAAGATATGGCGGGGATAGGACCTAGTGGGCCAAGGGACACGTAGGCCAGGGGATGACGAGTAGGGAAATCATCTGCCAAGAAACATAACAGCTAGGGGATGGCGAGTAAAGGACACCTCAACCATGAAAGCGGTGTCAAAAGAACGCGTACACCAGAGGATGCAGCGGCCAAGAGACACGGTGACCATTGGACATTGCGACTAGGAGACATGTCGTCCATGAAATGTAGTGGCCATGCAATATGAAGTCTAGAGGACAACGAATAAAGGACGTGGTGGCCTGAGGTCACATCGACCATGGGACGCGGCTGCCAAAAGATGAATCAACCATGGATGTAACATCTAGGAGATGCATAGGATAGAAGACTATAGCCAAGGAACGTATCGACTTAGAGATAGTAGAGAAGGGATGCGTGAGCCAAGGGACGCGATAGGCAGTGGATGCAATGACTAGAAGATGGTGTGCAGGGGTTGTGGTGGCCATTGAACGGTGGGCAGGGGATACAGTTTGGGTAATTTCCAGAGAAAACGAAAAAAATCGAAAAAATTGAAAACAATAAGGTTACGATATACTTATGACTGTGAAGCGAGCAGTAATGACGACAGAGCAAATAGTAATAACAACAGTAACAATGGCGGACATAGTAAAGACGATGTAAGCTAAAGACGAAATTGATATGATTATGAGCCAAATTAAGCTTTATAGAAATTGAAGGAGAAAAGAATATTTTTCGTTTGTAGTCTATCCACATTTACGGATAGACGGTTGGAAGTAATCGGGAACTATGGGTCGTTATCTAGCTATTTGTTCGTAATTTCGGTCGATCGGTTATCCATTCGTAAATTTTTGGATAGATTATGGACTCTCGTCTGCAATTACGAATGGAGCCTAGGCACCCATTCGGAATGTTGGATGACTTCGTCGCTCATCCGTAAAGTTATAAACGACTTAAGTTCCATCCTTATATACAGACACATGCCTACGTGTCATCCGTAACTAAGATGCATGATCACAATCCATTTTTAATTACGATCGATAGTCCACCATCCATTGTATATATGGATTTCCGTCTATTGGTTGTTTGTAAATATGTTGAGCCAGATTTTTGAACGGTGGTAAGCCATTTGTGATTTTCAATAGATTTTATTGATCTTAAATTCGTCTTCATCTCTAAGATGTAAAAAATATATACAAAAATATACTTAGCACATAAAATGCATTTAAACAAATTGAAAAATAAAAAAATTCGTTCGAAAATAAAAATTAAATTTCATTAAGATTATATTCAAATTATAAAATTTATAAACACGTAAAAAAATTAACATGAATCATCTTCAAAATTGGATAATTCTTCTATTAATTTTGTATTCAGAATTAGAATCAAATTCTTCTTCTTTTATCGCTTCAACTATTTCATCTTCATTTGTTTTAATTTCTTCAATTTCTTTTTTTAGCAAGTTTTTCAATAATTAGAGTTGTTGGTATTCAATGTTCTCGTTATATTTACCCCTTAGTATTATATTTGTTGTAACAAACTTGATCCATTTTTATGACACAAAAAATCAAAAGCTCGTATTTTGTATATCTTTCTGTTGAGTTGACTTCTACAAAATTTAACTTCTTTATTTTTTATTTGCATCTCATTATTGGATCTAACCAATCATATCGGAATAACATCACCATTAAGCCGATGTAACCTACAAAATCAAATATTATGATAAGCCATGTTATAATCTTAACAATGAAATGTCAGATGCTCCATAGCATTGGAGAATGATGGTGAAAAAATGTATCAACACTTGAAAAATGAAATTATTACATGGATATTTAAAAAATATAATATATTTAAATTAATAATAAATAAATCCTAAGAATTAAACATACCTTCAGTTACTCCATATACATTTTTATCAATTCAAAATTAACTACAAGAATTAGTCTTTGTATGAAGACAGGATAATCATGACTTTTAATTTCTGATAATTTTTTTCCTTGGATATCATTTGATGCTAGACGCATAACCATTAGGAAATTTCAAATATTTCAATCATTTTAATAATTTTTTTCCTCATTTGTCAATCTGAATAGTGGAACTTCAGTTTTACCGTCATCAGTTATGTGTAACTCCTTCCGGAAACAATACTCGTGTGTAATTTAATATTATTCTTTTTCTTTCACGTGACGTTCAACACTGTGTTGATGCTTTTATAAAAATTATCTATATATACATGACATCAAGATTACACTGAATATATTGAATGATTATCTAAAAATATATATATCGAATAATCTATATACATTGTTTAAATTAAATCAAAACTAAAAATCAATTCATCGATCTGAGATGTAAACAAAAAATATATTCAACAGTCCAACTAGTTAATGACTCGTGAAAAAACTAAAAAACATCCAATATGTGAGAAAATATGTTATAGGCTTCGCTAAAATCCAATGGTTCACGTGCTAACATATCACTCATTTAATTATTCATTAATTATCATCTTTTATATAAATAAAGAAAAATCCATAAAAATTATATACATAATAATCCTTGTAAATGGTGGTTTCTAGTGAAGCCACCTTAGCAAGATTATTTTTTTAAATTTAGTTTTAAATGTTACTTTTTTAATTAATTTTATCTCATTCAATGTTTTTCATCAGTAATAAATGAATTAAAAATAAAATAAAATTAATTATATCATTATTTTGAGGAAGAGGGAGAGCAATAGACTAAACAAGATTATTTTTAAGTTTATTTTTAAATGTTACTTTTTAATTAAATTTATATCATTCAATGTTTTTCACCGTTTTAATAATAAATGAATTAAAAATAAAATAAAATTAATTATTTCATTATTTGAGGAAGAGGGAGAGAAACGGACAACCGTTTTTCAGCCAGATGAAGAGACAAGCATCTTTTGAAAAGAATTGAGGAGGAGAAAGAATGAATTGCAAGCGACAAAAAAATGCTATAAATAACAGAAGATTGGGAAAAACCAGAAGCGGCTGCAGAAGAATAGAAATCGAATCACTAAATCTGCGATGGAGCATTCGGAAGCGGAAATGGTCAGCTTCATCTTCTTCTTTGTGATGGGTATATCGAGATCTGTTCATGGAAAATGCGAAATGATTATTAGAGCCAGATTTGATTTTGCTCGTGACCTTCTCTCTGATGATGATTTCAGAGAAGGATTGCAGAGACGTACAATTCTTGGGCTAAATTGCAGAGCTTACAAGTATAAAAATAAGAGATTTTATCTAACCTGCACCATGTCCTGAAGATTGAGCCCACGTCCCTGATATTGTTTAGCTATATGGACGATCAAGCCTAGGGTTGCAGTAATAAGTTTTCTCGGCTGTTTCTTCCATGGTGAAGTACAGATTTCAAGACTTGGCAACTTAATCCCACGGCTTCACTCCATTCACCTATTGTTGGTTACGACCATACTGCAATTTGAGCTTTTTCTGTACCTTCTCCAATCTTACCAAATCCATATTAAAATATTCGAAGTTACCTCAAACAAATTATACGAGCCTTCAAGTATGATCTGTAACGGCAATGATTCCTGGCATGGCTACTCTCCGGCCACACATGTTGTGTGAATTCAGTCGGGAGATGCACGTGGTGGAAGATCAAGTTGGGTGTGATGTGATGCAGATACAAATAATATCATACAATTCAAGATATTGGCGTAATTTTTAATTTGGAATAAATATATTCTATATATTGCTATAAAAATATTTTAATATGGATTGTGTTCATTTTATTAAAATAAATCGCACCATTAGGAATTAAAACTCCTCCATTTGAAGATGACCATAAAATCAATATGGAGTCTATATTTTAATTTATATATAACATTAGTTTTGGCCAAATATCTATTTTGATCCTTTTATTATATTTATCCAATTATTTTTTAGAAAAATATTATGAAAACATTCATATAATGAATCTCAAAATATATTTGTAAACATTAGTATATTTATTCTCAAATTTGATATTTTATTTTAAAAATATATTTTGGATTCAAGTTATAATATATAAAGAAAAAAAATTAATAAAGGAAAAAAATAGAAGAAAAATATAGAGACACAAAAATAAAACCATTATAATTTTATTTACTATGTTTAGGTGTCTCTATTAATAATTTAAACTTAACAAAACATACTTGGAATTAAAATTCAATGGTTCAACGAAGACGATACCACAACGATGCAATGGATATAGTTTGACGATGATGCAATGTTGCAGGAGAAGAGAAAGAAATAAAAAGAACGAGAGGTTGGAAGCACGACTAGGAGAAAAGGAAGAAGAAAAGAAGAAAAGATAAGTAGTGTCCGTTAATTAGGGTTGGGTAAGTTTATATTATATATAATTATTTATTATTTTTTAGAAATAATTATATTATTTTAACTATTATATTTATGTTAATGTATAGTCTTTATAATTTTGTAAGTATATTTACTATCAATTATATAAAAATTTGTATTAAAATTTTTATACATCTAATATATTATTTTTTTAGCTTATTCCATATGAATAAGTTAGATAATTGATTTTATTATTAATATTTGTGTTTGATGAATATTTAATTAATATATATATATTATGATTTAGATATCCATAATTATTTTAGTAACAACAAATATATTGTATGTTATGATTAATCTAAATTTAAAAATAAAATACATTTATCATAAAATTAGAATCAAACGAAATTTTGAAAATAATTATAACCATATTAAGCATTGTATATCATTATTTATTTATAGAATAATATTGTTATTTCAAAAAATATGAAAATAAAATATATTAATATTCATGTATTTATATATTTTTTTAATCATATTCACCATTCAATACAATATTATTTTTTTAGAAATATATAAAATCATGTAACTCTAATTTTTAACATCATGCGCATCATGATAACGGTGCAAAGCAGAACTACTACGCCAACAACAGCAGACCAAAATGGGCAACTGAAACGGTCTTCAACAAATTGATTGAGCATTGGGAGTCCGCGGCATTCAAGGCCAAGAGCGAGAAGGCCAAACAAAATCGTTACGGTGAGAAGGTTCCCGGAGATGGTCCCCATCGCCATACTTCGGGATCAAAATCTTTCACGAAAAGAAAAAAAGAATTGGTAAATTTTAAATTATTTAGATTTTTTTGTTTATTTAAATATTTATCTAACAAAATTTCTTTTATATTGTAGACGCAACGGATGAGAAGAGAACCAACTCTTCTTG
The DNA here is from genome assembly GCA_036759665.1 of Gynandropsis gynandra. NCBI lineage: Eukaryota > Viridiplantae > Streptophyta > Magnoliopsida > Brassicales > Cleomaceae > Gynandropsis > Gynandropsis gynandra. Next base: position 2,444,545 of record CM071876.1, read on the forward strand.
AAGTGGTATTAGAAACCCACGCAAAGAAGAAGTCGGTTGTCGGGGAAGAGGCCGACGAACCGGAACTCGTCGATCCTCGAGCGGCCCGAACCGTGAGAGCTGTGACGGAGAAGATCACACAGCAATCTCAGGCTTGCGGTTCAAGCCTCGACGACCTCAGTCCTTCACAAAAGGACCAAATTTATCTAGAGGTAAAAGATTATTATTTTACTTGTAAATTATTAATCAAATAATTTGTTAAAAGCTAACATTACTCTTATTTGTCTTGTAGTCGGTGAGACCGTATAAGGGACGCCTATACGGTCTCGGAGCGCTTCAAAAGGACATAATCGAGGACGTCACGACGGTACCTCCATCGGTGCAAGAGAGTTTCTCGCAACAACGACGGATCGACGATCTCGAATCACAACTTCGAGAAACTCGAGCTCAAATGGCGCAGCAAACATATAAAATACAACATTTGGAGAGCGTCATTGAGTTGTTGTCGGGCCAGGTGAGGGGATCAACACCGCAGCAAGAACCGGGACTCGATTTAGATGCAACTCCGTCTAGAGGTGGTGGTGATGGCGGGGATGATATCGACGCAACCGACCTAAACGATATGTAATAGGAAATAGTTTTAATTTTTGTGTTTTGTAATATAATTTTAATATTTTTATTAAAAACCTTTTAGTTTTAAAAATATTTTTTTTTTTATTTTTTTTATTTTTTTTTCAAAAGTTCCAACGGGCATCCGTTGGAA
>CM071876.1:2452089-2466990 GCA_036759665.1 Gynandropsis gynandra
AAAACCCCGTAGGTTTTACCCGAGCGGGTGGATGAATAGTGCCCGACCGGGCACCCTTGTCTCCTTGAAATTTCTCTTTTCCGCTCGTTGCTCGGGTGTTCCTTTGGGTTCTGAAGCTCGATCTTGGCTCTGAATAGATATATCTTCAATTCATGTGGTTTTGATCAGGAATCCGTCATTTTAAACTCATTTAGGCCTTGTCGCCTAAAAACCTGAAAACCAACAAAACGGGTGTGTGAACCGCATAATCATATCGGATATGTAAGTTTCTATATAAGATATATGCGATAATGGTGCTAAAATCTATCCTAATATTGATACACTTTCAGTGTTATCTGTGGTCGCATGAGTCGTCCATGGGTCATATGTGGTCGCATGAGTCGTATATGGGTCATATGTGGTCATATTGGGTCGCATGAGTCGTAAAAGGGCCATATGTGGTCGCATGAGTCGTCCATGGGTCATATGTGGTCATATTGGGTCGCATGAGTCGTACAAGGACAAGGGTCAGTCGCATGAGTCGTACACGGGTCATGTGTGGTCGCATGCATCACTCACGCTCTCCTTCCTCTTAGTGTCTTTTTCCTTCTCTTTTTTTTTGGATCACCAAGAGCTGCTTTTCGTGTCAGCAGTTCTTGCTTACGGATATCCTCCCAACAAATACCCTTTGGAATTCTACGAAGATGTTTCATCCATATCTGAACATCGGGATCGTCACATCTCTCGTAATCCTCCAGATAAGAAAGTAAAGCTCCCTTTTCATGTTCAGCATGAAGAATACTTAGAATATCCTGAAAAACGAAAAATAACACCCTCTGTGACCCTTGTTTCCCTTGTGAACCTTGTGTAATTGTTACCTTAGAATCTCCAATCTGCCTTATCACATCTACATACTTCGGGTTAAAATTGGATTTAACCATCTTCTTGCACATTCTTGGACATGATCGATGCGCATCCAAAACCTCAACATACCACCCCTTTCCCCCCAAACTAAGGATGGTTTCAAATGGAAGTAACTGAAACATTAAAACAAAATGATAAGAATGCAAAAAGTACGAAAACATTCAAGTTATTCGAATAATATATACAACTTACCATTAGTGGGATCATGAAACCACAACAATACCATTTTGGTTTCGGTGATTCCCCGCTAACGTGCTTGAGGCAAGTATCCACAATCTTTTCAAATGTGTAACGACCCCATGGAAAGCCTTCACAAAATTCCAAGTCATCAACCATGTCAATGAGATCATGGCTGATAGAGTTTTCTGCTGAAGGCTTGTGCGCCATAACTTGCGCCAACAACATTAAAGTTGCCAACCTCTTCCGGTTGTCGGAATTCTTCGCCTTCACAAGCTTTTCACTGACTTGTTCGGGGGTCACCTTTCCACGATCGAAATTCTTCAGCCTGAATGTTACACCCATCATGGACTCCAATCCTATCGGATATAGTCCGCATTTCAATCCGGAAATTAGTGCGTGCTCTACTACAGAGTACCTGATGGGAATGCCGTTTATGACGAACCACAACTCTGTCTTGTCCCGTATAATAACGGAGTGATTTAGTAGGACAGACATTTGAACCTTCATCAATGTGGAGTCACATTGTAAATGGAATAAATGCCTAAATTGTGACTCCTTCTCGAAGTAATGCAACTCGTGTTAATCTAAAATTCCTCTCAGCATCTTTATTGTCTCGTGAGGATAGCACTTGGTGGTGATATTTGGCATTCTGTCCCTGTGCTTGAATTCATACACAAACTTCGGCTTTGGCGCCACCTGCAAAATGACCAATTACGAATACATTATACTTCTACCGACTTAAGCGACCAATGCGACTCGTCCGACCCGTGCGACTCAACCGACTCAACCGACTTGTGCGACCCATCCGACTCAACCGACCCGTGCGACCCATGCGACTCAAATGACCCTCAAACACTCTGCGACACTCAACCGACTCAATGAGACTCAACCGACCCACGCCTCTCAAACGACCATTGCGACCCATCCCACTCACTGAGTCGAAGATGGTCATGCGACTCCTGCGACCCTTGCTACTCAACCGACTCACTGAGTCGAAGATGTTCATGCAATTCCTGCGACCCTTGCGACCTAACCAACTCACTGACACTCACCCATTTCAAATCAATAAACCATTTTGTGACTCGAAAGCTTGCAAAACCCTAGAAATTGATCTACTTACACTTATTGATGCCATTGAAGATTGACTCGTGCTCTATTCGTCACTGTTGATTTTATCCATTTTCCTTCTCGCCAACTTCAAATCGATCCCTCTCAAGTTCGACATCACTTATTTCTTTCTTGCTATAAACTTTTAAACAGGTTTCACGTCGAAAAACCGTTCGGCTTTCACGTTTTTGAAAGTTTTTCACGTCGAAAAACTGCCAAACGTGGATTTTTTCACGTTCGAACATTAAGGGCAAATTTGTCTTTTCTTCAGGTTTTTTTGCGGATTTAATAATTATTTTAGGAAAGAGTATTTTTGAAGTGGTTTAGCCCTATAAAGATATTTCCGATATTCTGCCAATCTAGCTACATAATTTCAAATATTCATAAATTGATATTAAATATTAAAAAAAATAAATTTGTAAAACAAAAAGCAATAATAATTTTATTTCAACGTTAATTCTCCATTTAATTCAAACACTCTTCATAATTTTCATTATTATATTTCAACGATAAATTCAACCATTATAATCAAAATATTTAATTTCTAATCATTCTAATTCTCCATATTTTTAATGAAACACATATTCAATATTGATTTCTCTCTTTGATCACTCGTATATAAAAAAAGATATTTTATTTGTCATGATATGATGATTCATATAATAATAAGATCAAATTCAAATTTTTATTTTGAAAATTTTATCTATTGAGAACCCATAAAAATAATAAACCATAATATATAAAAAAATTCAATCAAAGATAACAGCAAAATAATATTCCAGGTGGGCAAAACCGAAATCAACCTAATAACTAAACCCCATGTGAATACAAGTAAAAGGCGGGAAATTCTAGCCTTCATATAAGCCCGAGTCACCGCCGATTCAAGAGTCATCGTCGTCATCTAACTCGCCGAGAAAATTGCTTCGTCGATTGAGGGATATCCAGAGCCCATCTCCGCCACCTTCCACCGCAGAACTTTTCGAACATGGCGCCTCATACCTGCCTCGTTCTGAGCGCATATACTTACGCGTATTTTCTGTATTGTCCCTTTTTAACATCTGAGCTCTTCATTTGAGGATTTAGATTGTTGAATCGGCTCTGTTTTATATTTGAGATGTGAGCGAGGAGGTTGCATTCAAATCGATGCATCGGCGAGAGACGGTAAATTATTCGATTTCACGAGCTCTGCTTAAGCGTTAAAATTTCCCTTTTGGTTATAAGATTTTTAGGGATTTTTGTTTTTCAGTATTGTCATGTTGTTGTTTGGGTTGAATTTGTTTCTTAATAGTTCATTGATTTCATCCCATTTGTAGTTGTTTGTTGTCAAGAACTTCCAAATACTCTGTGAGGTTATTTTGTTTCAGCTTTCTTATAAATCAATGATTTTGATCTTGCTTGTTAGTTTGCTCAAAACCCAAAATGTGCTTAGAGCTTTTTAAAGCTTTGGTTGAGTGACACTTGCTTCTACAGGAAATAACATTTTAGTGTGCTGATTCTATTCTAGTATAATCAATGGAAACTTATTGTCTCATTCGTCTATTATAGTTCATATTGTACTCTCCATATCTAATATTCTATGTATCATATAGTTTACGCAAATTTATCACATTGTTTTTTCACTTGAGAAATTGAGATATTTCCTTCTTGTTTAGTGTAGAAGTTGTAGTTTTCCCAAAAAAGAGAGTGTTTTTTATTTGGTGTAAAAAGAGTTTGCTTTCATATAATAATCGTGTAAAAATTTACATCTAAGTAGGAAACTCTAAAATATTTCAAGATCTAGCATGGAAATAGATCATTCTAATTCAATCTCTTTGAGGCAACGGAGCACTCCTCATATTCCTCTGACCAGCTTCTCCAGCTCCAGCTCCACCCTCCAGCCGCTCTCTCTGTCTAACTTTGCAGCTTCTTCCATTTGCTGAAGTGCGTAACGTTGTTTCTCACGTTGCATTTGCAGGTCACTGCTTGTTGTTGCAACCTCAGCTCCTGTGCGCTCATTACTTGTTGTTGCAACCTCAGCTACTGTGCCATCAACTATGGTTTTGGCTTTCTGGATAATGGCAGCATATTGGCTCTTGAGTAATGCAGCACGACGAGCCTTCTTCGGAGACAAGGGCGCATCAACAACTGTAGCGGTGCCTGAACCTAAAAAAGCCAAAATAAAAGATGTTAGCCCTCATAAAAAGAAAACAGATTCTGCATCGAATGAACAAACCAATGCTTAGATGTGAATTTGAATTGGTCTTTGACTTACCTCCAGCTTTTACGGAAGAAGGCTTGCTGTCTTCGGCCACTTTTCTGGTCTTATCATCCAATGGGTTTAAGGTGGAGACAGGAGATGACGTTGCTGGTGTTTCGTCTCTTTCCATTTCAGTTTCGAGGGATCTCCATTTGGCCTCGAACAACTCATTCAGCTCCTTGGCCATCTTGTGTACCAACATATCTGGCCGATTATACAACATGGCATTGGAGAAGATCAATCGCATGTCCTTTGCGAAGTCTTCTACTGTATCGTACACATTCTTCGCAAGATTGCCTTCAACGGTTCTGAAATCCATCGGCGTGGACACGACAGAGAAGAAATCTGGAAGATTAAGTTGCAAAGGATCGACGGGCTCGCAGAAGACCCACCCGAATCGATGCTCCATCATCCATTTAAGCAACACAGAACAACGGCGGTCTGCATTCTTCAGCTTTGGCTTCTTCTTTCTCTCAAAATCATCTCTTTCTTCAGCTCCACGCTTTTTGGAACCGTCGGACTTGCAGACTCCTTCTCCCAGTTTCATTATTACGATCGGAACACCAAAAACCACACAATCCGATCAGAAAAATTAGGGAGAACCCTCAATCTCGAACGCTGAAAACCTTTGAGCGAAGAATGCGACGATGTGGAAGATGGATTCTTCTCAGAGCAAAAAAGCAAATCGACGCGGAAAATGGAAACTGCCAACCTGAACCTTTTTATTGTTTTCAAATGCGTGAATATAGCAGGAAGGAGAGAGAGAGAGACTGAGATTATAATATCCTCTTTTTTTACCAATTTACGAAAATGCCATTGCAAAGTCCAACTAATATTTCCACTTTTAACTTACGAGATTAAAGGATCTCGTTGTATATACTTCCTTTACTAAAAAAAAATCTCACTACTCAGTCGTATATGTAACCTGATTTGTGTTTATATTTTTTTTATTTTGCAAATTTTTCAAACAAATATTTTTTTGGACTACATTGATTCGATTAGAAAATAACATAAACGAGTATTTATAAATTATATATTTATTTTATTCTGAAAATTGTTTTTGTTTCGTGAAAATTGTGGATAAAAGTTTGACAACATATTATATTTTACATGTTAAAAATTACTTTTTATATATTACTAAAAATAATTCAAAAAATTGTTAAACATCATTGAAACAAATATTTAGAAGAACATCATATTTCATTTTGACTCATTCAAAATTTGTTTATTTCAATTATAGATTAATTATACATAACAAATTTAGAATTTCATAAAAGGATTCAATGTTATTTTGTTCAATATTAATCGGTAAATTAATTTAAAATTAATGTGTTTTTAGTTTAATCTAATTAATGTTTTGAAGTATAATACATAAATTATTAGTTTAAATATAAAATAACTTAATAATTTTCTATATTTAAAAGTGAAGACGTGTTCACCATCCGCGATTTCTTAGAATTATTATGGGAAAAAGTCATTTCTGTTAGGGATTGTTTGCCCTGAACATTGTTTCTGCTCTTACTAATGGAATACGAAAAGACATGACCCTGACATCGAATCGCTGTCAGATGGAATTCGAAAAGTTTTTTCAAATTTTGGTGAAAAGTTCGGCGAGAATTTTGGTGAAAATGATAAAATGTCAAAAACCAATCAAATGAGGGTCGCATGAGACTCGCATGGATCGCATGGTCGGATATATTGATGAATAGATACGAACTCGACGAATTTACGGGTTTATGATGATAAAATGACAAAAACCAATCAAAACAATATATTTACAACGTCAATCAACGGTTAAAACAGATTATGACCCATGCATACCTGGTTAAGTTGTGTATAACCAATGCATATGTTTCAAAAGTGATAGTAGTGTTTTAAGAACTCGGTAGATGATTAAACAATACATTTAACATTTTGTTCAAATGTCGATATTATTTATATTATTATCTATATTTATTGATTCTTAGACATATACAACTCAAATATATTGATAATGGCATGGGTCGCTTGGTCGTATATATGGATGAATAGATGTGAAATCGACGAATTTATTAGTTTATAATGATAAAATGACAAAAACCAATGAAAACAATACACTTACAACGTCAAATTAATTAATGCAAAATGAGGGTCGCATGGGTCGCATGGTCGGATACATTGATGAATAGATGCAAAATCGACGAATTTACGGGTTTATGAGGATAAAATGACAAAAACCAATCAAAACAATACATTTACAACGTCAATCAACGGTTAAAACAGATTGTGACCCATGTGTACCTCGTTGAGTTGTGTATAACCAATGCTTATGTTTCAAAAGTGATAGTAGTGTTTTAAGAACTCGGCAGATATTATTAAACAATACATTTAACATTTTGTTTTATTTATATAATTATCTATATTGATTTTAAATTAGACATATACAACTCAAATATATTGATAATGGCATGGGTCTTTTGGTCGCATATATGGATCAATCGATGTGAAATCGACGAATTTACTAGTTTATAATGATAAAATGACAAAAACCAATCAAAACAATACATTTACAACGTCAACCTCATTAATGCCATATTAGGGTCGCATGAGGGTCGCATGGGTCGCATGGTCGGATATATTGATGAATAGATGCGAAATCGACGAATTTACGGGTTTATGATGATAAAATGACAAAACCCAATCAAAACAATACATTTACAACGTCAATCAACAGTTAAAACAGATTGTGACCCATGTATACCTAGTTGAGTTGTGTATAACCAATGCATATGTTTCAAAAGTGATAGTAGTGTTTTAAGAACACTACAGATGATTAAACAATACATTTAACATTTTGTTCAAATGTCGATATTATTTATATTATTATCTATATTGATTCTAAATTAGACATATACAATCAAAACAATACATCTACAACGCAAAACTAATTAATGCCAAATGATGGTCGCATGGGTTCAGTGGGGAGATAGTTCATTAGCCGAGAGTGACCCAACACCGTCACCTAAATCATCTCCTGCCATGTACTTCGTCTTCCAGTCACATTTGAAGAGTGACCCAACACCGTCACCTAAGTCACCCACACAACTCGTTAGTTACTGCATAGAGCTTGAGTCCACCGATTACCAAGACCTTGAGTAACATATAGGCTGCACGATGCCCTGCGTCGACAATGGTGACTGCACCACGCAATTCACAAAGGTAAAAAAGATTTTTTATAGAAATATGGGTTAGATACGAATACTATGAGAAGAGATGTAGACGTTAACTTATATACATGGGTTGGAAGGGTCACATGGGTCGGAAAGGTCACATGGGTCGGAAGACAGGAGTCTGACAGCAAAATGACAAGTCACATGGGTCGGTAGAAAGGATTCTGACTGCAAAACGCCAAGTCACATGGGTATGAAGGGTCACATGGGTTGGAAGGGTCACATGGGTTGGAAGACAGGAGTCTGAGAGCAAAACGACAAGTCGCATGAGTTGCATAGGTCGCATGAGTTGTCCATGGGTCATATGTGGTCATATTGGATCGCATGAGTCGTACAAGGGTCATATGTGGTCGCATGAGTCATCCATGGGTCATATGTGGTCATATTGGGTCGCATGAGTCGTACAAGGGTCATTGTGGTCGCATGAGCCGTCCATGGGTCATATGTGGTCGCATGAGTCGTCCATGGGTCATATGTGGTCATATTGGGTCGCATGAGTCGTACAAGGGTCATATGTGGTCGCATGAGTCGTCCATGGGTCATATATGGTCGCATGAGTCGTACATGGGTCATGTGTGGTCGCATGCGTCGGATGGATTCCCGTTTAAACCTGATTCTAACATAATCCGATTGAGCGTCGTATAACGGGTCATATTGGGTCGCATGAGTCGATGGGTCATAATCTTACGAACAATAGATGCAAAAATAAGACATTTTCAACGTTTAGATATTGATTACATAAGGTATCAAAGGTTACAAAGGTCACAAAAGTTACATAAGGTTACATAAGGTCTCAAAGGTCACAACGATTAAAAAAAAGGCAAAAAGAAGTTCAAAGAAAAAAAATGCAAGAAAAAAATTGAAGAAAAAAAGACAAAAAGAAGTTCAAGAAAAAAAATGAAAGAAAAAAAGGTCAGATTTGCCGAATTTAGAGACACATCGGAGCCCTCCCCCGCAAGGAGTCGTGTGTGACTCAACGCTTTCTCCAAGTTGACCTCCAACCGTGACCTTAGGTAACACGGATACAGCTTGATGTCTGAGTCCGCCGATTACCAAGACCTTATGTAGTGCAGATACATCACAAAGTCCTCCATCCACGTTGTAAGTAGTTGTGTGTATCTGCATAGAGACCGAGTCCGACAATTACCAAGATCTTGAGTAACAAATAGACATCACGATGCCCTGGGTCAACCATGTGACCTTAACGATCACAAAGGTAACAAGGATTTTTCAGAGAATTTAGGGTTAGATGTTAGAAATCGCCATTTTGAGAGAATGAAAGACTAGAAACAAGAGATGATTTGGTGCTACAAATTGTTGTAGCTTTTCGATTTTTCCTGCTCTATTTATAAACTCATATTTAACGAAAAATAAATGGATTCCTAAAATTCTAGAAAGATACTAAATACAAAGAATGACCAAGGTGCATGTATTGACCACATTAAAGAACCTTTTAATATAGGGGTAACAGAGACGTGTCCGAAGGGTCTTGAATGTGGCATTGGTAAAATAAAAAGCATAGCTAGCACTTGGAAAAAGCAGTAGTATGACATTGAAAAGACTAGTCGAAAGGGTCGAAATAGACAAATGGATCGCAAAGGTGGCCAGGGTCGGAAGGATCGCAATGGTCGAAAGGTTCGAAATGGACAAATGAGTCGCAAGGATCGCAATGGTCGCAGTGGTCGGAAGGGTCGCAATATCCACATGGGTCGCAAGGGTCGCAAGGGTTGCATGAGGCTCTGTGACCCTTGGACCCGTGCCACCCTTGTTCCTATGCGACCTTTGTACCTCTGCGACCCTTTGACCCCTGCGACAATGTACCAAATATTTAAAAAAACAATATACCAAATGTTTACATCTTCCATTCCAAAAAACAATGTACCAAATATCAAGTTAGTCTTCTTCGGGTGGATAGATACATTCTCCATTACTATATATATATATATATATATATATATCAGCTGTCATCTTCTCACGCATGGAAGTAACATCGTTGTCGCAAATTAAGCGAAACACATTCCTCCTCATTAACGAGATTTCTACGAATTTGTAGGAGAAAACACCACAGTCATTCCCGCTTTGATTCTATGACAGACCTTCATAATACATATACTTAAATTCATCTTTTCCAGAAGCCAAAGAAGGAAATCCTCCAAGAATGAGCATCTTGGGGATAACTTTTCTTATCTTCTCAATCACCGGATCGATATGCGTTTCCTTAAGGCTCATCTTGCAGTCGTATAATGTGATGCATCGGGTTTTGAAATCCGCTTTAATGGCTACCCAATGACATCCTACCCATCGATTTTTTTCCGATGGAATGTTTAGAACCGAGACAAAACCTTCATAATCACTAATTGGTGTCTTCGTACTTTTGAATGGATACTTGGCATTCAAAAAATCACTAAGAATTTCCGGCAAAGTTTTCATATCCTCATAATCCACAGCGAGAGCATATGCATGGAAGCAACATGACAAACGTAATAATTCTGATTCGCGCTGGGATCCAATACCGAGCGAGAAGAAAGCTCCATCAAAGCCTCATCCAATTGCTGCAAAAAAAACTAACACACATGAATACATATGACACAAAACTCTGTGAGACTAAGGGTTTAAAAAAACTTACATCATCTTCAAGCCATACGTTGGCCTTTAATATAATCTCCCAAAACTTTGGTCTCCGGGGAATATCTAGCTCAAATTTCCACCACCGCTCATGTCGAGGTGTCTTCAAGAACATATATAGCTTAGTCAACTTTTCACCGCTAGCGTCAAAGAATGTAGGAAATCGGGTTACCAAGCTCTTTATTAATCCCTTGGGAATCCACACAAACTCCTCTTCCCCTTCAGGTTCTTGAACCACTGTTCTTGTTCTTTTCGCCGGCGGAGGTTTAACATATGGCGCAGACTTCTTCGATAAAGGTCCATCACCTGCATAAAATTTACTTCATTAAACATATGGCAACCAATGTGACCTATGCGACCCCACTACAAGAAATTCACAGATTAGGGACTAACGAATCTGTCCCCCATGCGACCAATGCGACCCATGCGACCCATGCGACCCATTCTCCCCAAGTGACCAATGCGACCAATGCGACCTATGCGACCTCAGATGACCGTACTTACTTGGTTCGTTACATTGATTATGTAATACATGCGACCCATGCGACCCATTCCATTTTAGCGACCTAGTGACACATGCGATATATGAAACCCATACGACCCATGCGACTCTAACGACCCTGCGGCTTATGCAACCCTACGACTCTAACGACCCTACGACTTATTGCGACCCTACGACTTATATGTCTCGATGGAAATTGACACTCAAATGACCTTTTCACTAAATATTACTTACTTGGTGGAACTCCATCATGAGCAATGTTTGCCAAATCCTCTTCTAAGCCATCTCCGTTTGGCTCTTTTCTTGACACTGGATTTGGACGTCGAAGGAATTCAAAAGCAAAATCACCAACAGTGTCGGAAGATTGGTTTTCGGTGATCGCAACTTTCTCGACAGCCTTTGATTTTGGATTAGACATATGTATCCCAACATCCCTTCGAAGATCTCTTACGGCGTTGTTGATTCTCTTCTCCCACTTTCTTATTTTCCCTATTAATTTCTGCTCCAGTGTCAGAGGGACTACAACATCAGCATCACTCACGCTCTCCTGCCTCTTAGTGACTTTTTCCTTCTCCTTTTTTTTGGATCACCAAGAGCTACTTTTCGTGTCAACAGTTCTTGCTTACGGATATCCTCCCAACAAATACCCTTCGGATTTCTATGAAGATGTTTCATCCATATCTGAACATCGAGATCGTCACATCCCTCGTAATCCTCTAGATCAGAAAGTAAAGCTTCCTCTTCGTGTTCAGCATGAAGAATACTTAGAATATCCTGAAAAACGAAAAATAACCATTATTACCCTTTGTGACCCTTGTTTCCCTTGTGAACCTTGTGTAATTGTTACCTTAGAATCTTCAATCTGCCTGATCACATATGCATACTTCGGGTTAAAATTGGATTTAACCATCTTCTTGCACATTCTTGGGCATGATCGATGTGCATCCACAACCTCAACATACCATCCCTTTCCGCCCAAACTAAGGATGGTTTCGAATGGAAGTAACTGAAACATTAAAACAAAATGATAAGAATGCAAAAAGTACGAAAATATTCAAGTTATTCGAATAATATATACAACTTACCATTAGTGGGATCATGAAGCCACCACAATACCATTTTGGTTTCGGTGATTCCGTGCTTGAGGCAAGTATCCACAATCTTTTCGAATGTGTAATGACCCCATGGAAAGCCTTCACAAAATTCCAAGTCATCAACCATGTCAATGAGATCATGGCTGATAGAGCATTCTGCTGAAAGCTTGTGAGCCATAACTTGCGCCAACAACATCAAAGTTACCAACCTCTTCCGGTCGTCGGAATTCTTCGCCTTCACAAGCTTTTCACTGACTTGTTCGGGGGTCACCTTTCCACGACCGAAATTCTTCAGCCTGAATGAGACACCCATCATGGACTCCCATCTTATGAGATATGGTCCGCATTTCAATCCGGAAATTAGTGCGTGCTCCACTATAGAGTACCTGATAGGAATGTCGTTTATGACGAACCACAACTCTTTCTTGTCCCGTATAATAGCGGAGTGATTTAGTAGGACAGACATTTGAACCTTCATCAATGTGGAGTCACATTGTAAGTGGAATAAATGCCTAAGTTGTGACTCCTTCTCGAAGTAATGCAACTCGTGTTCATCTAAGATTCCTCTCAGCGTCCTTATTGTCTCGTGAGGATAACACTTGGTGGTGATCTTTGGCATTCTGTCCATGTGCTTGAATTCATACACAAACTTCGGCTTTGGCGCCACCTGCAAAATAACCAATTACGAATACATTATACTTCTACCGACTTAAGCGACCAATGCGACTCGTCCGACCCGTGCGACTCAACCGACTTATGCGACCCATGCGACTCAGCCAACCCGTGCGACCCATGTGACCTGATTTTTGTTTATATATTTTTTTATTTTGCAAATTTTTCACACAAATATTTTTTTGGACTACATTGATTATAATAGAAAATAACATAAACGAGTATTTACAAATTATATATTTATTTTATTCTGAAAATTGTTTTTGTTTCGTGAAAATTGTGGATAAAAGTTTGACAACATATTATATTTTCATGTCAAAAATTACTATTTATATATTATTAAAAATAATTCAAAAAATTGTTAAACATCATTGAAACAAATATTTAGAAGAACATCATATTTCATTTTGACTCATTCAAAATTTGTTTATTTCAAATTGTAGATTAATTATACATAACAAATTTAGAATTTCATAAAAGGATTCAATGTTATTTTGTTCAATATTAATCGGTAAATTAATTTAAAATTAATGTGTTTTTAGTTTAATCTATTTAATGTTTTGAGGTATAATACATAAATTATTAAATTAAATGTAAAATAACTTAAATATAATTTTCTATATTTAAAAGTGAAGACGTCTTCACCATCCGCGATTTCTTAGAATTATTGTGGGAAAAAGTCATTTCTGTTAGGGGTTGTTTGTCCTGAACATTGTTTCTGCTCTTACTAATGGAATACGAAAAGACATGACCCTGACATCGAATCGCTGTCAGATGGAATTCGAAAAGTTTTTTCAAATTTTGGTGAAAAGTTCGGCGGGAATTTTGGTGAAAATGATAAAATATCAAAAACCAATCAAATGAGGGTCGCATGGGTCGCATGGTCGCATATATTGATGAATAGATGCGAACTCGACGAATTTACGGGTTTATTATGATAAAATGACAAAAACCAATCAAAACAATACATTTACAACGTCAATCAACGGTTAAAACAGATTATGACCCATGTGTACCTGGTTGAGTTGTGTATAACCAATGGCCTGTGTTTAAAAGTGATAGTAGTGTTTTAAGAACTCGGCAGATGATTAAACAATACATTTAACATTTTGTTCAAATGTCGATATTATTTATATTATTATCTATATTGATTCTAAATTAGACATATACAACTCACATATATTGATAATGGCATGGGTCTTTTGGTCGCATATATGGATCCATAGATGTGAAATCAACGAATTTACTAGTTTATAATGATAAAATGACAAAAACCAATCAAAACAATACATTTACTAATTAATGCCAAATGAGGGTCGCATGGTCGGATATATTGATGAATAGATGCGAAATCGATGAATTTACGAGTTTATGATGATAAAATGAAAAAAACCAATCAAAACAATACATTTACAACGTCAATCAACGATTAAAACAGATTGTGACCCATGTGTACCTAGTTGAGTTATGTATAATCAGTACTTGTGTTTCAAAAGTGATAGTAGTGTTCTAAGAACTCGGTAGATGATTAAACAATACATTTAACATTTTGTTCAAATATCTATATTATTTATATTATTATCTATATTGATTCTAAATTATACATATACAATCAAAACAATACATCTACAACGCCAAACTAATTATTCCCAAATGAGGGTCGCATGGGTTCCCTGGGGAGATAGTTTATTAGCCGAGAGTGACCCAACACCGTCACCTAAGTCATCTCCTACCATGTACTTCGTCTTCCAGCCACATTTGAAGAGTGACCCAACACCGTCACCTAAGTTACCCACGCAACTCGTCAGTGACTGCATAGAGCCTAAGTTCGCCGATTACCAGGACCTGGAGGAACACATAGACAGCACGATGCCCTGCGTCGACAATGGTGACTACGCCACGCAGGTCACAAAGGTAAAAAAAATTCATAGAAATATGGGTCGGAAGAAAGGATTCTGACTGCAAAACGACAAGTCACATGGCTATGAAGGGTCACATGGTTCGGAAGGGTCACATGGGTTGGAAGACAGGAGTCTGAGAGCAAAACAACAAGTCGCATGAGTCACATAGGTCGCATGAGTCGTCCATGGATCATATGTGGTCATATTGGGTCGCATGAGTCGTACAAGAGTCATATGTGGTCGCATGAGTCATCCATGGTTCATATGTGGTCATATTGGGTCGCATGAGTCGTACAAGGGTCATTGTGGTCGCATGAGTCGTCCATGGGTCATATGTGGTCACATGAGTCGTATATGGGTCATATGTGGTCATATTGGGTCGCATGAGTCGTACAAGGGTCATATGTGGTCGCATGAGTCATCCATGGGTCATATGTTGTCGCATGAGTCGTCCATGGGTCATATGTGGTCA
>CM071876.1:2468599-2482421 GCA_036759665.1 Gynandropsis gynandra
AGAATGAGCATCTTGGGGACAACTTTTCTTATCTTCTCAACCACCGAATATGTGTTTCCTTAAGGTTCATCTTGCAGTCGTATACCGTGATGCATCGGGTTTTGAAATCCGCTTTGATGGCTACCCAATGACATCCTACCCATCGATTTTTGTCCGGTGGAATGTTTAGAACCGAGACAAAACCTTCATAATCACTAATTGGTGTCTTCGTACTTTTGAATGGATACCTGGCATTCAAAAAATCACTAAGAATTTCCGGAAAAGTTTCAATATCCTCGTAATCCACAGCGAGATCGTATGCATGAAAGTAACAGGACAAAAGTAATAATTCTGATTTGCGTTGGGATCCAATACCGAGCGAGAAGACAACTCCATCAACGCCTCATCCAATTGCTGCAAAAAAAATTAACACACATGAATACATATGACACAAAACTCAATGAGGCTAAGGGTTTAAAAAAACTTACATCATCTTCAAGCCATACGTTGGCCTTTAATATAATCTCTCAAAACTTTGGTCTTCAGGGAATATCTAGCTCAAATTTCCACCACCGCTCATGTCGAGGTGTCTACAAGAACATATATAGCTTAGTCAACTTTTCACCGCTAGCGTCAAGGAACGTAGGAAATCGGGTTACCAAACCCTTTATTAATCCCTTGGGAATCCACACAAACTCCTCTTCCCCTTCAGGTTCTTGAACCACTGTTCTTGCTCTTTACGCCGGTGAAGGTTCCACATATGGCGCAGACTCCTTCGATTAAGGTCCAGCACATGTATAAAATTTACCTCATTAAACATATGGCGACCAATGCGACCCATGCGACCAATGCGACCCATGCGACCAATGCGACCTATGCGACCTCAGATGACCGTACTTACTTGGTTCGTTACATTGATTATGTAATACATACGACCCAGGCGACCATTCGACTTTAGCGACCCAGTGACACATGCGACATATGAATCCCAACATCCCTTAGAAGGTCTCTTACGGCGTTGATGATTCTCTTCTCCCACTTTCTTATTTCCCCTATTAATTTCTACTCCAGTGTTAGAGGGACTGCAACATCAGGATCAGCATTAGCATCGCTCACGCTCTCCTTCCTCTTAGTGTCTTTTTCCTTCTCCTTTTTTTGGATCACCAAGAGCTGCTTTTCGTGTCAGCAGTTCTTGCTTACGGATATCCTCCCAACAAATACCCTTCGGATTTCTACGAAGATGTTTCTTCCATATCTGAACATCGGGATCATCACATCCCTCGTAATCCTCTAGATCAGAAAGTAAAGCTTCCTCTTCATGTTCAGCATGAAGAATACTTAGAATATCCTGAAAAACGAAAAATAACACCCTCTATGACCCTTGTTTCCCTTGTGAACCTTGTGTAATTGTTACCTTAGAATCTCAAATCTGCCTTATCACATCTACATATTTCTACTTCGGGTTTAATTTAATCATCTTCTTGCACATTCTTGGGCATGATCGATGCGCATCCACAACCTCAACATACCACCCCTTTCCCCCCAAACTAAGGATGGTTTCGAATCGAAGTAACTGAAACATTAAAACAAAATGATAAGAATGCAAAAAGTACGAAAACATTCAAGTTATTCGAATAATATATACAACTTACCATTAGTGGGATCATGAAACCACCACAATACCATTTTGGTTTCGGTGATTCCCCGCTAACGTGCTTGAGGCAAGTATCCACTGTAATAATTCAGACAAATTCTCTATTGCATAAATATACCTGGGTCGATTTGGTCTATTCGCTCTTGACAGCGGAGTGTAAGTGCGTAATGTATAGTAGACTGAATTAGTCTATTGACAGCGGAGTGTAAGTGCGTGGAAATTTAATGATCAAAACAAAACAAGGAATGAAAGGTACGCTCGGAGATATAAGTGCTTGGGATTGAAGCCTAAGGGAAGGAATACAACTATAGGCTATGGATTCATACACGACCACTAACAAATCGATATCTAAAGGTATGTTTCAGCAAACCTAGACTTTTGTTCCCGATTCGACAAGGTTGCACAAGGTGACTAAAGTTCGAAATTTTTCGTACTAGATATCCGTCCGTCTAATCCTAAAAAAACAAAACAAAGAACTCAACATCTAAATCCTAATCACAATCATGACATTCGAAGAATACCCCCCAGACTTGAACAGAACACCGTCCCGGTGTTCAATACCTAAGAGAAGGACTAACACGCAAAAACTCGAGGAAAAATATTATAAATAGGAACGTGTGCACCTGATGCGTGCTGGCTGTCCTGAGTTGATGTAGTTGGGCGTACGCGTCTTTTCTTATGTTGTGGATGATTTCAAAGTGGAAAACCTGTAAAAAAAGTCACACAATCCAAAGGAGACAGTACGATAAATCGAGGTTGTTGGTAAGGAGCATGCTTGTGAAAAGAATAAGAGTCGAATTCTAAAAAAAATTGAAACGAAATAACTAAAAGGATATAAGGCTCGGGTTGCCCCCCGATAAACGCTTGTTTAAGGTCACGAGCCTGACCAAAACGTGCTACTCATTAGGTGGACGTCCTCGACGTCGTCGCGTGCGTAGCGTCTCGCGTGCATAGTGTGCTCGACTGGGTATAGCACGCAGATAAGTTGGATTTCTTGTACGATCAGTCATGTCCTCCCTAAGCTCAGTCGTGTTGTTACCTATGTTGGGGGCTAGATCGTGCTGTCCAAAGAATTTATTTGAGCTATCCACAAGTCCGGTGTTCGTCTTTCGTTGCCTTCAACGTTTCCGGAATTTGTTGGCGCGTGAGCCCTTGTGGTGAAAGCTTCATCTTCACCTTGTGTGCCTTATCGATGTCCCAATTGGATGCTGGACGTTTGGCATGGCTGTTAGGCGTCTCGGGAGTGGTTGAACTTGTGCTACCTCCTATTTGACACGTGTTGGAATCTGCCTTGGATGCGCGGAGGTTTGCGCACTGATTTAAGACGTTTTCTTGATTCAAATTGATGTCCAACCGAGCTATGCTTATGTGTTAGTGGGTTGAGCACTCCTCTTGATAAGGATTGTCCGAAATTTCACCTCTTGCTTTGCTTACGAACTGTTGTGCTCGGATCGCACAGAAATCTGCTCGGAGTGCGTCTAGCTTGGTGTTTGGAATCTCCTTTGTCTTTTCTTCGTGCATCATCTTAGTACAGTATGTTGCATCGTTCGGGTCTTTATACACTTCTTTTTCAGCTGCTAAAAGAGCTAACTCAACGGAATCCATATTCCCGAACTCGTCAAAGACTTCTTCGGCTAGTCTCTCTAGGACGTCGATGTGGAATACCGAATCCACCATACAAGGTTGCTTGAGCGTGTCGTGTGTGGTTGAATTCCACTTCTTCATCTCCAAATTTAAGTGTGAGTCTACCTTCAGCACAATGTATGATCGTCTTTGCCGTATTGAGAAACGGCCTACCGAGAATAATTGGGATTTTCTTGTCCTCCTCCATATCCAGGACGACGAAATCGACCGGGACGAAGAACTTCCCAACTTGTAATGGCACGTCTTTCAGCATGCCCTCGGGTATCCTAACATTTTGATCAGCCATGGTGAGCACCATTCGTGTAGGTTTAAGATCCAACCTGTCCCTAAGATCCAGTTTTTCGTATAACGGCAATGGTAGCACGCTCATGCTTGCTCCAACATCAATTAGTGCATGGCTAATTTCATAAGCACCTATTCTACAAGGGATTACGAATATACCTGGATCGGGCATCTTCTTGGGTAGGTTTGGCTGCAGCATCGAGTTACTCACCATGACGGTTTCCATCTCTACGTCTCGTTTGTTCGCAAGCACCTCCTTCAAGAACTTAGCGTATGAAGGCATCTTCTTCAACTCCTCATGGAATGGAATGGTAATATACATCTTATTTAATATCTCAACAAACTTATAAAATTGAGCATCCTCGTTCTTTTTGCTTTGACATTGGGGAAACGGCAGAGGAGGCGGTCTTGGATCGGGTTTTACGTATTTTGGCTCTTCCTCCTCCTCGGGTTTCTTTTTGTGCACTTCGACGCTACTGCCCTTTTCCATTACTGTAGCGGATGGTTCACCTATGTCAAATGTCGACGGATTGGCCTGATCCATCAATCTCTTACGTTGACGTTGTGGGAATGGCAAAGGAGGCGGTCTTGGTTCGGATTTCACGTATTTTGGCTATTCTTCCTCCTCGGCTTTCTTCTTATGATTTGGTTAGATAGTATGAATTTGGTTAGATAGTATGAATTAAATAGTCTAGAATAATCATATTGAGAGGTAGGTTAATCTGTCTAGAAATAAGGATATCGAGCAATAATGATTTCAACTTATAGGTCAGTGAGCAATGATTTAGATGTTGGATAAGTATCTGACTGCAAGAGCAGGTAGATTCATTAATAACATTCGGTAAATAAGTCATTAGACTGAGATGCCAATGATCTATGTGTTAGAATACGATATAGACTTTGAGAGTAGGTAGATCCACTCTAGTTGATTTATTTCCATGGCAAGAACAAAAACGATATTTCTGAACTCTTTTTTAGCGAGTTCGTGTACTTGTAAAAAATTCTCGATTCTAAAAACACAATCTTATTTGTATATAATTGTAATTGTGGTTTTTATTTTTCCTATTCATAACTAGGTACACCTATATTTTTTAAAGCGACTTAATCGATGTAACAATTTCATTTTTTTTTTGTATTTTACTAGTTCCTTCTAATTTTAACTTACACAAAGTGTAAATAAATTCTTTGAAACTAAAATTCAAATATGACACAAAAGAAAGATACGATAAGTAAAAGATGAAGATGATAATCCAAATTAGGTAACGGGCTCTTTTATCACTTTACATGATCCCGATTAAAACTATCTGTTAGGTTGTGGAAATCCTACATCGCCCCTAATCTACCCAAAACGAAAAACTAGATCAAAGATATCCTTATGAACAATTCTAGCCCATTAAATAACTCGAACTAAAAACGAATATATGTTGAATGATGTCATAAAATATCTCTGTAAATTGAAACTTGAGAAACCAAAAATAAACATCAGAATCACTTAATGAATACTAGCCTTAAGAAAAACTAAAAGATAAACCTTTTAAAACTCAAAATAATCGAAGTTGTTCAAAACAAAAAGGCTTGACTTAAAAATAATAAACACCTAAGGCTAAATAAGTTTAATGGAAAATATACCTCTCAATAGGATATATAGATATGGTGTAAAGTTTTACGCCAAAAAATGAATGTTTATAAGTTTTTTTTATCTTACCATGCATGGACCATGCAAAATCTATGTTATTTTTTTACTATTTCTAGCAAAATGCTCGGTAAATTGGTCTAAATGGTCTGGTCAAGCATTTTGATTGTGGTTGTTACTTGACTTTGTTTTTGTTGTGGCGTTCAAACCTAGCATTTCTAGTGTTATGGAAAATGTCTCAACAAATATGGTGGTTGTGGTTACAAGCGATAATATCCATCTACAAATGACCATCCGTAATTTCCATTCTTTTGTAATCCTTTATGAATTCTAGACAGAATTTTCATCCGTAAATACATTCATAATTATGAATTACACACTAGACAATAATCCATCCAAAACGGCATATCATTTTCTCCAAATAAAATATAAGTCGTTCTACTGGATTCATCCAATGAACTTGAACTAAACTTTCTAATGTTGTTCGTGAGGAATATGAATAATGAGATGTTTTATAACATCGAGTAATTATTGTAGAAAAAACTACAAGGAATAATGTTTGCATGAAGACATAATAATCATTCTTTTTCATTTCACATTACTTCCTCTTTTTATATCAATGTCTCTTTTGATGTTAGACACATAACTATTAAAAAATTTCACTAAATCCTTCAGTCATTTCCAAGATAAAAAAGTCCTTCATTCATCAATTTTGATATAAAAATTGTGGCTTCAATGTCATCAGTTTTAAATAACTCCTTTCATGAGCTATATCCTTTATCATTCTTGTAACATTTAACACAGTGTTAATGATTTTATAAAAAAAAAATTCTATATGTACATGACAACAAATTATGTGAAAGTTTCAATTTTTTCAATACAATAGAACCAAAAACGTGTTTTTCTTGCAGTAATTATGGATAACTCCACACCCACATATACTTAGATGATTGTGCCCTCTACAATCATTACTCATATGAATGGCCAAAGTAAGTAATCATTCATGCAAAATCTTTTCACCGGTCCACACGTGAGATAGAGACTTCCACATAACTACATTCTTCTTTAAATATTTCTTCATACACCTTAGTGTATCATCATCGGAAAGAAACAATGATAAAAATGAAATCATCTTATCTTTCTTTCATTTTCAATTGGAAAGTATCTATTTCATCCATGCAATATGGACAACCAAATCGATCATGCTTTGTCCATCCTAATAACATAACATAAGCTGGAAAATCGCTTATAAACCGCGTAAAAAAACCTTGTAACATAATTTTATTGCATTTAAAAAATTTACGCTTGACACCCACAAATATATTAATTATTCATTCAATGGTTAAAGAAAATATAACTGAATTTTGTCTAGGATTATTAGGCTCGAGAAGGAGTATTTTTAAGGGGAAAAGTGTCATGTATGGTGGTAAATTGTATTAGATCATAAAAATTGGTCATAATTAATAATTGCTCCGAGACATTCCAAAAGAATTAGAGTAATATGTGCAAAGGCTTGAATAAATTTTCTACTCTCACCGGCAAAGTCTTTATATATATCAGCATCTAACGAATGATACTATTCTCCTTAATAACTCAAAAGCTAAGCTTGTCATCTCATGTCACTTTTTTTCTTCTAAAATGATACAATCTTTTGATTCAATGAGTACTTGGCAAATATAACCACTACAAAAGAACACATGAAATTCAACCACTACAAAAAAACTAGGCCATTTAGAGTAATTTTAAGTTTGTAGTTGAAATGATTGAAAATGAAACTATTTAACGCGTTATATATCCATATTTTTTACATGCAACCATTGATAAATGATTGAGAATGAAACTGTTTAAATCATATCTTACATGCATCCATTGTAGTTGAAATGATTGAAAATGAAACTGTTTAACCCCTTTTCAGGATCGATGGGTGCAAATTGATACGTGTAATGGAAAAATAAAACTCAAAAAGATTGTTAAGTCCCCAAGATTATAGACCTAACAATGGAAATATGTTAAAATATTTTTGGATGCGAGTTGGTAATACAAAATGGGATAAAAATGTAAAATTGGATCATTTTAATAATTAAAAATTTTTTAACTTCTAATTACAAAGTTCACCACTCTTCTCCTGTTTCTTTATCAATTGTTGAGTCTTCATTTGATAGTGCATTGAATTTGTTGCCTTGTTAATCTTCGGCATGTTTCAGTTCAACGTCATTATAATTGTCGATATAATCACCATCTAAATCAATCATTGCTAGAATCTCTTCAAAATTTTGTAATTCAATTAAATATATTGGTTCAGGGTTTTCGGTTTGCAACGGATTTTTTTGTGTTTGAAACTTCGTGAGGTTTAAATCTAACTACGACCCTCACTCTACCTTTTGATGTTTAATTGATGTGGGAAATTGAACATACATACCTGATCGACTTGATCTGTTGTGATGAATGTGTACTGTTGTGAAATGTGGATGTCTATTCCTCCCAATCAATTTTTTCATGTACCACATTCTAAGGGTTGGTCGAACCATTTGCATTTTAAAAGCATTATATTCATTCCAACTAAACCAAAATATTCAACCTCTAGAATTTGATGTTGAATGTCAGAGAAGTTATCATATTCTTTTTCATTATAAATTTAAACGTCTTAATTATATGTGCTTCTATGTTTTTCTATCCGTTTGTGTTGAAGGTATATTGTCATGTAAATATAATTGGCTAGCACAATATCTTTCTGGCAGGATTTTTTTTAGCCAAATCATACGTATGATGTCTCACATAGCACTTTTGAACCTATTATATAATAAGGAAGTATTAATTTTAAAATATTACGAAACGAAATGTGAGTTAAATATAACTATGTGAAGCTTTATATATATATATACATATTCTATAAACCCCGTGATGTAATGATGAACTTTATTTATGTGTACTTCATCAGTACTTCAATAAAGATATGTGCCCATTACTTCTTCAACGAATATCTTTTATTAAAAATTACCGAACGATCATTAGTAAAACATATGTGTGGACGTAGTATATATATTGTCATGTCTTCATGTTAATGATCGTTTGTCAAATTATATTTATGATAGCATATTTGATGAAGATATAATGGGCACATATCCTCATTTAAGTGTTGATGAAATCAACAAAATTAAAGTTTAACAATATGCGACATGCTTGAAAGATTCGTATAGTTATACTTAATTCGTATTTCATTAAATAATATTTATAATACTCCCTTAGTATATTATAAGTAAAAGATTGTGATTATACACATTCAACGTGGTTAACACATTTAGCTAATGATCCTTCAATAAATGTATTGTGTTGGCCAATTATGTTTATGTGGGGATTAACCTTCCACACATACGAGCATATAAAACATATAAATACATACAATTACGATGTTTGCGTTAATAATGAAATACAAGATGATAATTTTTACGGTATTTTATATGAAATTCTATAAGTTAAGTATTTTATTCTAGTTGGATTGAAGATAATTATTTCTAAAAGTCGATGATTCAACCCAACCATAGGACGTGGTACACGAAACAATCGATGGAAATGAATTGACATCTATCCTTCACGATATTATGTAAACTATGATCCATTTATCATAATATATCAAGTCAATTAGGTATGGTATGTTTAGTATCCAACATCATTCAAAGTAGAAGAGACGAGTGATGGGTCATAGTAAAGATTAAATTGCATGGAGTTTTCATCACACAAATGCAAACCGAGAATCTTGAACTAGTAGGCTGACGTGATTTTCATGTTTGTGAAGAGAATTTGGCGAGGACCGGTGTATATAGAGAATACATTGGAAGTTATAAAGACATTAACTAGAAGATATCAAAGATGAACAAGGAGATGCATTTAACACACCATCACAGGAAGATTCTTCAATTGAAGAATCAACAGAAAAGAGTTATAAACTTTAAAATTAAAATATTAAAATAATTGTAATTTTTAAAGTGATCCAATTATCCCATTTCTATTATCAACGGATGTGTGTTGCTATTTTCTTATTTGTCAAAGGATTGTCAATAATAATGTGAACTGTTGGGTTTTAAAGTGATCCAATTATCACATGTTTAACATTTTCAATGGTCATAGGTTGACATCATGAAAAATTTCAAAATTTTAAACGGATGTTCTTAGATATGTATTTACTCTTTGAGACTTAGAAAATGTGTATATGGTTTTTTAATTCTGAAGGAAACCTTATCAACGGACATATGTTGGTATTGTAAAATGATTAACATAGTTCTGTTGAAACTATTAACAGATTCTCATTTAAAAATGTCCTATTAAATGACATAAAGTTTTGGGTCGATTAAGTTGCATACATTTATATTTTTCACTAAAGCAAGTTACTCATTATGGATCACCTCTATTACCTGTATAAGCCTATCATCCAAAGTTCGATAGAAGATCACCTCTATTACTCATGGCAGGTGACATGAGAAGTTATACACCATCAATCGTACATATGGTGTAAGAGTCACATGTTGTGCATCTCCATCGTGTGGATGATAAACAACGCCAAAAAATCTTAAAAAGAACGTCAATTCGATATAGGACACGGACGAGATCTTTAACCAACTCGTCCAACATTAAGAGTTAGAAAAATACGTCAAGGTCAAGATTGAGAAAGCCAAAACATATGGGTATGGCGAGAAGATTCTGAGAATAGTACGCATTGTCACACCTTAGAAACCAAAATCTTTTCTGAAATGGACAAAAAAATGGTAAAAATAATGGGATTTATAAATATTATATAATTTAATTTTCAATTGTTTCTAATTTATACATTGAATATTGCATATGTAGAGAATGGGAAGAGAACTGACTCCTCTTGAGCTTGGGGCTGACACACATTATATGAAGAAGCCACCATAGAGGAAGAGACCGGTGAACATGTCGACCCTCAGGCAAAACTGGTGGTTAAGACTATGACGAAGAACATCACACAACAATTGTAAGCTGTCAATCCATATCCGCATAAAATTACTTGTCTACTGAAGATAGAATTTATTTACAAGTAAATTATTTTATATTTACGTAAATTTATGATTAAAATTTGTATTTTTATAATAAAGTTAAACTATTTTATATACATATAGTATGTTTGGTCGTATAAATGGCGATATAATGATTTGTATTCTCTTTAAAAACACATTGTAGTGGATACCATAACGACATCCTACATAGTTCAAGGGAAATACTCTCAACAATGCATGCAATCAGCAACTCGATGTCATGTTTGAGATTGTACGTCAAGATTATTTGAATCAACGGATGCTCGTTAATACCTGTGTGCACAATTTCAACACATATACATTGTTAAGGTCAACAATTTTAACGAATTTCAACAATTTTAAAAGTTACAATATTTCCAACATACCAATGATTGTTTATTGATAATTTCCATGGACAATCCTTGACGGGTTCAATGAATACCCATCGATCCTTTCAAAGGATGGGTCGGGGACATATGTGGAATCTTTCATCAAATATTATTTTTATCCTTCGTTAACATTATCGAAATCATTGTCGTAAAACCAGTTTTGAAATTCGCCATCAATGGTTGTTTGGTTGATTATCATCGGTCAGATATTTGTTGATATCTATTGAAAAAATACCATTTCAACGCTAAATAAGCGGTCTTCAGCACGTTTTTCGTGTGTAAGTGATATTTTTTTAGTGCATATACAACGACATGAGACCATTTTTCTTATTCTTTTTAAATAAATTCAACTTTTAACAATATCGATAAATATTCAAATGTAAGGTATTTGTCAAAAATTCATGCCAGTGTCTAGACATATACAATTTTGAACGAGCATATCCGTTAAAACTTTCCAATTGTTCATTGACATAAAAAATTTTCAGTAGACATCAACGTATCCTTGAACTTTTTTTAATCGATCATTGAGAAAAACAACCATATGTTACAAATTTCAAAGGTAGTTCAACAACTACAATTTGTTAATAAAACTTCAACGGAGTCTAACAGATATTTCAATTGATTATATTCAATGAATTTCCATGGTATTGTCTATTGGAAGGATCACCGAGTATTTGTTGAATCTTTCAACATGCATCTGTTTATATTAATTTGATATAATTTGAAAATAGAAACATATATAATTTATAATTAAATACTCTTACCAACTATTTTTTTAAATGATTTTGCTCTAGAGGTGTGACGATATAGACCATCCCGGGAACATCGTCGTTGTACCAAAATTTCTTGGCTTTTTTACTCTTGGTCAATGTCCATTTGGAATTCTTGTTGAGGTAGTTTCTTTTGAAATTGTTTATTATTAACTTGAGGCATTATTGTATATCGTACATCCACACGATTTAGATGTGCAAAGTGTCACTCTGACACAATTTGTAAGATCTTTACAAAATGAAAGAAATTATATTTAGTATATTAAATAAAAATTAATTTACTAATTACAAAACTTATAAAACATAAAAATTGCAATGTAGCTAAACAACCATCGACGGTGAATTACATCTAGTTTCACGTGCTAGGAGTAGTACATGCGATAATGCATGGATGTTTGGATGATGTAGTTGTTTGTATGCATTAGCACATCATCCACATTAAACCTACACATGTACAAAAATTCGTTAGATAATGGTAAAACGTATATAAAAATAATATATATAAGAAAAAAAGTTTATACCAAAGCGTTTCATTTGTGATTTTGGGGTCATTGATAGGAACGCGTGGATGCTCATCAAAACCATCAATCAAATAATCTATATCTGCAAAATCGTAATTGTTATACAAATATTGGTGGTGCCAATATAAGTGATGGAGGATGGTAGGATAGTGGAGGAGGTGGTGGCGGGCCTCCAACAAAAACTGCAAACAACCCATTGTGACCGATGAATCGACGAGGCATCATTGTATGTAGTATTTTGTATTTGAAAAATAGGATTTTATAGGATTTGTTTGTAATTTTAATTTATAATTGAACTGTTCAACGTGTTTAAAATCTCATTTTATTTAACGGATATCTGTTGAAACTTCCAACGGATGCCCATTGAAACTAATGATCTATCAACAACTGTTAGAATTGTATCCCTTCATCTTCCATTTCAAAGGGAATCGTTAGAAGTTCCAACGAATTCTCATTGAAAAGGCTATTCAATAGGCAATAAAAACCATAGATTCAGTGGCCTATGGTTTTTCAATGATATCCAGTAGAAGTTCTAAGGGATGCTTGTTCAAACTACTAAAACGTTTAACGGATATCTGATGAAATACTTATAACTTTAAGTAATTAAATAGTACATTTATTAATAATCATCCATTACAATTATCAACGGGCATCCGCTGAAAATTTTGAATGGATGCTCGAGTTAAACAAAAGGGATTGAAAGCAAAAAACAATTACGAAGTCCTGAATAGTAAGACACATATGAAGGGCATTCGTCAAAATTTCAAACGGATGCCCTTTGATAATTGAAAAATGAAGTAAAAAATTACAATTGGGACTCTTCAATATTTTTAATCTTATAAATAGAAAATTCACCAATCTTATTGAATCTTCATTGATAGTGCCTCGAAATCGTCGCCTTGTTTATAACCACTAATTTTTATTCTTGATTTTGAAATTCAATTAAGTGGATTGGTTCAAGTTCGTTGCTTTGCAGTGGTTCTTCTTTTTCTTGTGTTTTAAAATCTCCATGTGGTTTCATCTTCTCTTTGAAGTTTCAATGATGTTGGACATTGAATGTAACATACAAGATCATTTTTATCTCTTGAAATGAATGTATCATACTTTCTGTAATATCATGATGGGTTGATGTCAATTCCTTTCCATTGATTTTTGGTGTACCAACCTTATGGTTTGATCTAACCATTGACATTTTGAAAAGAATTATCTTCAATCTAGCTAAATAAAGATATTTGACCGGTAAAATTTGATGCGAAACTCTATAGAAATTATCGTCCTCTATTTAACTATTAATGCAAATTTCATAATTTCTAATACTAGCCTTAAGAAAAACTTAAAGATAAACCTTTTAAAACTCAAAATGATTGAAGTTGTTCAAATGTAACAAAAAGGCTTGACTTTAAAATATTGAACACCTAAAGCTAAATAAGTTTAATGGAAAATATATCTCTCAATAGGATATATAGATATGGTTTAGAGTTTTACGAAGAAAAAAGGTTGTTTATAGGTTTTTTTAGCTTGCCATGCATGGACCATGCAAAATCTATGTTAGGTTTTACTCTTTCTAGCAAAATGCTTGGTCAATTTGTGTAAATACTCTGGTCAAGCATTTTGCTTGTGGCTGTTACTTGAATTTTTTTTGTTGCGGCGTTCAAACCTAGAATTCTGACTGTGATGGATATTTGACAGGAATATTTCAACAAATATGGTGGTTGTAATTATGAAGGATATTAGGATATTATTGTAATAAGGGTATAATTGTAATTTTCTATTCCCTAATTAGGTTAACTCTTTAACCTCTTGTACATATAGTCGTTCAAGGCTTGATTGAATGAATTAATTCGAATTCATTATTCACATGGTATCAGAGCGGAAATCGTCTCACGACGTAACCCTAACCGCCTAACCCTTTTTTTCGGC
>CM071876.1:2484457-2551397 GCA_036759665.1 Gynandropsis gynandra
TACCACTACCCTATTGGTCCTATGCCTTCACGACCGCGGTTTATCTTATAAACCGAATGCCAACTCCTCTCCTCTCATATGCCTCACCCTACAAAACCCTCTTCCAAACACCACCAAACCTCCATAAACTTAAAATCTTTGGCTGTTTGTGCTACCCTTGGCTACGTCCTTATGCTTCTCACAAACTAGACCCTAGATCCGCTCCTTGTGTCTTCCTTGGCTACTCCAACATTCAAAGTGCATATCTTTGTCTTGACCTATCTAAACTTCTTGTCTTCGTCTCTCGTCACGTTGTTTTTCATGAATCCGTATTTACCTTCGCTAACCTTTCCAAATACGTCACCCATCCTGAAATACCCGCCCCCTCCCCATCCTCCAATGGTCCTTCTCTATCACCCATCCAACCACTTACCTTGTCACACGCTCCATCTCCTCCAGCGATGCCCCAAAGACTAGATTCTTCCCTGATCAATGTTGAGAGTGACACAAACACTAGCCAAGCTGTGGACTTCTCTCCATCCTCCACTCCAGTACCGCATTTGGAGGCAGCCCATGCTCCTACCATGGCCGACTCAACCACTCAAAACATCCATCCAATGGTGACCCGCAGCAAGGACAATGCCATTCGTTCTAATCCTCCGTTTGCGCATGTGTGTACAGGTTCCCTTGACGAAACCGAACCAGCAACAGCAACACAAGCCCTCCGCAACCCCAAATGGAGACAAGCTATGAGTGATGAATTCAATGCTCTTTTTCAAAACGAGACATGGGAACTTGTACCTCCTCAAACCGCAAGCAATATTGTTGGATGCAAATGGGTCTTCCGTATCAAACAAAAACCCGATGGTTCAATCGATCGCTACAAAGCTCGCTTGGTTGCTAAAGGCTTTCATCAATGTCCGGGAGTGGATTTTCACGAGACTTTCAGTCCAGTGGTCAAACCCGCAACAATCTGCACCGTGCTTAGCCTTGCGGTCTCCAACGGATGGCACATAAATCAGCTTGATGTCAACAATGCCTTCCTCCGAGGCAAACTCACCGAAGATGTATACATGGAGCAACCCCCTGGATTTATTGACAAGGATCATCCTCTTCACATTTGCAAACTCCGGAAAGCTATATATGGTCTCAAGTAGGCACCTCGTGCATGGTACTCTGAATTACGGAATTTTTTACTTGGCAATGGCTTCAAGAATTCTCTTGCGGATGCTTCCCTCTTTGTACTCAACACGCCAACCACCAAGCTTTATGTTCTCATCTATGTTGATGATATGATCATCACGGGTTCTTCCTCCACTCACATTCAGACCTTCATCAATTTGTTGGCGTCTCGATTCTCAATTAAAGACCTCGGTGCTCTCACCTTCTTTCTGGAAATTGAAGCCACGAGAACACCACAGGGTCTACACTTGTCGCAGCGGAAGTACATCACGGACCTTCTCATTTGGATCAACATGAATGATGCGAAGTCTGTCTCTACACCATTTCCATCGACCTCACGGCTCACCATTTCCTCGGGCTCACCTCTTCCTGATCCAACCGAATTCCGAAAAGTAATTGGGAGCCTACAATATCTTGCCCTCACGCGTCCGGACGTGAGCTATGCTGTCAACAAGTTGTTTCAGTTCATGCATCAACCCACGGATGAGCATTGGCTATGCGCCAAACGTGTGCTTCGTTATCTTTCTGACTCTCGTGCACAAGGTATCTTTCTTGCAGCTCAAAACACTTTGTCTCTTCATGCTTTCAGCGATGCGGATTGGGCTGGAGACTCATCTGACTTCAAATCCACTGGAGCATACATTGTTTATCTTGGCAAGCATCCGATATCGTGGTCCTCCAAGAAACAAAATGGCCACTCAAGATCATCCACCGAGGCGGAATATTGGTACGTTGCCAACACCTCGGCCGAAATTTGTTGGCTAGGCAATCTCCTCATGGAACTTGGTGTTACCTTCACGCCGGATCCGACTATTTACTGTGATAATATTGGAGCTACTTATCTCAACGCCCACTCCCGTGTGAAGCACCTCGCACTTGATTATTTCTTTGTCCGTGGCCAAATTGAAGCTGGTACTCTTCGAGTCTCTCACGTGCACTCCAAAGACCAACTTTCCGACATCCTCATCAAACCTCTAGCGCGGTTACAGTTCCATGAGTTATGTTCCAAGATTGGAATCACCTCGGGTGATTCATCTTGCGGGGGCGTATGAAGGATATTAGGATATTATTGTAATAAGGGTATAATTGTAATTTTCTATTCCCTAATTAGGTTAACTCTTTAACCTCTTGTACAAATAGCCATTCAAGGCTTGATTGAATGAATTAATTCGAATTCATTATTCACAGTAATTACGAATGGCAATATCCATCTACAAATGACCATCCGTAATTTCCGTTCTTTTATAATACTTTAGGAATTCTTTTGTAATCTTAATGAGTCTTCATAGATTGTGCCTTGAATTTGTGTCTGGTTTATAATCACTAATTTTTATTCTTGATTATGAAATTCAATTAAGTGCATTGGTTCAAGTTTGTTGCTTTAATGTGGTTCTTCTTTTTCTTGTGTTTTAAAATCTCCATATGGTTTCATCTTCTCTTCGAAGTTTCAATGATGTTGGACATTGAACATAACATAAAATATCATTTTTATATATTGAAATGAATGCATCATAATTTCCGTAATGTCGTGATTGGTTGATGTCAATTCCTCCCCATTGATTTTGTGGTGTACCACCCTTATGGTTTACTCTAACCATTGATATTTTGAAAAGAATTATCTTCAATCCAGCTAGACAAAAATATTTAACCTATAAAATTTGATGCAAAACTCTGTAGAAATTATCACCCTCTATTTAACTATTAATGCAAATTTCATAATATCTAATACTAGCCTTAAGAAAAACTAAAAGATAAACCTTTTAAAACTCAAAATGATCGAAGTTCTTCAAATGTAACAAAAAGGCTTGACTTAAAAATAATGAACACTTAAAACTAAATAAGTTTAATGGAAAATATATCTCTCAATAGGATATATAGATATGATTTAGAGTTTTACGAAGAAAAAAGGTTGTTTATAGGTTTTTTTAGCTTACCATGCATGGACCATGCAAAATCTATGTTATTTTTTACTATTTATAGCAAAATGCTCGGTCAATTTTTGTAAATGCTCTGGTCAAGCATTTTGCTTGTGGCTATTTCTTGATTTTTTCGTTGCGGCGTTCGAACCTAGCATTCTGACTATGATGGATGTTTGACAGGAATGTTTCAACAAATATGGTGGTTGTAATTACGAACGGAAAAATCCATCTACAAATGACCATCTGTAATTTCCATTCTTTTGTAATCCTCTAGGAATCTGGAAAAAATTTTCATCTCTAAATACATTCATAATTATGAATTACACACTAGACAATAATCCATCCAAAAGTGCATATCATTTTCTCCAAATAAAATATAAGTCGTTCCAATGGATACATCCAATGAACTTGAACTAAACTTTCTAATGTTGTTCTTGAGCAAGATGAATTATGAGATGTTTTATAACATCGAATAATGATATTAGAAAAAACTACAAGGAATAATGTTTGCATGAAGACTTAATAATCATTCTTTTTCATTTCACATAACTTCTTCTTTTTTTATATACATGCATCTTTTGATGTTAGACGCATAACTATTAGAAAATTTCACTAAATCCTTTATTCATTTCCAACATAAAAAGTCCGTCATTCATCAATTTAGACATCAAAATTGTTGCTTCAACGTTATCAGTTATAAAAAAACTCCTTTCACGAGCTATATACTTTACCATTCTTGTGACATTTAACACAGTGTTAATGATGTTATACAAAAAATTCTCTATGTATATGACAACAAATTATGTGAAAGCTTCAATTTTTTCCAATACAATAGAACCATAAACGTGTTTTTCTTTCAGTAATTATGGGTAACTTCCACCCCCAAATAACTACATTATTCTTTAAATATTTCTTTATACGCCTTAGTGCATCATCATCGGAAAGAAACAATGATAAAAATGAAATCATCTTATCTTTCTTCAATTTTTCAAATGGAAAGCATCTATTTCATCCATGCAATATGGACAACCAAATCGATCATATGTTGTCCATCCCGATAACACATAATAAGATGGAAAATCGCTTATAAACCGCGTAAAAAACCTTGTAACATAGAATTTTATTGCATTTAAAAAATGTACGCTTGACCCCACAACCACAAATATTTTAATTATTCATTCAATTGTTAAAGAAAATATAACCAAGCTTCATCTAAGATTATTAGGCTCGAGAAGAAGTTTTGTTAAGGACAAAAGTAATCATGTATGGTGGTAAATTGTATTGGATCATAAAAACTGGTCATAATTAATAATTGCTACCAGACATTTCAAAAGAATTAGAAGTAATATGTGCAAAGGCTTAAATAAATTTTCTACTCTCACCTGCAAAGTCTTTATATTTATCACCATCTAACGAATGATACTTTTCTCCTTCATAACTCAAAAGCTAAGCTTGTCATCTCATGTCACTTTTTTCTTCTAAAAATGATACAATCTTTTGATTCAATGAGTAATTGGCAAATATAACCACTACAAAAGAACACATGAAATTCAACCACTACAAAAAGAAAACTAGGCCATTTTCAACGGATATATCCATTGAAAAGGGAAAAATGTCCATTAAAATGGAAAATGTTTTCAGATATAAATGAATTTTCATCTGTTGATATTAAATCATTCAAAACAATCAACTAATTCAATTTCCATTGATAGTTCAATGACTAGAATCTGTTGACAAATTTTCAATGGAGGCTAACATATATGCCCATGGAAATTTTCCAAAGGAAATGGTGATATATATTCAAAAGATCAATGGGTATCCATTAAACTTATCAACATACATCTGTTGGTATGATCAAAACACAAATCAACGGTCATTTGTAGGTATGATCACGAGAAAAAAATGAACCAATCATTCGTCGATCCTTATGGCAAGAAAATCAAACATATCAATGAGCATCTATTAATCTATTTCGTGGGAAATGTAAATATATCAATGGACATATATTGATATTATGGAGAAGTTTAAAAACACAAAATAATAAATTTAAATTTTAAGAATATATAAAATTTTAATACAAATTTTTAAAACAAAAATTATATATATATAAATCCTACATATCATCTACATCACCATCGTCTTCTTCCCTCTCTCCTCACTAGTTTGGGAAGGGATCGTATCGTTTGATAATGCTCTCTAAATAATGTATATTAGCAGTATAATCTAAAAAGTGTGGCCTCAAGTTGCTCGATGTGTCAATTTTGGAAGTGTGCCTCCGAATTGTGTGGCTACCGTCATATCATCATGTATAATATCTTTTTGTAGAGAATCCAATCAATACAACCACCCCTTATCTGGGCGAACAAACTACATATTATAAATTAAATAAACATTTACCTGTAAATAAATCATATCTTATTGTAGAGGAGTAAGTTCATTAGGAGATGAATCGACGACTTGAGATAACTTTGTAATTTTATTCGCCATAATTTTAACCATATATTGTTTTCAACGGTTGACACCTTATTTGTTGACATACTTCTTCCTGCATGTGTCATGACCATAAGCTTAGGAAGTGTTTGTTGTCTTTCCATCCTTTACATATGTGATATTAGTATGATAGTAGATATACATTTAAAATATGGATATATATTTATATATAATATTTATAGTTAAATTATTCTAACCAATTTTTAATTGAGGTGTGACGATGCAGACCATCTCTAGAACATTCTAGTTGTACTCACATTTTATGCCTTCTTACTTTTGGTTGCGAGATCTTCTGAATCCAAATGTTGGATGACTGTGTTGAAGACCTCATTCCTGGAGCACGTTGGTTTGGCTTTCTTCTTAAGGTAATTCCTCTTGGCATTGTTCATCATCAATTTAAGTCACGATTGAATATTGCGTATCTAGCACAATGGAGATGCACAATGTGTAGCTTACACCATTTGTATGGTATATTAACCATATAAAATTATTACATCGAATAAAATATATAAATAATTAATCAAAATATATTATAAAAGTTAAAACTTACGATGAAACAACATGCCAATCGACATTTTATAGAGTTTGGATTCGTATTTGTTGTTTGGGAGACATGATTTAGAGTAAGTTTAAGTTTGCAGGTTAAATGTTAGTCTATGTTGATATCATGTGGTATCACATCCCGTTGTTGTGTTAGTCTATCTTTCTATCATTTTATTTTTGTATTCTACACATTGTTTCTTTTTTTTATTTTAAATTGATTTAGAATTTTTATTCAGCTGCCATGATGGATGCATCTATGTGGCTCCTTCACCGTAAGATAGTTCATTGTGTTGACTCCCAGAACTAGAAATTCAAATGTTAAATAGAAGAGATAAAGAAGATGAAAAACCTCACATTCTCTTAGAAAAGTATTTCGCTCGATTTCTCTCGCTTACTCGCATGTCTTTTCATCAACTTCTTCTCTTCAATTTAGTGTAGTACTCAAAAACAAACTCGAAACTAATTCTCGACGCTCAAACTAAATACTGACACCATAACTGTGTAATATCGACACTTAAATAAAATTTTCTTATTTAATATATTGTTATTTCAACATATAATATTTTTATTATTTTCTTTTTTATACCAAATTAATATAATTAACAAAAAATGAAAAGGTATTTTAAAAAATATTATAAAAAATCTGTTTATATATTCGATATTTTATTTAATATTCGATATATTTATAGCAAATTAGTATTTTTGATATTTATTAGCTTTGTATTCAAATTAATGTTTTTATAATTTATATATCTTATTTGGTTTGTGAAAGAAAAATATGTAATATTAATATATTCAAAATTTTTAAATATCAATATATTTTAGGTAATAATAAGGGTAAAAAAAGAGTTGTCGGCTCGTGCGGCAGCTCTAGGTCGGATCATATTTGAGCGAGTCAAGTTCAGTATTTTGTAGCTCGTTTAAAAATAAGCTGAAGAGCTGAACCAGAAATGAAATAGGGCTTAGGTGAATTGGCCCCCGAACTGAATACAAAAACACATATTTTCCTATTTTACATATTATATATATTTTTTTCATTTATTAAATACTATTTAAGGAAAAAAATAATATGTTATTTACATATAATATTATTATTATAATTCTATTTTCACAAAATTAATATAATTTTATTACAAAATAAAGAAAAAATATTTTAAGAACTATTAAAACAAATATGTTTATATATTTGATAAATTTATTTTTCAATTAATATTTTTTTATATTTAATAACTTTTTATTCAAATTTTATTTTTATATTATATATTTTATTTGGTTTTTGGAAAAAAGTATATAATATCAATATATTATAATTATTTTTAATTAAATAGTCTACCTCCCGAGCGAGCTCGTTTTTGGCACCAAACAAAATTACATAACACTAAACTGGATAAAACTAAAAAAATAATACCTAGAATAAAAAATAAAATGATAGAAATATAGGATAATAACATAAGAATCTTATACAACTTTATATGATTTATATTCGATGTTGAATTGTTAGGTGGATGGAAATAAATTCTATATCACATATCAATTAATTTGAGCACAACCATGCATTTGACAATCTCGCTTAATCAAGAAGCTCACCACATTGCTCTCATTTTATAGGAGGGAAAAATCCTATCTCGATCAACCAACATCTTACTACATAAGTTAATTGCTACCCAATTACTACCTCGATAGTCTACCCAATTACTCCATGTAGGGTTGATCCAATACATCGTTCTCTAATATGTACAGATATATTGAATTGATATCTCATATTAATTCAACACATAGTAGTCTTAATGCATCATCGAAGTCCTTATTTTCAATGATATTCAACTATGCATATCATTTAAGAATATATTCAAAACAATAATTCTAAGGATGTTATTGGATTCATTTATTACAAGATGAAAATAAACTGAATGAAATAACAAATTCCATAGATGATACAATGTCAAGATACATAAATAAGTCCCAAGAAACAATAATCCAATGATTGGTCTCTAAAGCATACTCCAACAGTATCATCGTAGATTGTGGAAGTTGCACGAATGTGGTAATCATTGCGCTTGTTGTCAAATTAGGGCTCATAACCACAAAGCACCCAAAGCCATATAAGCTTCAATGTTGGCAAGTACAATATGACGATCTCTATGATGGTTTATCGATGAAAGCTTGGCATCTATTGTTGGGAAGGTTGTATAATTTTGATACACAATCTCAACACAATGGCTAAGGCAACAAATACTCTTCTAAGTTCAAGGAGAAGCAAGTCCAGTTATCACCTCTCATACCTAAAGAAGCCTACGAAGGTTAGGTGCAGCTATAGAATGATGAGACCAGTGAGACTGAGTGGCTTGTAGATAGATTACCAAACTAGTGAGGTCTTAAGAAAACCTAAGAAAAAGGCGTATGAGAGTAAACTTGTTTGCAAGAATGTGCTATCGCACATTAATAATTAAATCAATAATTAAATCAATAATTAAATTAATAATTAAATTAATAATTAAATCTATTAAATAAAACTAAATCAATAAATTCAAATTTAATATTATAATAATGGAAAGGTGAGAAGATGAAAAGATGAAATCTTTTATACAAATATTACATTTAATTTATAATAATTTTACATTTGTAATATGATACATAAAAACACAAAAACGAAATTTGTAAAAAAATAAAGCTTTTCTGAGTGATACAATTTAAATTGATGTGAAATCAATAAAACTCAAATTAAAATTATTAAATTTTACATATATAAAAAGAAACTTTTTTGCGTGATGCAATTTAAATTGATGTGGGATTAAGTAAACTCAAATCGTTTTATTACGGATACATTACAACAATTTGTGTATTATAATTTATATCATTTAATACTTTATATCCTAAAATATTAAATTTTATACAAATATTAAATTTAAATTATAATAATTTACATTTGTAATACAATACATAATAATACAATTCAAAATAATATATAAAAGTTGTTTTTAAAATTAATCGTTTTTATAATTAGCCAATAATTAAATTGTTTTTAATATATTTAAAACGTCTAAATAATTTAATATATATAATATATTGTTTTATTTATTATAATAATTAAATCGATAATTGAATTAATTAAATATAACTAAATCACTAAATTCAAATTTAAAATTATAATAATGGAAATGTGAGAAGATGAAAAGATGAAATCTTTTATACAAATATTAAATTTAAATTAATATATATTATATAAAGAAACATTTTTTGTGTGATCCAATTTAAATTGATGTGAAATCAATAAAACTCAAACTTTTTTTATTACGAATACATTAAAACAATTTGTGTATTACAATTTACATCATTGAATAATTTATATCCTAAATTTTATACCAATATTAAATTTAAATTAAATAATTTTACATTTGTAATACAATACATAATAACATAAATCGAAATAATATATATATAAGTTGTTATTAAAATTAATCATTTTGTTTTTAATATATTTAAAACGTTTAAATAATTTAATATATTTAATAGATTTTGTTAATTATATTAAGATGCCCCTAGATAACGTATCAAAACCCACTACTATACCATTATTACAGTCTTAAAAAATCATATTTCAAATTCTTTTTAGCGAAGCAAACCCATTATCAAATCCCACTATTATACCCATTATTACAATTTAATAAGCGTTTCATGGTTTTTCAAAGTTTTTTTAACGAAGACTATAATTGGCTTGTGAATCATAACAATATGGTATGATTGGGTCTTGGCAGCAGTCAGTGACAATTCCTATGATTGCAACTACAAGTACTTCAAAATAGAAGATTTTGTGAGGCAACTTTAAGTTTCTCCCGATTTGAAGACAAAAACAGATTTATCACATGAAGGAGGAGAAGAGAGTTTGTTGCATGAAGGAAAAGAGGAAGAGAGATGAGAAGAAGGGTCTGTCCGTGCAAAGAGAATAGGGAAGAGGAGGAAAGCTTTAGGGATTTAGACTCAGTCAAAGAAGATAGAGAATATATTTTATCTTGTGAAATTAATATTTTCATTAACTATCAATTTACATTATTTATAGAGGCATACCTCTATTTACAAAAAGCAAAATTACTAATCTACAAGAATACAAGAAATAATTATAATACAAGAATAAAAGAATACAAGAAACAGTTCAAGAAAAATAAATGTAACAATGATTATGTTTTAATACTCCCCTTCAAGATGAGGAGTATGGATTTGATACTCCCATCTTGGAGATGAGTAATGGAAATTGCAAAGTGGAAAGTGGTTTTGTTCAAATATCAGCTATTTGATTATGAGTTTTAACATGCATAGTCTTTCAAAAATCAGATTCTAACTTTTCTCTAACTACATGACAATCAATTTCTATATGTTTAGTTTGTTCATGATAAACCAGATTGCTAGCAATATGGCTCTTCATAGTGTCAAGACCACTTTGTCCGAGTGACATTCACGTTTAGGTCATCCTTCGCTTTCTATTTTAAAGCGTATTGTTTCTAAGAACTCTTTACCATTGTCTAAGTCGAGTTTGTCGTTGTTATGCAACTCTTGTTCCAGCAATAAAAGCCACAAATTGCCTTTTCATGAATCTTCCATCTCTACATCGTTTCCACTTGAAATCATCTTCTCCGATGTTTGGACATCACCAATCATCTCGGTTGATGGTTTCAAATACTATGTCATCTTTGTTGATCACTTCACTCACTATACATGGCTGTATCCTCTCAAACAAAAATCCCAAGTTCGAGAAACCTTTATCACGTTCAAAGCTCTAGTTGAAAAACAATTCCAAACCGTCATCCTTATCACGTTCAAAGCTCTAGTTGAAAAACAATTCCAAAGCGTCATCCGTACTATCTACACCGATAATGGTGGAGAGTACATTGCCCTTGCTTCATTCCTCTCCACAAACGGCATATCCCATCGTACCACTCCTCCTCACACGCCTGAACACAACGGTATATCGGAACGTCGTCACCGCCATATCGTTGAAACCGGTCTTTCTCTCCTGTCTCATGCGTCCTTACCTCCTTCGTTTTGGTCATACGCATTCCCAACTGCAGTTTATCTCATTAACCGCTTACCCACTCCCGTTCTTTCGTATGATAGCCCCTTCACTAGACTTCTTGGCACCGATCCGAACTATCTTAAGCTTCGGACTTTCGGCTGCCTATGTTATCCATTGCTTCGTCCATACTCCGTGAACAAACTTTCGCCCCGTTCTAAACCCTGTGTCTTCCTAGGATACTCCACCACCCAAAGTGCCTACTTGTGTCTTGATCCCATCAGTTCAAGAATTTTTACATCTCGTCATGTAGAGTTTCATGAAACTGTCTTTCCATACTCCAACTACTCCCAATATTTCACAAACAACGACTCCAACCCCAATCCACCTGCATCCTCATGGTCGTCACCTGTTTGTGTTGTTCCATCTTATCCAATGCCACTCGTGACACCGTCTTCCTCCGTCACTCCTGTAACGGATCCTTCACCGGACATGCTCACATCGAGGGCGCCCGCGGACATGGTCTCTATTGTAACTAACTCCCATTTGGATGTTCCAGCTTTTGCTGGTGGTGGCAACATTCACCCCATGCAAACGAGATCTAAAGTAAAATTGTTGCAGGCTAATAGCCCGACCGGGCACCAGGTACATCGCCCGATCGTGCATCATGCCCGAGCGGGTGACCCTTCCACCCGAGTCGTGCAAAGTTACGGGGATGATTCAACAACAGTTACCCGATCGGGCTCTTCATCTTCACCCGATCGGGCACTTCAAGCCCGCGCGTGTGACCCTTCCACCCGAGTCGTGCAAAGTTACGGGGATGATTCAACAACAGTTACCCAATCGGGCACTTCCTCTTCACTCGATCGGGCACTTCTATCTGACACCGAACCTACAACCGTCTCTCAAGCCCTAAAAGATCCGAGTTGGAGAAAAGCAATGAGCGAGGAATTTGATGCACTTGTTCGTAATCGAACATGGGATCTTGTACCGGCTCAACACGCATCAAATGTGGTTGGATGCAAGTGGATTTATCGTATCAAACGATTACCTGATGGTTCGGTGGATCGCTACAAGGCCAGACTTGTGGCGAAAGGTTTTACACAACGACCGGGAGTGGACTTCTTTGAAACATTCAGTCCAGTAGTTAAACCCGCTACCATTCGACTGATTTTGAGTATTGCAATTGCAAATGGCTGGAGTCTTCGTCAACTAGATGTCAACAATGCATTTCTTCAAGGACAACTCACGGAAGAGGTATACATGACACAACCCCCAGGTTTTGTTGATCATGATCATCCTCACCACATATGCAAACTCAACAAGGCAATTTATGGTCTCAAACAAGCTCCTCGGGCTTGGTATTCGGAACTTCGGGATTTTCTTCTCGGCCAAGGCTTTGTCAACTCCCTGGCCGATGCATCCTTGTTCATTCTTCACAATTCCGAGATAACTATATATGTTCTTGTCTATGTGGATGACATTGTGGTCACAGGAAGCAACTTGAAAGCAGTCCAACGCTTCGTCATAGCGCTTGAAAACCGCTTCTCCATCAAAGACTTGGGAAATCTATCTTACTTCCTTGGCATTGAAGTAACACGCACAGCATCTGGATTACTTCTCACTCAACGCAAATATGTCACGGATATCCTCAACAAAGCTCACTTCTCCGAAGTGAAAAGTTAGAAGACCCAACCAATTATCGGACTCTTGTTGGAAGTCTACAGTATCTCACACTTACGAGACCCGATATCAGCTTCGTTGTCAATAAATTATCTCAGTATATGCATGCCCCGACAACGGAACATCTACAAGCCCTCAAACGGGTCTTACGGTATTTGGTTGGAACGCAAGATCGTGGTATCTTCTTCTCCGTCGGTAACACTCTCTCTCTACACGCCTTTAGTGATGCAGATTGGGCGGGAGATCGTGATGAGTATATTTCTACGGGGGCATATATTGTTTACCTTGGCAGCCATCCCATTTCTTGGTCTTCAAAGAAACAGAAATTCACTGCTAGGTCATCCACCGAAGCGGAATATCGTGCTATCGCGGATACAGCAGCAGAACTTCGATGGATCACGTCTCTCTTAACGGAACTCGGTATTTCTACATCACAACCTCCTGTCATTTATTGTGACAACATTGGTGCAACATATTTGAGCGCAAATCCCGTCTTCCACTCTCGCATGAAGCATCTAGCTTTGGATTACTTCTTTGTTCGTCAACAAGTGCAAGGCGGTATCCTTCGAGTTTCTCACGTCAACTCCAAGGATCAACTAGCGGATTTACTCACTAAACCGCTCGCTCGTCAGCCATTTCTTACACTTTGTCACAAGATCGGCATCACCGAAGGTGCTCCGTCTTGAGGGGGCATATAAGTGAAAGGGACATAAATGTAATTTTGGTTTATTAGGGTTTTCATATCTTTTGTATATTGTTATATAACTGATGTAATTATTCATTCGATCAATAACACGAAAACCTTTCCACACTCAGCAGCCCGCACGGGTCGAGTCCATCACCTGTAGAAACCAGAAAAGAAAAATCAGCAAAACAAGAAAAGAAAAGTGATGGCTGCTTAAACCAAAAGAAAATATGGTTAGAGGAGAGAAATGGGAGCTACATGGCTGTAAAATAAGAGGAAACATTGACAATTACGCACGAATGGGAAAACAAGAGATGGAAACACTCGGAAAAAGAAAACTGTAGTTGTTGTAAGAAAGAGGAAATATCAGCCGTTGGAGAGGAAGGAAAGGGGACGACCAAAGATGAAAGAATAGAGGAAAGGAAAAAGGAGAAAGGGGGCAAAAGGAGAAAGCTTCAGAGAGCATAATTCAGATAGAAAATTAGAGATAAAATAGAGCACACGCAGAAAGGGTAGAGAAGAGTAGAACACACACGAAAACAAGGACGGAGAGACGAAGCCAAAACTGATCCAATTTAATCCAAATTATGATCTCAATTTTGATTCGATTTAATCCGAATTTTTACTTAATTTGGACCCGATAAAATTAAGTACGATTTTTACTTAATTCGTAATTTTAACCCAAAATTGACCCCAATTTTGACTCAATTTTACTTAATTTTAACCCAATTTGTACTTAATTTTAACTCAAAATTGACCCCAATTTTAACCCAAAATCGACCCCAATTTTGACTCAATTTTAACTCAAAACCGATCCAATTTTAACCCAAATTATGATCTCAATTTTTACCCAATTATGATCTCAGTTTTGACTCGAATTAATCCGAAGTTTTACTTAATTTTGACCCAAATTT
Organism: Gynandropsis gynandra; assembly: GCA_036759665.1. Taxonomy (NCBI): domain Eukaryota; kingdom Viridiplantae; phylum Streptophyta; class Magnoliopsida; order Brassicales; family Cleomaceae; genus Gynandropsis; species Gynandropsis gynandra. The sequence goes on from CM071876.1 coordinate 2,498,858, forward strand.
TTACTTGATCCCAATTTGTACTTAATTTTGACCAAAATTTTTACTTAATTTTAACTCGAATTTTGACAATAAATAAAGTTAATTATTCAATTTAATCGACTTACTCGATTTAATTGATTTTGAATAAAATTAAGTACGATTTTTTTATTTGAAATTAATTTTAACCAAAAATCGACCCCAATTTTGACTCCATTTTAACCCAAAACCGATCCAATTTTGACCCAAATTATGATCTCACTTTTGACTCAATTTAAACCGATTTTTTACTTAATTTTTACTTAAAATTAGATCGGTTTTGGGTTAAAATTGAGTCAAAATTGGGGTCGATTTTGGATTAAAATTGGGGTCAATTTTGAGTTAAAATTAAGTACAAATTGGGTTAAAATTAAGTAAAATTGAGTCAAAATTGGGGTCAATTTTGGGTTAAAATTACGAATTAAGTAAAAATCGTACTTAATTTTATCGGGTCCAAATTAAGTAAAAATTCGGATTAAATCGAATCAAAATTGAGATCATAATTTGGATTAAATTGGATCAGTTTTGGATTAAAATTGAGTCAAAATTGGGATTGATTTTGCGTTAAAATTGGTTTCAAGTAAAAAAACGTACTTAATTTTATTCGAAATCAATTAAATCAAGTAAGTTGATTAAATTGAATAATTAACTTGATTTATTGTTAAAATTCGAGTTAAAATTAAGTAAAAATTTTGGTCAAAATTAAGTATAAATTGGGATTAAATCGAGTCAAAATTAGGTCAAAATTGAGTTATATTTGGGTCAAAATTAAAATCAAAATTGGGTCAAAATTGGGTCAAATCGGGTCAAAATTGGGTCAAACTCGGATCGGTTAACAAATAAATAACGGAGGGAGTTTTAGGCAGATTTTTGATAATTTGGAGGGGGGAATAAGATGAAAACTGAAAATCGAGGGAGGAATAGGATGAAGGTCAAAATCGAAGGGGAAATAAGACCAAAAAATGATTTTTAATGGAGAATAGACTGTTTTTCCTATTTATAGAGGCATACCTCTATTTATAAAAAGCAAAATTATTAATTTACAATAATACAAGAAATAATTCTAATACAAGAATACAAGAAACAATTCAAAAAAAATAAATATAATAATGGTTATATTTTAATACTCTCTTCAAGATGATAAATATGGCTTTGATATTCCCATCTTAATGATAAATAATTTAAATTGTGAAGTGAAAAATAATTTTACTAAAATATCAGCTATTTGATTATGAATTTTAATATGTATAGTCTTTAAAATGGTGAATTCTTTAAATGCTTTTTTTGAGATGGCGTAATAAAAATGCACAATTTTATACGATTTTATATATATAGATTTGGATTTTTTTCGGGGCTTTGGAAAATCCATAAAACATAATATAAAATAAAAAATTCATGTTATATTTTTAATTAAATTTTGTATTAATTTTTTATTCGGATTAATTTAACATACCGACACCTATTGTAATATGTAAATTGCCTTAAATTTGTTAGGTCGGTGCCGTTTTAGTTCTTTCAAGGTTTCAGTTAAGGCCTAACGTGAGCCCCATTATGGATAAATGGGCTTAAAAGGCCCAATAAAACTATAAATATCTTCCAATTGCCGACGCTAAAACCCTCGTACGAGTATATATAGAGAAAACTTCTCCCCCGTGTGTTAACACATCACCAAGCAAAACCCTAGGTACTTTCTGCATATCGACTCGACGATGGAGTTCTCGGCGGCAGATTTTGATCGGCTCCTGATGTTCGAGCATGCTCGGAAAAATGCCGAGGCTCAGTACGCCACGGATCCGCTCGATGCCGAGGTTGTACTTGTCTCCTCTCTTTTCAGGAATTGCAGGATTTGCTCCCTAAGATTGCTACATTTCTCGTTTACTATAGATTCGTATAATCATCTGGCATATGTATTTTTGGTGAAAATTAGCTTTTGAGTTGGAAGGATCACTTGGTTTGTCTTCGTTGGTCTTGTAATAGCTCAGTTGTGCCATGATCACTAGTATCAGTACCTCGAGAGTGCAGTTCAGGATTTTTTTATGCTGTCTACCTCGAAACGGTAGATGGATAGGCCAAATCAAATTGGCATGATCATATGTTGTTTCATTTAGTAATTATTTGATTGTCATAGTGAATGAATGTGATGCTAAAATCACCGATATGGTTTTCTTGTTCAATCTCGTTTATATCTTTTTGAAAATCAAAATTTGACTACAGGGATCAGCATGATGAAGTGATTTGTGCTTCTATATCTGAAACAATGTCTCTTTGGGTTGGCAGAATCTGATCAAATGGGGTGGCGCATTGCTTGAGTTATCTCAGTTCCAGAGCGTTCCTGATGCAAAGCAGATGTTAAATGGTATCAGTTCTTCTCTGTGAGCTAAGGTCCAAAGACTTGTTTTGTTTCCTTTTGTTTGCATCGTGCTTTCTATTACAGTTGTTCCATTTGTAACAAAATATCAATTATGTAGATGCTACCTCTAAATTGGAAGAGGCGTTGACAATAAATCCGATGAAGCATGAAGCTTTATGGTGCTTGGGAAATGCCCACACCTCCCAGGCATTCCTCATTTCGGATGCTGATGAAGCCAAAGTGTATTTTGATAAAGCTGCAGAGTATTTTAAAAGAGCAGAGAATGAGGTAGCTTCACAAGCTCTATCTGTTTGAGAATGTGATTTTAATTAATTCCTTGAATTTTTCTGTGGCTGAATATTTTTAATTTGTAATTTTAGGATCCAAGTAATGAACTATATCGTAAGTCTCTGGAAGTGGCGGCAAAGGTACTATTTATATCTTTGTTTTTAAATTCATTCGCCTTGTACCGAATTAGGTGACTGCACTGAAGCAATTACATACGGCTCTCCTTTAGATTTGTGTATGGATTTTTCTTTTGAACCTGTTCATGTCATAGGCACCAGAACTGCATATGGAGCTACATAAACATGGAATGGGGCAACAAACGCTAGGCGGAGGTGGTCCTTCAGCTTCTTCAAATGCTACTGTAAGATACCTGAAACGAGTCTTTTCATAGCGGTGTATGCATTTTCATTTATGGGTTTCTGTTGCATTGAAGCTTCATACATTCTATTCATTAACTGCACTGAACAAGTTCATCGATCATCATCATGTAAATGCAATGTCTTTTCATTTACCTTATTCAGAACGCTAAGAAGAAAAAGAAGAACAACGAATTCACATACGATGTATGTGGTTGGATAATCCTAGCTGTTGGAATAGTCGCATGGGTTGGAATGGCGAAATCCATTGGCCCTCCTCCACCTCCTCCTAGATAGGCAGTCCATAAGGTAATATCCTTATACCGAAACTTATATATCTCCTAGTAGGTATTAGTAGATGGGTTCTTGGTGGAATTGGGAGTGATATGCTAATGAGTTTTGTGGCCTTTTGGTACTTTGGAATTGATTCGTTGCTTACATTGTCAATGTTGTGTTTCTTCGTATCGATTTTTCGAGTATCTTCATACCATGTTTCGGATTGTGGAATAATGCTTTTGGTCGCATGCGAATTTGTTTGTCGAATAAGTACGAGGAATGTAAATATGGTTTCCTCTTGATGTTCTCGTGTCTTTTTGTCTACACGATCAAACCGTCTTCTTTCCACAATTAGGCAATGTGTTGGACTTTTTTTTTCGTGTGACTAATACAATATTGAAAATCGAATAAATTTATAAGTTCGGATAATTTTTGTCAACAATGGATAGAATATTTCGGATATGTAAAAATAATGTTGATATAAATCCAATAACAAAGTGATAAATTTAAGATATGAATCTACGTTAGATAAATTTCCACAATAAGTGGTATATATAAGGTGAAATGTAAATCGCTGGACAGTTGCAGTTTCATCTTGATTGTCTATGTTATTGCAAAATGATAGTATCGTAAATTGATGGAAATGTTTTTGGTATAAAAATATTAGATTAAATGATTTTATTATTAAATATAAAATTGTATAAAGATAAAGAATATAGTTATAAATACATCATAAACATAATTATATATATAAAAACTCTAAAAATTGGGGATGTTTTCAAAATTTTGCGAATCATATCTGATACTAATAAAATGATTTGGAAAATGGCGGGGTCCACTAAATGCGACGAACTCTAGAAAGTTCGTGACGATGCAACGTTAAAGGTAGTTATTAGTGAATCAATTACCCTTGCGGTTCTGGAAAATAACGACTCTGCCACTAACAATTATTTCTCTGCATTTCGCCCTTGGAGCTTTCACAGTATCATCTCCTCCACTCCAAATTTTCAAATACTTACTCTTCCCGTTCTCTCTCTCTCTCTCTCTCTCTCTCTCTCTCTCTCTCTCTCTCTCTCTCTCTCTCTCTCTCTCTCTCTCTCTCTCTCTCTCTCTCTCTCTCTCTCTCTCTCTCTCTCTCTCTCTCTCTCTCTCTCTCTCTCTCTCTCTCTCTCTCTCTCTCTCTCTTTCTCCAGTTTTAGCGACCTTCATCTTGTATTTTCTTCTCGAAGCTCTGCAGAAATGGTGAGGGCAAGACGTCGATCTTCAATTTCGCCTTCTTCTGATATATGTTACAGATCTATGTTTCTTCAGATCAAATTTAATATATGTTGATCTGATGAGTAATACGCATGTACGTCTAACTATAGGTCATGCTCGATCAGTAGTAGGATAACCAGTAGATTTACTCTGTGGTTGATCATGCTCTTCCAGTGGAACGCGTTACGCAAATCAGACGACAGTGCGTAAATTAATTGATAGAATAACCATAGATGGTTGTCGGTATCCTGTCAAATATGATTTGGGTCTAATTAATTCTAAAAATTAGTTCATATTGCAATATATTGTAATGTAGTGTCTCATTTCGGTTAAGATATGAACTTTGTTTTTATATATGGTGTTGAAAAACTCTAGAATTTTTAGATAATTTTTGGGATTAATTAGATCCAAATTCATATTTGATATTTGATATGATATTATAGGCTCGTTTGTTTCGATTTGAATATATCGATATTGAGTCACTGATTGCGATATCCATGTTTCAAGATCGAATCTACACGTGGGGGAGTGTTGTAATGTATTGTCTCACATCGTGGTGTTGGATAATTCTAAACTTTTGAGCTAGTTTTAGGATTAATTAGATCTAAATTTATATTTGATAGAGAGTTGTTTTCTAGAGAATTCTAAAAAAATATAAGTGTCTAGAATGTTACGGAGAATTTCTAGAGATGTGGAGAGTTCTAAAGAAGCAATCTCTACCATTGAATACAAATAATCTCCACCATTCTTTTGGAGGTGGAGTAATATAAATAGGGGTACTGGTATTCATTTCTAATCGTTCTAAAATTTGAAGATCAAAGGAGAAACCATTTAAAGTGAAGAGAATTTAAGAGATCCTCTTTGTAGAGTAGGGAAGAAGCTTGGGAAGATTCTTTATCTTCGAGTTTGGGTGAATCATCGAGTGTGAGTCAATTTTGTAATCTTACTATTATTTTATATAGTAAAAGAATTTTTACTTTGAGAATTATAGTCTTGTGTTTTCATTTCTTCTTTCCATCCTAAGTGTCCATTTTAGCTTTACAGAGTAGGAAAATCTTGATTTCCCAACAGTGGTATCATAGTTCGGTTCTCTACAGTCTTAATTAATTAAGCTTGTGTAGTTCAAGATGGAGGATCATATCACCCATGATGGAAAAATGTTCAAGCTCACAACCAACAACTACTCGTATTGGAAACCGATGATGGAGGACCACTTGTATTGTAAGGATTTGCATGAGCTCATCATTTACAAAGACAAAGTAGAAGGCAAGAGGACGTCCAGTGGGAGTTATTGGATTGAAAGGATGTAGCTATTATCCATAAATACATTGACAAAACTCTGTGCGTACATATTTCTACTTATACAAATGCTTCTGAATTATGGCGAAGCTTATGAATTATGGACGAAGCTAGAATCCATTATTCAAAAGAAAACGCCTTGTAATAAGGACAATTTAGTTCGATGGTTGGTGAAATTGGAGTACAATGATGGTCATAGTATGATTGAACACTTGAATAATTTCAAAGGGTTCGTCAATCAACTAACAGAAATTAATATGAGTTGCAAGCCCTTTACTCTTTAGTTCTTTACCGAAAAGTTTGGACACATTGGTAGTTACACTTAGTAACGCAATTCCGAAAGAAAAATTAACGATGAATACCGTACAGTGATAGTCTTCTTGGTGAAGAAGCAACAACAAGAATAGAACGAGGTGAGTCTCTCCACCCCGTAGCTAATGTTGTTGAGAATCAGGGTAAGAATGAAATTCATGGACGTAGCAAGAGCCGAGATCTGCATCAAACTCTAGGTAGATCGAAATCACGTTCAAAAATCATGGTGCTATTATTATGGAAAGATAGGTCACAAATAAACTGAATATTGATCTTTCAAGAGAGATCAGAAGGCGGGTAATGTCAAACAAGACCAAATCAGCCCACCGAAGAAGCAAGAAAAGAAGACTACTACTGCTCTAGTTTCGAAAGAAGATCTTATGTATTTCATTGGAGAAGCTAATAAATTGTCGATTTTGGTGCTTCCTTCCATGTTACTCCAAATGGAAGTTTCTTTTCATCCTATCAAAGTAGAGACTTTGATACGATGCAAATGGAAAATCAAGATAGGAGCAAGATTGAGATAGTAGATATCATCTTAACAACAAATACCAAAAGCAGACTTATTTTGAAAGATGTGAGACATGTCTTAACCATGCGTCACAACCATATCTCTATTGGAAAGCTAGATGATGTCGGTTTTATGAATTATTTTGGTGGAGGAATATGGAGCTTACCAAATGGAGTCTATGATAGGATCTCAAGACGTCAAGACATAACTGATACAAAAGACCAACAAGAAATAGAAGTGGCGGGAAGGAGATCAAGCCGCCAAAGAATTCCAAATAAAAAATATTTGAATTGAAGAAGTCACGTGGACTCTTCTTCTCTCTCTTTTTACTTCTTCAAATAATGGAGCTAGTTTTCAAGGATTAGTTAACCATTTTCATTGTGTTCCCGTTTTGTAAGGAGTTGTAACTCCACATTTCCATCATTCTATTTTATAGGAGTCAATGACTCCAATCTCTTTCTTATTTATATCAGTGAAAAACAACAAAAATAGGTAGTCTTAACTACCAAACGAACATGATGTCTTGTTCTTGTTTTGGAGCCTTAACATATTGGTATCAGAGTTCTTTCCGACGGGTATTCGCTGCGAATCAATGTCAAAAGAGAGCATTTTTTTCTTTTCATTACCACTAAAACATCATTCCACCCAGAAACACAAAAGCAAAAAAATTACAAAAAGAATTGTGGCATACACAGATGGTGGGCCAAAAGGAGAGACTTGATGACCTTGAAGCGGGTCTCGGGTTGGTACAGGATGAGCTTCAACAACAGAGAGAAGAAGAGTCCACGTGACTTCTTCAATTCAAATATTTTTTTATTTGGAATCCTTTGGCGGCTTGATCTCCTTCCCACCACTTCTACTTCTTGTTGGTCTTTTGTATCAGTTATGTCTTGACGTCCTGAGATCCTATCAATACTCCCACGGTCCAAAAGAACCTTGCCCTCAAGGTTCACATTGAAGTGAGGAAAGCTAACTTTGAGTTGAATAGGATCTTCCCATGTTGCTTCTTCAGTCGGAAGACCTTTCCATTTTACCAAAGCTTCAATGACTCGGTCCTCTGCAACTTGAATTGTTCGCACAAATAGAATCTCCTCTAGTTCCAAAGGCAAGGCACCATTGCTTCAGATCGGTGGTAGTTCCACTGAAATTGGATCATCGTCGCCAATACGTTTCTTGAGCAAGGAAACATGGAATACCGGGTGAATTTTTGCCCCCTCTAGTAGTTTGAGCCGATAAGCAACCTTCCCAATCCGTTTTTCCACTTGAAAAGGTCCAAAGTAACGGTTAGCTAGCTTCTGTGATGACCGTTTGAACACTGATTTCTGCCGGTATGGTTGTAAGCGCAAGAAGACCCAGTCATCAACCTCAAACTCTACATCACGACGCGTACGATCAGCTTGTTGCTTCATTCGGTTACTAGCAGCTTCCAGATGATGCTTTGGCTCATGTAACAACTCATCTCTGGTCTGTAACTGTTCATCAATTTCTTCTACCATAGAGGAACCAACTTCGTACCTTGGTAAAGATGGTGGAGGTCGGCCATACGTAGCCTGGAATGGTGTTGTACTTATGATGGCATGGAAGCTTGTGTTGTACCAATATTCGGCCCATGGAAGGAAGGAGCTCAATTGCTTGGGTTTTTGTTGCACGAAACAACGCAAGAACTGTTTAATGCATCTATTAACTACCTCCGTCTGACCATCGGTTTGTGGGTGGTAAGCAGAAGACATGCGTAGTGTTGTGCCTTGCATTTTCCAAAGTTCTTTCCAGAATGTGCTGAGAAAGATTGGGTCTCGATCATAAAGTATTGAACGCGGCAGTCCATGGAGCTTAACAACATATTCAACAAACTTTGCAGCAACTGTCGCAGCAGTGTAGGGATGGGACAAGGGAACAAGATGCGCTGATTTGGTGAGGCGATCAATGACCACAAGGATGGACGAGTGGCCATGTGATTTTGGGAGACCATCAACAAAGTCCATCGAGACGTCTTCCCAAAGTTGCTCGGGAATCAGTTAATGGCTGGAGAAGACCAGCCGGGGACATGGTTTGTGCTTTTGCCCGTTGACAAGTATCTCATCGAGCAACATAATCTGCAACTGACTTATGCATTGAAGGCCAATAAAACTGTTGAGATAAACGCTTTGCGCAAAATACCTGAATGTCCTCCAACCGCAGTGTTGTGGTGCTCGTGTAGCAACTGTTGGACTAAAGAGCCTGGTGGGATCACAATTCTGTTGTACCGCACGAGACCATCTTTCCATGAATACAGACGCCCCGGTTTGTCTGATGCTTCAGCACCAACTCGGAGCAAGTATGGATCCGAATGTCTAATAGCTCGTAAGTCGTTCCAGAATAATACCTGAGGTTGGGATATAGCGTGAAGGATAGGATTGTCATGGACCCGAGATAAGGCATCTGCAGTTGAGTTGGTGCGTTCCAGCTTATAGACGATGTTGTGTTCGTAACCCATCAACTTACTCATCCACTTTTGTTGTTCTGGTGTCAAGATTCGTTGTTCCAGCATGTACCGCAGACTTCGTTGATCAGTTTGGATGGTGAACTTGCGTCCCAGCAAGTACGGACGCCAAGTACGGATCGCCACAAAGATGGCCATCATTTCTCTAGCATAAGTGGACCATGATTTCTTACTAGGACCTAAGGATCTGCTCATGAAGGCAATAGGGTTCTGATTCTGAGACAAGACAGCCCCGATACCATCACCTGAAGCATCTGTTTCGATAACAAATGGCTGAGAAAAATTAGGAAACACCAATGTAGGAATGGTTATCAACGCCAGCTTAAGTTTCTGAAATGCTTCGTCTGCTGTGTCATCTCAAGTAAACTTCCCTTTGCGCAAGAGATTGGTCAGCGGTCTCGCGATGACGCCATAATCGCGTACAAACTTGCGATAATAACCAGTGAAACCGAGGAAGCCTTTGAGCTCTGTCACTGTTGTTGGTATTGGCCAATCCGTCACGGCTTTGATCTTTGAGCCGTCAACCTTTACTCTAGTATGAGTGATGATGTGACCAAGGTATTCCAACTCCTGCTTTTCAAACTCACACTTCTTTAGCTTAACGAAGAGTTGATGTTGTCTGATGATAGTAAGAACCTCACGAACATGTTGCAGATGTGTCGTACATGTCGGACTGTAGATGAGTATATCATCGAAGAACACCAACACTGACTTGCGCATGAATGGCCGGAAGATATCATTCATAAGAGCCTGGAAAGTAGATGGTGTGTTACAAAGCCCAAAAGGCATAACGAGATACTCGTAATGGCCGTTGTGCGTCCGGAAAGTCGTTTTGTGAATGTCCGGTGGGTGCATCCTGACTTGGTGGTACCTTGCTGTTAGATCGAGCTTGGTGAAGAACGCTGCGCCATGTAACTCATCGAGCGTGTCCTCCACTGTGGGGATTGGAAATCGATCCTTGATTGTTGCCGAGTTTAGGGCTCGATAGTCTGTGCAAAAACGCCAAGATCCATCTTTCTTTTTGACCAAAAGTACTAGGGAAGAGAATGGACTTGAGCTTGGACGAATGATCCCAGTAGAGATCATGTCGTGGACTTGCCTTTCAATCTCATCCTTTTGGAAATGTGCGTACCGATAAGGCTGAACGTTGATAGCGTTTGTTCCTTCCTTGAGATTGATATGGTGCTCGATTTATCGTTGAGGCGGAAGGTTGTCCGGTACACGAAAAATATCATCAAAATCTTGTAAGAGGACGCGCATATCATCATTGAGAGGTTGCAACTCCGGTGTGTCAAGAACAGAGCAGATAACGAAGAGTAGTTGTCCTTGTCGGCCCTCTTTCTCAATATCCTGTGGTGTAGTGGACTCAATTGCTGGAGTAGAAAGCCCAATTAGAGTTCTTGGGCCGTTGGTCCACGTAAATTGTAATGTCTTTGTTGTCCAATCGCATAAAACAGGCCAAGGCTAGCCAACCATTGGACTCCCAATACCAGATCCAGGCCTGCTAATGGCAAAGCATATAGGGTAATCGTGAACTGTGTGTTACCGATTCCAATGACGATCCCCGTGTACTTACGCTGGTATCTCAAGGGGTTTTCATCAGCCACCCTGACGGTGAATGGCTTAGTCGATGTCTCTGTTAGTCGCAGCCCTTGTGCTACCTTTTCACTGATAAAATTATGAGTGGAGCCACTATCAACCAAAGCGAGAAGGGATTTGTGCTTGATACTCGCATGGAGTCGTATCGTTATAGGGGAATCCCATCCCGTCAACGCATTCAGCGTAATCTCCGGCGTCAGTGTTTCATCGTTTTGCTCATCTGTGTTCGACTCCTCATCATCTTCTCTTTCCATGATGAATAGTTGTGGCTTCGTACACTTATGTCCTGGTGAGTATCGTTCATCGCAGCTGAAACAGAGGCCCAAAGCACGCTTCCTCTTGAGCTCTTCCCAAGTGAGTTTGCGTGGTGTCAAGGATGGTTTCTCGGTTGCTGGAGTTGGTGTAGGGAGGTGAGGTCGTTGATTGCTATATGAATTTGTGTTGCGAGTGATATTTCAGCGCCTCTCCTTTTGTATTTGGTCATCTCTTAGGCGAGCCAAATTGATAATCTCCATTAAAGTCTTAGGTTGGAAGATACGGATTGTATTAGAGATGTTAGTGTTGAGACCTCCCATGAATGTTCCGACTAATGCTTTCTCCGACCATCCTCAACCTTGTTTTATAACCGTTCGAATTCACGCTGGAACTCAATCAACGATCCTCTTTGGTGAATGTGAGAAAGCGCTTCATCAAAGTTTTCTCCATCGAGGGGACCGAACCGAGTCCAAAATTCTGTCTCAAATATCTCCCACGGAGTCTGGTGAGGATTAAGCCCACGATCTTTAGAAAGAGCCTGCCACCATTCATTTGCTTCCTCCGATAAATGATATGAGGCAAAGTTGACTCGTTGTTCCATAGGCATCTCATGATACGAGAAGTATTGTTTTGCCTTGCTCATCTATTCTAAAGGGTCGCCGCCTTGAAATTTCGGAAACTCAAGTTTGATGTGATGGTTTGGAACTCGATGCGGGGCAACGAATGGATTTATCGTCTCTTCACGTTGCGCCACTGGATTAGGAGTGGCATCGTTGTGGCTCCGCCGTGAAGCGCTACCTCCTTCTTCACGCATACTGGATACCATCTCCCTCATTTGCCCCATTGACTCCTCCAGAAAACTCTGAAACATTTGCTCCATCCCACAGAATTTGTCGTTGATGCCCGTCGAGAGTTGTTGAAGCTCATCCTGTACCAACCCGAGACCCGCTTCAAGGTCATCAAGTCTCTCCTTTTGGCCCACCATCTGTGTAAGCCGCAATTCTTTTTGTAATTTTTTTTGCTTTTGTGTTTCTGGGTGGAATGATGTTTTAGTGGTAATGAAAAGAAAAAAATGCTCTCTTCTGACGTTGATTCGTAGCGAATACCCGTCGGAAAGAACGTGCTCTGATACCAATATGTTAATGCTCCAAAGCAAGAATAAGACACTAGGTTTGTTTGGTAGTTAAGACTACCTATTTTTGTTGTTTTTCACTGATATAAATAAGAAAGAGATTGGAGTCATTGACTCCTACAAAACATGAATGATGGAAAGGTGGAGTTACAACTCCTTACACAACGGGAACATAATGAAAGTGGTTAACTAATCCTTGAAAACTAGTTCTATTATTTGAAGAAGTAAAAAGAGAGAGAAGAAGAATCCACATGACTTCTTCAATTCAAATATTTTTTATTTGGAATCCTTTGGCGGCTTGATCTCCTTCCCGCCACTTCTACTTCTTGCTGGTCTTTTGTATCAGTTATGTCTTGACGTCTTGAGATCCTATCAGACTAGTCATGGCTCAAGGTAAGAAGGAAGGATCATTGTATGTGTTGCAAGCAAAACTAAACAAACAAGATGTAAACATCACCACTAGTGATATGGAGTTATTGCATAAATAGTTTGGGCACATTAGTGAGAAAGGTCTTCACATGCTTGCTCCAAAACATCTCCTCCATGATATGAGAGGTAACTTACTTTATCCTTGTATTCATTGTTTCGTTAGAAAACAACACAGAGTTATTTTTCAAAGATCTTCCTCACCCATAAGGAGAAAGAATATTCTAGACTTCGTAAACACTAATGTGTGTTCGATGTCTGAGAAATCTATAGGTGTGGCATTGTATTATGTCACCTTCATTTATGTCAATTCAAGGAAGGTGTGGTTATACCTTCTAAAATTGAAGGATACCTTCTAAAATTGAAGGATCAATTACTTGATGCATTCAAGGAATTCCATGATCTAATGGAGCGTGAGATTGGAAAGAAAATCAAGAGTGTACGATCAGATAATGAAGGTGAGTATAAAGGTACTTTTGAAGCCTATTGCAAGGGCTAGAGAAAAATCCATCCAAGACACCACAATTAAATGGAATAGCTGAGAGAATGAATCGAACAATTGAAAAAAGAATTCTTGCATGTTCTTTCATGCTAAATTACCCAAATCATTTTGGGGAGAAGCCATAAAGATTGTGGTTGAAATTGTAAACCTCACACCCTCAGTCCCTCTCGATGGGGTCATTCTAGAGAAAATTTGGACGGGAAAAAAAGGCTTTATACGATCATCTTAAGGTGTTTGGGTGTAGAGCATTTGCTCATATCCCCAAAGATGAGTAAGCAAAGCTTGATGCAAAGATGAAGAAATGCATTTACCTTCATTCTCTCAAGGACAAATTTGGGTACTGGCTCCAGGATCCAATCAACAAGAAGAAGGTTATCCGAAGCAGAGATGTAATATTTGAAGACCAAACAATTAAATACATTAAAAAATCAGAGAGGCCAAGATTGAGAAGTAATAACAACATACTCCAGTCTAACATGAGGAAAATAACACACAAGAAAGTAGTGATGTTGCATGAACCTGTGTTGGAGCAAAGCAACTAGAAAACTCTTGATAAATTAGTTCAAGAAGAGCCTCAATCTAACCCTCCAATCACATAAGAGTTAAGACGATCATTGAGGGATAGAAGACATCCACTCGATACAACAGAGAGGAGTATGTTATGCTCACTGATGAGGGGAGCCTTAAACTTATGAAGAAGCAATGAGTAATTGTCACAAAGAAGACTGGAGAATAGTCATGCAAGAAGAAATGTAATCCTTGCATGAGAATAACACATATGAACTAGTGAAGCTACCAAAAGGGAGAAAATCCTTGAAGAATAAGTGGGTCTATCAAATCAAGTCATCAAAGGATTAGGAAAAAAAAGGTTTCGACTTTGAAGAAATATTCTCTCTCTTGGTAAAGATGTTATCCATCTGAGTTGTTCTTGTGCTAGTAGCCATGCACGAATTGGAGAATGACTCATGTTTTTTTCATTGTGATCTAGAGTAGGAGATCTACATGGAGCAACCTGAGGAATTTAAAGTTCCAGACATGCTATCACGTTGCGGCACAAAGCACACTGATATAAGGTATCATTCTAGAGATTTCTGTAGAACTATAGAAGTCTCTAGAACGTTACGAAGAATTCTAGAAAATTATACAACTCTCTAAAAATGTGTAGAAAAATGTGAAATCTTGTAGAATATTCTAGAGATGTGTTGAACCTTTCGAAACCTTACAGAAGAGTATGGAAATATGAAAAAGGTGGTTGGATAGTGTAGAGATTCATAGAGTGTGGAGAGTTCTAGAGAATCAATCTCCACAATTGAATGCAAGTAATCTCCACCATTCATTTGAAGGTGGAGTAGTATAAATAGGGGCAGTGACATTAATTTCTAATCATTCTAAAATTTAAGGATCAAGTGAGAGCCATTTAGAGTGAGAATGACTTAAGAGATCCTCTTTATATAGAAAGGAAGAAATTTGGGAAGAATCTATCCTCAAATTTGGGTGAACTCCGAAATATAAGTCAATTTTGTAATCATACTATTATTATATATAATAGAAGAATCTTTATTTTGAAAATTATACTTTTGTGATCTATTTTTTCTTTCAATCCTAAATGTTCATCCTAATTTCACGAAGTGAAAAAAATGGCGATTTTTCAACAATTGCTGCGTTGTTGAAGTTTCAGTTAACTGTAGGTTAGGTGTTTTTTTTTCGTATGTTTATGTTTAGTCTTTTTACATTCAGTTTTTTCTCTTAGTTAAATTCTGTAGTACTTGAAGCGCCAGAATTCTCTGGCTGATGAATCGACCCGTTGACTTTGGTCAAAGGACGGATTTGGATCTCTCCTAAAAAAAAGTTACATTATATCGCGACACCAAAGACATATATGAAAGAAAACTATGAGCTAAATTTCCCAATCCTCACCTAATTCTTGTCCAATTTCCTTTGTGTGTTTACTGTTATATTGTTTATCTATGCTTTTTTACCTGCCAATTAAATAGTATAAAATCTGAATAAATATTTGGGCTTTGTAAGGGTTTGAAAATATTTAACGTGAGAAATAAAATAAATTAAAACTATTTTTTTAAAATAAAATCAGATAAAGGTCGTAATCGATCATAATGTAAGAAGAATTATATTAAAACAAGAGTAATAAATTATTTACTATATTATAAATCTCATATTAAAAAATTAATATAATATATAAAAAGTTGATAGTTTTATATTGAACTAATTTAAATCTTATAATTGTTACCATGATATTAAATTTTTTAATCCAAATCTAATATGTTAACGATTTCAAAATAAAACCATATCCATCATGTTTTCACCTAATCTTTTTTTCTTACCAAGATGTCTCTTTCTCTGGGCCCTGTGGCTTCTTTGCTATTGAGACTTTGATCTGATCGACGCCGAGATCTTTATGCGAGCAACACAAAATCGGAGCCGTACACGTGTCCATGGCGGAGACCCCTAGAACTCTCTTCATCTATGGGACCCACATCCCAGAAACACCCACACCTTCTTGTGAAAACGATTCGCTTGGTAATCCAACCCTGGGCCCACATGCCACTAGCCATCCTTAGATGAAATCTCCACCGTTGGATTCCCATAGAACCATTCAGATCTGTTTCTCCCCTCTGCGTGTTTATATACTCCCATGTCCCAAACGTAACACCACTTCCATGTGAGTGCCCAGATTTCAGAATCAAAGCTAAAGCTTAATCAAATTCACCCAACATCCTCGTTCAAGTCGGTAAGAAGATCTGCGAGTGAATCTCTCAGATTCTTTGGGTTTGGTGTAGATGGAGACGGAGAACAAGAAGGAGCTTGAGCTGAAGCACCTAGGGTTCGTGAGAATTGCAACCATTCAGGCTCTGCTCTGCGTTTCGAATCTGTACGATTACGCTAAACAAAACTCGGGTCCACTCAAATCAACGGCCGCGACGGTGGAAAGCGTCGTCACATCCGTCGTCAGTCCCGTCTATGACAAGTTCAAGGATGTCCCCGACACTTTCCTCGTTTTCGTCGACAACAAGGTATGAGTCTCTCTCTCTCTCTCTCTATATATATATATATATATAGATCGGTTCCATATAGTTTTCCCGAGATAGATTTATGAATCACTAAGTTTGATTTGATCTGATGGGTCATATCTTCTATTAATGATAGTAACCTCAGATTCGATTTGTAAAAAGATAGAATTTTTGCAAACGAAAGAAGAAAAAGGAGATAAAATGATATGATTGTTAATTTGTAAATACAATAATACTTTTTGATTCGGAATTGAAGGTAGATGAAGCTTCAAACAAGTTTCAGAAGCATGCCCCTCCAATGGCTAAGCAAGTGGTTAGCCAAGCCAACATTTTGATCAACAAAGCAGCAGAAAAGGCTCAGAATTTGCTAAAAGAGGCTCAAACCGGAGGTCCAAAGGCGGCTTTCAATTACGCAGCGACGGAATACAAGAACTTCCTGGTGACCAATTCGGTGAAAGCATGGACTAAACTCAACCATTACAAACCGATCCACACGGTGGCCGACAAAGCCTTGCCTGTGGCTGCTAACTTATCCGAGAAGTACAATCATATGGTTAAGGATATGTCCCAGAAGGGTTATCCTGTCGTTGGCTTTCTTCCATTAGTCCCTGTGGATGACATTGTTAAGGCTTATAAGAAGGAAGATGTGAATTACAATGACGTAAAGAAATCGTCATCGGATTCGGACTCGGATTGATGAATCATGTGTTTGTGGCCTTGATTTGAAAAAAAAATGAAAAAAAAAGTGGATTGTGGGTTGTATTTGGCTATGTATCTGCAGGATTGTGTAAATTGATCTTTAGGACATACCTAGCATTCTCCATGAATCTGCAGTGCCATAAATCCAATGTAATTTAAGGTTTGTATTTATTTCCGCAATTGCAATCCGTGAAAATTAATATTCTAAAAATCTCCGCAATTCCAAAATAATATTTTTTTATCATTTACAAAAAAAAATATAAAAATAAAATAAATTCCAAAATCGACCGACTACGACGCTCGTAACTAAACAAGAAAAGGCATCTCAATCTACTCAATGAAGCTGATCTTGGTGATGTTCTGTTTAAATTGAACCATTGGACAAACAAGACAACAACATAATGGAAGAACCAAAACTCACCGTTTTGACTTGGAGGATGAACAGGAAGCAGGAGTGTAGTTCTCCTGAAGGATCCCTTCCATCTGGCACCAGACTGATCTGCGGATCCCATCCAACTTGAGCATTGTAGCGTTGAAAGGTCAGAACCCATAAGGCAGAATAGGTAATTCCCACATCTACAACACATTAAGATATCCTACAGATTCAGGCAATCTTAATTTTGGAAAGAAAAAAAAAAGAGGAAAGGAATCCAGCACGTAAAACTCACCGGCTGGAAGATCTGATTCAGAGATATGAGAGAGAAGTTTACCAGAGTGATCAAAAAAGCAAAAATGGCGGATAAAGGTCAAACTGTGTCTCGTTTATAATTTCTGACGGAGAAACACACGATGTTCTTTTACCAAATAAAACGCCACACAGTTTATGTTTCTTTTAATAAACCGTCAAGCATCCATCACCTCCGTGGGCTTGGGCTGTGCCCATATTATTTGCATACAAAAATATAACATAAAAATACATTCCCCTCATTTCAAAATATCATATTTTTTATTTGCATAAAACATATAACATAAAAATAGATCATTTGATATTTCACATGAGTTTGCACATATATGTTTATAGATTAATTTTAGTAATCAAAATTCGTAAATTATTTTGAATTAATTTTATAATGAAAAAATAAACTCATATAAGTTCTATAATTTTTTAACAGATTGATTTATTTTTATGGGATTAAAAAAATATACCTCATTGGTGGATTTAACAAGCTTCACAATTATGATCAAACATGTAACCCTCAACCGAATCGAAATTCTAAATACATGTGGTTCGATAGTTACATTGTCGTCCACAAAATCTATTTAATGGTAAAATATATTAAAAAATTGGTCATTTTTAAAATTTTATAGACACTTGTAAGCTAATTTTTAAATATATTCTATAGATTCACTATAATAGGATCCATTTGTGAAATTTTCAAATTATCATGCTATATTCATCTCATTTGATATATTATTCCACAATATTTAGAATTAGATATTTAACTAATATTTAGTAGTTGAATTTATTGAAATTGTTTAGCCTTTATTTTTCACTTTGTAAATATATAAAGATGTTAATTCTGAGTTTTTAGCTCATTGAAATTAGAAAATTTATATTATGAATAACACATATTTCTCTATATACAATTCGAACTAAAATGGATAATGTATTTGATACATTTTCTTTTGCCAGTTAAATAATTCCATTTTCATCATTTGCAAATACTAATTACTTACGTAATATCACAAGAATAATATAATGAGCCATAAACATTGTAACCAAATAATAATGAGAAATCAGAAAAAAAAAGAAAAAAATAATATAAACGTGACATCAATGAATTTACATGGCCGTTCAATCTCTATCTCCAAATTCCATGACAAAGGAAATTCATAACACATACATTCATATACATACATATATATACATACAAATAATACATATACATACATACATTCATATAAATACAAATAATACATATACATACATACATTCATATAAATACATACAAATATATATACATACATTTATTAATGATTTGGATGAAAGCTGAGAATTCCAACCACTGGCAATAAATGGGACGGGCCTCAGGACCACTCCTCACTACTATCCAATTTTGACGAATAAGGTAGGCAAGGGTTTCCAGTTTCTGTAAAATTATCTTTCTACAAGTTTATATAGATATGCATAATATTATATTATATTTTCTTATATCACTTTTGACATAAATTATAATCTTTTATATATTGAAGTGGAAAATTCTAATCCGGTAATCTATTTTTCAGATTAGTTAGATCTAAATTCATATTTGATATAATATTAAAATCTGGTTTTTTTCGATTTGAATATATCGATGTGCCCCCAATAATGATATTCGCGTTCGAGAGTCGACTTTGAACGTGAACGAGAATGTTATGTTATCTTGCATTAGTTAGGATATGAAATATGAACTCCTATATGTGATATTGAATAATTCTAAATTTTTGAAATTAGTTAGATCTAATCTCATATTTAATATATAAAATTAAGATAATTTAAATTGTGTATTTTAATAGTAAAATGTAGTTGATGTGTTTTTCAAAATGTGATTTCTTTTACCATCTTCCCAATATATTACAATTTATACATATAATAAAAGAAGAATTGTTACATGATTTGTCTTAAAAGATATAGTTTTCTACATGTTTAAATACAATGTTCGTGTTTTTAGCTCATTTTGTTTAAGAAACCTATATTTTTTTTTAAAGTTATTTAAGAATTATTATTTTCTGATAAAATAGTTGATGTATTTTGTTAGTGCATAAAGATTTCTTTTATTGTGTGATAATATATAAATTCTATTTTTATTGAGATTCAATATATTTCCATTATACATATTTTCAATAGTATTAAATATTTGTAGATTTGGAAATATTCATAAGACATTTAGAAATATTCTGAAAGGAGACAATCAAAACAATTTAACAATTCTATGGAAAGGAAATCAAGGAGTAGTTTGGAAAGGAGCTTAGCATTTAAAGGAGGAAGTGGATGCACGTCCAACCGAAATTCAAGAAGAAGAGAGAAGAGTGAGAAAAGAGTTTTTATGTTCGTTTGAAAATATTCGAGAGGACTCTTTGTAGCATAAAACTATAGAAGTTTGGAGTCTTATGGGTGAGTGATTCGAGTGGAAGTCATTTGGGAGCCTAGGGTTATTGTGATAATAGTTCTAGACGGTTAACAAAAGTGTTTGTGTGGCGTTTTGCTTGTAGTTCAGCTTCAAGACGGGTGTTGTAGGAGTGTCTGAGTCGTGTAATCCAAATATACTCATAAAAAAACCGAGTTATATCTGTGACCGTTTGAAATCTGGATAAAACAGTGTTTGAATGTGGTGTTGCGAGAACATCACAAAAAAATCGTTGTGTGTCTTCTCTCTAAACTTTCGTATTCTTTTCATAATTTCTAAAATTTTTAAAATTCTATAATATTCTTGTTTCAACAAACATATATAACTATTATCGAAAAAAAGTTTATTTTGCGATAAAAAGTTGATATTTGATGGTGAGTGTAATAGTGTAATATATCAAGTAACATGTGTTCCACAATCCACAGTCCAAAATACTTTTTGTATAAATTTTTTATTAAAAAGAAATATGCATTTTAAGATTTAAATATATAGGTAAGATGCAGATTGATTAAGATATTTTTACTGCTTATGTACTAAAACTGGAAATCTTATATTGAGGGGATTTTCACTTTAGTTTTGTGTTATAATATCATATGGTTATTAAATTAATATTTATTTACTTATTATTGTTCATTTTAGTGCACAATTTTGCTTTATTTAAGTTTTTTTTGAATTTTCACTTTGCTGTACACCAAAATTTGTGCTTGAATGTTTAGTGAGTGGGTACCCCATTTCACAAATTCTATCTTATATCCCACTAATTCTCTCTTTATTCTTCCTATACTTTTTTTCTTATTTTCCCAAAACTCAAACATTTATCTCCATAATTATTTTCCTGAAAAATAATCTCTTTGATTTTAGATTATTTAAGAAATGATAAAATATATAATACAACATTTTGCATTCATAAAGTTTTAGATAAGAATAACATTTTTTTTTATTTTTGTGACAAATAATTTCTCTAATTTATTTTAAAAATAAAAATGAATAACATGTAACGATAACCAATGATGGAGAACAAGGGAATCGGGTCCTCAATCTAAAACTTGTCCAAAAACGTAAATTCAAATTATCTTATCAAAGTAAAAAAATGTGATTTTTCGGGGCCACAGAATTAATTACGACAGAAAAAGAGAAAAAAGGCACAAGAAACATGAAATTAAAAAAAAAAAAGCCAATGGAGGAGGTGGAACACCCCATGATGTTTTTGTCACCCATTAACTATTTAAATTGTTTAATTACCCAAAACTAAAATTAATCTTTGACCGAAAAAACTCATCATTTATATTTTTTCAAACTTTTAAGGTACATATTTAAGGTAATTGAAAATTTTATTGTTATACCCTCAGTTAAATCAATTGATAAATAAAAAAATATTTTATCAATAAAAAAATAATATAATATACAGTAAAACCAATAATTTTATCCGATTTTTTTTTTTTAAAAAACTTGCCTTTACTTGTAAGCTAAATTCGAGTTCTATGTAAGTTCTGTACAGAAGATATGCTACTTGCATTTTGCCTTTTATTCACACAACCATCAAAATCAATGCTCATTAATTGTCATTTTTCTTAATTGTAAATAACATTTGTCCACTAATTTCCATTTCATTTAAAAAAAGTCAAAATCATATAAAAATGAATCTTAAATGTTCTCTGGTTCTAATTTGGCCGTATAATCGTGGAAAATGGGTATGTAATGAAAAAATATTTAAAAAAACTTTTAATTACCCGATGAAAATTTGAAGGAAAAAAAAGACTATTACTAGAGCAAAAAAAAAAAGCTTTCGCCGTTCCGTTCAATGCCGCCTCTATACAATGGACTGGAAAACTCTACGCCGTCTACTGCTTTCTAGATGGGATTTTTTTCAACTTAACCTTACGAATTGACGCCGTTACTACAACCGTCACCGTTAACTCAGAGGGATAACGTTTTCGCCGTCAATTACACCGTTATCTTGGACGTCGTCGTTAACTTCACCACCATCCTCTGCGTCTTCCTCCAGCCACCGCTCCACGGGAGCGCACTCCGCCTTGTGGCGGAGCTTCCAGTCAAGGGCCTGACACGCGCGCGAGCAGTAGTTGACGGCGCCACAGACCGAACATCGCCGGAACTCGTGATTTCTCGTCTCCGGTCTTCCACATCCACCGTGCGAACACAGTCTCAACCCATTTCCCGGTGAAACAGAAGGGCCGCCGCGTTCAGTGAACCAATCCGCAAGAAATTTGTTCGCTGGATGTGCCTCCGGCGCCGGCACATTACACCCGAAATCGCTCAGCAACGGACATGTACTCAGCCCTGCCGCCGCGGCCGGCCCATGGTGGGTCTGCGATTGCGGCCAAGTTAGCCACGACCGCGTGGGGACGACGCCCGAAGAGGAGAAAACAGCGGCGAGCTCGCGCGCGTTG
Source organism: Gynandropsis gynandra (assembly GCA_036759665.1). NCBI lineage: Eukaryota > Viridiplantae > Streptophyta > Magnoliopsida > Brassicales > Cleomaceae > Gynandropsis > Gynandropsis gynandra. The sequence goes on from CM071876.1 coordinate 2,521,158, forward strand.
GCTTGGACGAGAAATCGCCGGCCCTCGGCGATGTTTTGGGGAACGCCGTAGCCGTCTTGGAGGCAGTGGCCTAGCTCGCGGAGAGCGTCGATGTGTCCAAGGAAAGCTGCACGAGCGCAGAGAGCCACACCGGCTCGGAGGTCCTTGTCGTTCTTCTAGCCGCCCCTTCCACGGCGAGCGAGTACAACGCCGGGGCGTGCGATTTAATCGCGGCCTTGGCCATCAACGATGCGCCGCTTCCTCGGTTGTGTAAACAATAAAACCGAATCTACCCAGAAAAGGAAAGAAGAAAAATCAGAAACACGAAACTGAAAACGTCTTTCCTTTTTAGGGGAAAAAATGGAAACTTTGGAGTTTCTGTAATGACTCACCATGCCCAGAGTGTAACAAGCTTCGACGCTTCCGGCCTCCGCGCAGCGTCGGAGGAAGAGATGGGCAGATTCCGACCAGTTTTTTGCTCTAACGCCGAGAGCTTTCGGAGAAACTTTGGACAGTACCGAAGAATTCAAAGCTAACCCTTTTAATCTCTTGCATCTGTTCCCGGAAACAATTTAATTAAAAAAATATCAATAACCGGTGATTGCGCGAGAAAAAAGAACGGTCAAAAGGTTCGGCGGAAAGCTTACGTCATCAAGACGTTTATGAAATCGGCCGGACAACGAGCAGTGGAGCTAAGTTTGCAGAGAATACAGACGACAAGATCGTCCGGAATCGAATCAAACAAATCTGCTCCTCCTCCTCCTCCGTTCGCCGCAGAGGAGGAAGGGAAATCCGAACCCGAGAGATATCTCTGCCGTTTCCGGCAGTAACCGCCGGCGAATCCATCACCGGAGACAACCCTCTTAACCGTTCTGCTACTCCTCATGACTTCCACCATAACCTCATCTCTTGGATAACAAAACCCCCTTGTCGTCCTCATCTCTAACTATATCTCTCTCGTTCCCTTGTCTGCTTTTATAGATATACAAAAGAGTGGTTGAGTTGGATCTCTCTCCCGGCGTACGTTCCTTTTTGTATATATAGATATATACCAGGAAATGACAATACTGCCCTTACTGTCGTAACTTGTCAGTCAAACGCCGTTGACCCGTCGTCGGCTTTTCACTTTTCCGTGGCTTCAGAGGGAGAGAGAGAGGGAGATAGGCCTTTACTTATATCCGTTTCGTGCCACGGTTAAAAGTAAATTGGAGAAACCAACTCCGGTTTATTTTTTTCACGATAAAACCTTGGACCAACTCGCCCCGGTTAGGCGCGTGTAATACACGATCAAATCGGTATCTGAATAGGGAGAGTGAGTAAGACGCGCGGAAAAAGTCGCGTGGGAGAAACACGATGGGGTAGCAAACAGTTCTTGCTGCGAACTTTTGGGGCATAACTTAAAGAGGGAGAGAGAGAGAGGTCAAACGTTAGAATCAGCAATCACACTATGAATGCTTTCGGTTACTTTTTTTTTTACTTATTTTACACTTCGCCGGGTTTTTTTATTACCTTTTTTATTAAAATAATTAACTTTTAAATTTTTGGATTTTATGATACAAAAAGGAAATAAATTAGTTGGTAAAATGGCAGTTTTTTGTTACAAAAAATTGTACGTTTATTGAGTTACAATGAAAATGTGAAGACAGTTAATGAATCGAACATTCAACAATATTTCCACATTTTTCTCTGACATGTAAAATAATAGTTTATTGGTTTATTAACATTACATGCAAATTGTATCAATTGATAAATCTCTACAGTTAATTATAATAACAAAAATAATCAGTTTCTTATTCCAAATTTACAGAAAAAAAAGTAAGTTATCGTTTGCCTCTGATACCATAAATATAACAAACTATTTTAATATCATAAAATCAATTTTACTTGTTAGAGTTTGATTTAGAATTAAAATAAAGTATAACAATATAATACATGATTTGTAATTATCAATTTTTGGTATAAAAAATAATTATATGGAATTTGTGATTTTGTGTATAGAATTTGAAAATTAATACGTTATATTTTAACTTTTTAGATTTTTTAATATATTTTAATTTCAAAATAATAATTGATAAGAAAAAATAAATAAGGATAAAAAATTGGCCAATTATATATGATGTGTTGTAAGTCTTTTTAGGAACAAAATAGTACCACTCCACAACAAGAGAGATATAGTCCCTATTTAAGATCAAATTTTATTGCCCTAATCTTCTGGATTAATCATGTACATACCTTTTAGTTTAACCTCCATTAATTACCTTATATTTATTAAAATACAAACAAATCGTATATAATAAATAATAATTATAACACCTAAGTATATTGGATTATAATTTAAATACGTCAAATTTTGTTATCATAATGTTAACACCCTCAACTCAAAATTAACTATAGAGATTGATAATATTCATCATCAATGACCACATATATCACATTTAAAATCCAAAATATATACAATACATAGTCTCATATTTATCTAGAAAAACCGATATATATATATCTGTATATTCTTCCTATATAATTTGTAGTATATGCTTCCTAAATTATATCACACATAATCCAAAATTAATTATTCAATATTTTAGAAATAAAATGTCTTTCAAATTATCATTTTAATAAATATATTAATATTAATCGAAACATTAATAAAAAGATTTAGGCTTTAGGGTATGCAGAAGTAAAACGACGTCGCCGTACAAAATCCAACTATTCACATTTCACTCATCAATTTAACAGCGACGGGTTTTTTTATCTAAAGAAAAATATTGGCGGCTAATGATTTTTTATACATATATATATTATTTAACTTTTTAATTTGTATATGTAAAATAAAATAGAAAGTTGAGAGTTATCCATCCCCAAAAGAGATCTCTCTCTTATTATTTGTGTTGCTTTTTAGGAAAAGCCTTCCCACGCCGAATTTCATATGATTCTTACCACAAAATAATAATCGGCCTCCAAATTTCGTGTCTATTTATGTTATAAAATTTGAAACTCTAATTCAGTATATATAAATATAATTTTAATTCCTAATTAACGCAGTTATAACTTAAGTTAAACTTTGCATATATACACGAAATAATAATCTAATTTTGATATTATTTTATAATTTATTTACTAAAACATTAGGCATAAGCGATTCATCGTACTGCATACAAATTTTAATGTTTTTATATTAACTTGAAAAACAGTATACATATGTGTGTGTGGTTTTTTTTTGTTGGTTAACCTATATTTGAATACGGTAAACTGTTTAGAAATTGGAAAAAAACGATTATATTTACAAAGCCTGGATTTTGATATAAATTTGGACAATTTAAAATTTTAAATGATTTTATGAAATTAATTATAGTCTAATGATATTAATTTTAATTTATTTATTTATTTTAATTGAAATATTTTGATATCGAATTTTCTAATATTATATTTATACTTTGTGATTAAATCGATAAAAAAGAAATATTATGATATATTGTATAATGTCAATTAAAATATTAATTAGAAATTATTTAAATTTTTTTTTGTATCGAGTTAAATTCAAATTTATAGTAGATAAAACCAAAAAGTATAATTTGATCGACTCTGAAACGATGTGTTCGTTGGCATCAGAAAATGGAACAAATAAAAACTTGTTACGAACATATTCGACGAGTATTTTTTATATAAATACTATATTGTTCAAGGTAATTAGTAAGGGTAGGTAAAATATTCGAGATACTCAGTATCCGATTCGTATTCGAACCGAAAATTTAAATATTCGTCGATACAAATACAATTACAAATATTAGAAATCAGATATTCGACAAATACAAATACAAATAGTAAATTCAATTATTCAAATTATTCATATCTGTAAGTATTAAATAGAAAATTTAGTTAATATATAGATACATATATAACAAAATTGATTTTAATGATCAAATTGGAAATAAAAATATTGTTAATCTTAATTAAACATTTATTATACAATCATATATAGCCAAATATATAATATATTTATGATGAGAGTGCTAAAATATCAAATACTTTAAAATAATTAATATTGTTGAATATTTAATATACACAAAATGGATTCTAATCCAAATGGGTTGGATAATGTTATAGAGACATTACAATATATGAAAAAGTACAGAATTCACTAAATATATAATTTTTTTGTGAATTTTATTTTATTGTGTAATCTAACAATTTGTTTTATTGTTTTAGCTTAATCGACGATATTCGTAGAATCATCCACAAAACTAAATTTAAATGATTGGTGTGAAGATGAATGTGAAGTTTTGGTGTTTTGTTTTGTTTATATTAAATATATTTGAATCTTTTTTGGACTTAAAATTTTAGTTTTAGATTATATTTGATGATTACTGATTTTTTATTAAAATGTTTTTATATATATTTTATATGTTAAAAAATTTAGGTTGAGATACGAATATCCGTATATCCGACGTATGTTCGACAAATATTTATATTTATAAATATCTGAATTTACAAATACAAATACAAATACAAATACTAAATTTAAATATTCATCGAATACAAATATAAATAATCCGACTTTTATAAATATTCGTTATTTATCCAACCTTAATAATTATTATTGTATTTAATTAATTTCTAATAGATTACAAAGGGTCAACGTGTTCCCTTGAGACTCCTCCCAGCGTAAGAAACATGTATATTTTTTATTTTTTTATTATTCGGACTCATATTCTTATTATCTATCTACTTTTCCCCATGTTCTTTTTATTTACATTTTCTTTCCTTTAATTTGCAAATTAAAATTACTTATTATTTCGCTAATCTGAATAAATATGGGCTTTGCATTTTGGTTTTAATATCTTTGAAAATTGAAAAGTGAAAATGAAGAGAATTGCTACAAAATTTTTAAAAATGTCATTTTCCATGTATCTTGTTGTTAAAAAGGTAAAATTAAATTGTACAATACAGTTATAATAATTAATTATTTCGTCGGAAATAACAAATAAAATAATCGTAATAAAATGGGGAACTGTGTATGCATTATCGCGAGGGTAATTTAGGCTGGTCCATAATTATGTAAGCAGACATTGATTTGACATTAGTTTGTACAACAGGATCCGTCTCGATTCATTGTTTTTGTGTATAAATAGTTTTTTTCTAATTAACCTGATTAATATTTTCATGTATAAGCTAAACTGTTCATTTTCACAAATTTATTAATTTTTAATATTTTTATTGTAAAATTACAAATTTTAAAATTTATAATATTTTTAATCCAAATTTCAGTTAATGGAACTATTTTGTATATAATGATAAAGCGCATATGATATATAAATACGTTTGTATCCACATAAATTATTGTATTTATTAATTATTTTCCTTTTTTTTATTGGCGAACATTATTCACTTCTCCATAAGTCAAAGCGGCAAGCACAACTGCAATATATGCTTAGGGGCATGTTCTTGATACATCTAAAATATTATCTATTTTATCAGTAATTATAAGTATTAATTTCGTATATATTACTGTTACTTTTCCTTAATCACGTTATGATTAATGACATAATTTTCCACGTCAATAAATTTACTGAAGAGTATTTCCTCTTTGGAATAAACATATACATATATACATACACACTATTAGAAAATTTAAGATTAGAGACGGAATTTGGGCACTGTTATTTCTGTTCCTAAATTTAGAGACGGATTATACACGGATTAGGGATGGATAATGAAATCCGTCCCAAATTTTGGGTACCGAAGAGTCGTCTCTAATCCGTCCGTATTTGCGGACCAATTAGGTACGGATGAGCAAGGCATCCCTAAATTGGGGATGGAAATTGCTGTCGTTCCTGGGGGACGGAATTTGCTGTCGTCCCTAAATTTAGGGACAGCCAAACATCCGTCCCCAAATTAGGGACGACATCTCTTTCCGTCCCTAAAATTGGGGACGGATTTGGGACCGTCCCTAAATAAATTTAAGACTTTAAAAACCATTTTAGGGACGGATTCGGATGAGCCGTCTCCAATTATGGACGGATGAGCCGTCGCCAATTAGAGACGGAAGAGCCTCTACCGTCCCCAATTGTATATAAATTTTCGAATCAGTTGATGCCTCCTCCACTCTTAAACTCAATATGTATCCCTCATCTTCATAAACTGCTTTCTCTTGAAAAACAAGAAGGCAACAACGCAGATCTGTAACATGACAGCACACCCGGCAAAGACGATACCCACCATCTCTCCAGTTTTAAGTCCACTGCTTTTCGACTTTTCCTCAAGCTGGAGTGGAGGCGGAGGAGGCGGTGGCCAAAGCCGCCGGTTCCTATTAGAAGATCCCTTCCTCTTCATTCGCGGAGGCGTTGGAGTTGGCGTTGGAGGCGGTGGAGATTCCGGAGACGGAGGGGGTTGTGAGGGTGGATGAAGTCGCTCCGACAGAGTTGATGGCGGCGGCGGCGGTGGGGTGATAATGGCCACATCGAGGGGCGGAGATGAATTCATCCCTTCAAGCGGTGGCGGTGGAACATTCTCCACAATTAATTTTATTTTTATTTTTTTATTTAAAAAAAATTAGGGACGATCACATTGGTTCGTCCCTAAATTTAGGGACGACCACATTGGTCCGTCCTCAATTTTTAGGGACGGAAAATGGTTGAATTTTTCGTCCCTAATTGAAAACGGATGATATTTGGAGACGCGTGTTTGCGGACTACCACTGTTCGTCTCTAATCCATCCCTAAACCTGTTTAGAGATGGATTAAGGACAGATTCTTCAGTCCCTAATTCGTGATTTTCTTGTAGTGAAATATTGTCCAAACTTTATTATATATTGTATTTATTCGGACTATTTCATACATAATAAAAGATTTACATTTTACTATATACACATAGATTTTATATATTTCCGTGTAGACTCTTGAGTTTGATCAGTTTACGAAGGATAATGGTTTCGAATTTCCGTGGTTATATATATATATATATAATTGTGGGAATCTGTATATTATATAATTTTATCAATGCGCATTCAGAATAATGACTGCATATTTACACGGTTATAAACATATATAAAAACAATTGCTATCTATTTATTTACTAAAATATAATCATTATGATTTAATCGATACAAATTTTGTTTATCAGTATCCATTCGATATAATACGTCTTAGTCCCTCTATTTTTGTTTTTATTGGGCAAAATTAATCTCCATGTCTAGCCCTAAAACATTTGACCTAATCTCCAATTAAGTATAGTGCTTAACTAACTCTAATCCGACAGCTTTAGAAGAGAGTTCCAATATAGGGGTGTAAAATGAGCTGTCGGCTCGCGAGTCAGCTCTAATTCGGACTATATTTAAACGAGTCGAGTTGGATATTTTTTAGTTCGTTTAAAAAACGACCTGAACCCAAAACGAGTCCGAGCTTAGACGAGCTTATTCGCGAGCTAAAAAAATCATGTACAAAAATAAAATAGTTTCTTTTTTTGTATATCATATATAATATTACATTTAATAAAATATAATATATTGTTTAAACATAATATGTTATTATAATGCATTTTTTCTTTTTCTAATAATTGATATAACAAAATAAAGAAACAATTTAGTAAAGTTACGAACAATCAAATTTAGTACAATGATATTTTATACTTTTTATTCGAGAAAATTATTTTTTATTCGAGAAAATTATTTTTTATTTAGTACAATGTTATTTTATAACATTATGTTTGAATTAATGTTTTCATATTTCCAATATTTTATTTGGTTTGTTGTTTGATATGTTTATCATATATGATATTATAACTAATTCAAAATAATTATATAATCTGACTCGCGAACCAACTCGTTTTTTAGTAAACTAAAGATGAACCGAACTGAACTGAAATTTTCCAACTCATTTAAAAAAACGAACCGAACTGAACCAATTCGTTTTTTATGAGATGAACCGAATCAATTCATTTTACATTCCTATTCCAATATGATCGAATCAAAGTTCTGTCCTATTGATTTGCAGCGGTCCACATTATACATATGTATACACTATATTTTCTCAAATCTAACTATTCTCGAAAGTATCAAATATTCCATGTGCACTGTATCTAAACTCGAACAAAAGGATATTAATTTCTAGAGATTGAAATATTTTATAAATTCAAAAAGAGTATTTTCAATCATATATATATATTATATATTCTTATCATATAAAAAGTATTTACAAATTTTATCCATATATATAAAATTCTATTTATTCAATGATTATTTCTAGAATATAATTTTAAACCATATAATAAACAACAAATTTTTAAAAAGTATTTACAAATTTTATCCATATATATAAAATTCTATTTATTCAATGATTATTTCTAGAATATAATTTTAAACAATATAATAAACAACAAATTTTTAAATAATTTTAATAGCTAATTGATTAGTTTTGCAATACATATTCCCCAAAATAAAAGTAAGAAATGTGTGGAATACAAATTAATGACTTTGGCATGTGATTTCCTCATTCAAGTAGATTCTTGAATGCGCATGAAATAGGCTAATTAGGCTTTAATCAATTCAAATATGGTATTTTTTAAATTAGTTGCACTAAATCTTTTAAAAAGGGTAATATGTATTGATTAATTAAATATTTATTTATTAGACATATGCCCGAAAAAATGTTGGGAAGGTTCTGGTTTGTGGACCATGTATCTTTTTATTTATTTATTTTCACTAAACTCGTATTCAAATGTACTTTGATCTTCCACGTATAAAAGCAATTATACATTTGGAAAACATGTATATGCACCCTTATTTCCGTCAACTAGACTTTTCTACCATTTTTATTATATAATTTTACAGTTTAATTGCGAATCTGATAATATACTACATACTAAGTATTTATTTGATTTGAATTACAATAATAATGTCAAAGTTAAAAGATTCAAATTTGGAATAAGAGATACTTATAATATATTTTTGGATGCTAATTTTTTAATAACGTTGTAAATTTTTTCTATCTAATATATTTTTATGGATTCAAAATAAAGTTATATAAATTGTTTAATTGTACAATTCGAATAAAAAATATTTTGATATATCTTAATACAAATTAAACTATTTGATGTAGTTTATCATATACCACAATTTAAAACATATATACATATATATATAAACCTCATGAATTTAATTTTTATTGGGGTTTGCTTATAATTTTATATCAAGTAAACTATATTACTCAGATAGTTTTCTATATAATTGACTTTTTTTTATGAATATATGTGTGTTTGATAGAATTAAGTTTTGATATTTTTCGTTTATGGTCTAGTTTGTGCCAAAGCGTTGCGGTCGTTACGGCAGAACATTCAATGCTCCAACAAAAAAAAATTAATTCTCGAATTATAAAGTCACCTATATTTTTTTGCGCTTAATTTTTCATTCATTGATAGATATATTTTTCAACTTTCTAGAATATATCTCTCGAATTTCCACATTCGCTTTGTTTATCAATGAAATTAAACATTAGAATTTTTATTGTTTTAAATATTTTTAGAAGTTTAAACCCATCATTGTTTTCTCAAAAATTGTGCATCCATAAAATGTCTATATCTTTGTTTATTGAAATTTATAAACTTTCAAATACTTACCGGTTGAAAGAAAAAAAAAAGTAATTATTATATAAAAAATATAAAACATACAGGTTACAAAACTATACAACAATAATATTTATTTTTTATACTAATCATAAATGAAAACAACAGAAGTAATTTATCAAATAGGTCATACGAAAATAGTTAAAAAATTTATAATTTTTTTGAAATCGATAAATATACTTGAAAAATAATATATCACAAAAAAAATTCAAAATGTGAGTAGATGGGGCCCGCATGAAATCGAGCCGTTCACTCTATTGAAAGATGATGTTATCAGTTAAAGAGGAAGAGAATCTGTTGGGAAGTTTGAAGACAGATTTGTTCTTGTTCCCTTCCTTGAGGTACACGTCTCTCTTCGCTATTGCCACGTGTCATTCTATTGAACTGCCACGTGTCTCATCCTCCCGACAAACTCTATCTGCTGGATTCTCTTCTAGGATTAAGCATTTTTATATTAATCGTTTATTTTATAAGTGCATAAATTCAGAGTTGTTGTTCTTCGAATACTCCATAAACCTAAAATGTATACAATTTTTGCAAATTATATAAATTCATAATGTTTTTAGACTATCATTTAAAAATATATATATGCTACCTGAGGGGCTAATAATCTCTTTTATTTTTCAAAGCATATATAAGTTCTCTATTTTTAAACAATTTAAATACCTCTTCACATTAATTTCACTTTGAGTTTTATGGCGATGATAGTTGAGACGCGTTGTTCAACTGTTAATCTTATAATAAATGGTGTATAGTTGCATCAACTAGTCTTTAAATATATATATATATATATTTCAATTTTTTAATAATTGAATCTTAATGTACGGTTTTCTAACTATATTAAATTATATTTATTTATACTATAATATATTTATTTATTTATTTGTTAAACAAAAAAAATTGACCGGAAGAAATCACGGTTAGTTAGTTTTCGCATATGTAACGAAAAAAGCTGTGAAACCACTATACAATAGATTATAGACTATAAACCAGATATATAACATAAATTTTACGATAAATTATAAATAGATTAAACATATTATTATACAAAATGTAAAAGTATATTTAAACCTATAAACTTCAAAATAAATCATTAAATTGTACCAATTATATGTCTCAAATTGGGTCAGATTCTTGATGTAAATATGTTTGCTTTTATTCTAACAAACTATTTTGTACACATATCTCGCAAATCAAGTTTTTTTAGCACGCGATCATTCACAAAAGGAGGAAAAAGTAGTACAGATATACGTATACGTATGTTTAATAACGGGTATCTATGTGTAATGATTCAAATACCCATGCGTACTTTTATACGTGGCTGCTTCTTGTTAGAAATTTTATTCTAACGTTGATTCATATAAATATAAGTTTTAGATAATTGTTATTGAGGTACACACGGTGATGATTAGTGTCGTATTGAGGAGACAATTATCGGGTGAAAATCTCTCCGTGTCATTCCGCAATTCTAGAAATCTAATGATGGTTTTGTGATTAATTACAAATTGAGGATTTATTGTAATTAATGATAATTTAAGGATATGTATCAAAAGACATGTCTTTTAGGACATGTCTTTTCATTTATTATAAATATGTAACAAAATCACACAAAACAAAAAACACAAAATACAAAAGCTTCTCTTATATCATCAAAGAGAAATAAAGGGAGAATTTGGAGGAATAGACATTGGAGAAAAGAAAAAGATCCGTCGAATCTAAATCATGGAAAATTCAAGTAAGTATAATTTATTTATTGTTTTTGGTTGATTTAATTTCCTATTAGAATGCCGATAATTAATTCCGTATTTAGGATTATCGAATTTTGCTTACAATTGGTATCAGAGCCTACTAATAGGAATTAAATCATCGGATTAAAATTTATTGATGAAATCTAATTTTAATAAAATACAGAATTAAATTTTATGGATTTTATGTGATTTTATTAAGATGTTTTCGGATAAAATTTTGTGGGTTTGATAAAATTTAAGGTTTAATGGGTTTAATTGAATTAAAAAAATACATATAGTTTTACAATAAACGTTAATGAGTAACACGGAGGGGAGGAAGGATTGCCCCTCCTCTGTAACCTTCGTCCGACACCACAAACCACAATCCCGCTTCGAAACCTTTATTGACCACCGAATTTTCACTGACTACCGAAGCCATCGCCGTTTCTGTCGGAAAATTACAGTATCATCGGTGGATGCTCCGCCGAATTTTCGAACTTCGGAATTCCGGGTTACTCCGCCGAATTTTGGAATTTCGGCGTCGGTCACCGTCTTGTGGTGGTCGGATTCTCACTACAAAAAAACATCGAGTTTCCAACGGATGGGGCAACGGATCCATCCGTTGGAAACAAATAGTGTCTAAACCAACGGACCTCTAGTGGTTTCCTTGACGAATCGGCTTCGAATTTTCGGTGGGATTCGGGTTGGTTTCGGATTTTGTATTTCGAAGCAGATCGGTGCGAAGTGATTCGGAAATAAGTCGCCCGACGGTTATTTTTACGAATTTAGGTGGTTTCGTATGAAATCGAAGGGAAAACAGTGTTTGGACGCTGTAAATTTTTGGGTTGGGCGAAGAGGGAGATACATACAGTGTGTATGTATATCTTAAAAAAAATAAATAAAAAAATGATAATTAAATGTAAGTAGTGGACTCAAACCTGGGTAAGATTGTGCTCTACTCTAAACCACTGGGCCACATCATTTTTCCATATTAGGGTTACGACGTTTAAATTATATCATTAATAAGAAAATAAAATAATAAGTCAAGTGTTGGTTATGTAGAGGTTCGAACCCAGGATATTTATGTTATTATTCTGGGTATGACCACTGGACCAAATAAATATTTCATTAACAGATGAAATGATCCTAAATATATTGACATACGGACTTCTAAGTATGTCGTTCTTTAAAATCATGTAATTTAATTCATTAATTTTAAGTGAGTGCGTTAGTCACCAAAGTGACCCACTCGAATTAATTAATGATTTAAATTATTTATACAAATGTTTAACTTCAGAATGACATTTAAGAATGATGATAAACATTTATAGTTATTAACATGTAGTTATACGGTTACCCAAAGGTAGATCTTACTCATGTTAATAACAATTGAAGTAGATTATGAACTTTGTTTAATTAACATATGATGTACATCCAAAGATGGCTTATATGTTAAGGTAATATTGTGATTAATCTTATATAAGTTATTTGATTATTGTGTTTAGATTTTGCCCAAAGATGAATTTAAATACAATATTTTAGTATAAGTAGTATAGTCTGAATAATTTTCTGAAATTCAAAGCAAATTAAATGTGAGATGTGATCATTTTGCAGTGGTCTCCACTATGTTAAGTATGACTGCCAATGGTATCAAGTTTAATGGGCATAATTATGATGACTGGATCGAATATGTGAAGCTGAATGCTGGCCTTTTGGGACTCGATTCAGCTCTCATTATGAATGAGCCCACTAAACCAACTGATACAAGTTCTGAGGCAGACAAGAAACTGTAGGAGAATTGGGACAGTTCGAATAGGCTTATGATGAGCTTTCTCAAGCTTAGCATATCGCCTAATGTTAAGCCTTCCCAACCTAAGACTGAAAATGTGAAGGAATTCCTTGCTGAGATTAAGAAGTGTACCATGACAGACATTGTGGATAAGTCTGTTGTTGCTGCTCTCATTAATGACTTATCAACGAGAGAGTACAACATATCTCAGTCTATGGATGACCATATCACTCATATGGTGAATACCTACAACCGGCTCAAAAGTTTGGATATTGATCTTGGTGAGCGTGTGTTAGTTGAGTTCATGCTGAAATCGTGCAAAGGTGATGATTTCAAGCAATTTCGGAGAACTTACAACCAACTCAAGGAAAAATGGTCTCTTTCAGATACCAAGGCCATGCTCATGCAAGAGGAAGCAAAATCTGATTGAAGTACCTTTTAATACTTGGTGGCTTGATACTGGTGCGACCACTCATGTGTCTAATATTATACAGGGTTACCTAAATCTCCAACGAATGCCGGAAAGTGAAAGCTTTCTATTTATGGGAACCGGATGAAAGTTGGAGTTGAAGGTGTCAGGGCATATAGAATCGTGTTAGATACGGGCTATTGTCTGGATCTAGAAAACTGTTTATATGTTCCCGATTGTTCTAGAAATCTTGTTTCCGCTTCAAGGTTGGATGTATTAGGTTTTGAATTTAAGATTGGACATTGTTGTTTTTCATTGTATCGTGGTAAAAACCTATGTGGTACTGGTTTATTATCAGATACTTTGTATTGTTTCAATCTAAGTTCTAAATTTATTAATTCCCTGTTTCATATTTTGACTGAACATGATGTTGGTATGAAGAGGAATGCACTTAACGAGTCTTCCGCTGACTTGTGGCATAAAAGACTCGGTCATATATCCAAGGAGAGGATTATGAGACTAATTAAAACTAATGTTTTGTCTCAATTGGATTTTACCGATTGGAATGACACTTGTGTGGATTGCATTAAGGGTAAGCAAACCAAACATGTGTCTTAAACATACTGCCACAAGGAGTAACGAATTACTCGATTTAATACATACAAATATTTGTAGTCATTTTTATGTACCGTCTTGAGGTGGTGAAAAGTATTTCATCACTTTCATTGATGATTACTCTAGGTACTGTTACCTTTATTTGCTGCATGAAAAGTCTCAATCTGTTGATGTCCTTGAGACATTCATTATGGAGGTTGAGAGACAGCTAAATAGAAAGGTTAAGGTAATACGTTCCGATAGAGGTGGTGAATATTATGGAAAGACATCAGAAGTTGGACAAATTCCAGGTCCATTTAAGAAACTTCTTGAGTCTAAGGGCATTTGTGCGCAGTATACAATACCCGGCACGCCACAACAAAATGGCGTTGCAGAAAGGCGTAATCGTATATTGATGGAAATGGTTAGGAGTATGACGAGTAATAGTTCTGTTCCTATTATTGTAGTACAGCCAAAGGGCGTGAATATGGAACAACAACAAATGGATACTCCACACCTAGTTACCGACGCCATTGTTCAAGAAGAGCAAGAAAATATTCAAGCAAATGAACAAGTGCAACCTCAAGAAGGAATAGCTTTGAGGAGGTCTACTAGAGATAGAAGACCAGCTATTTCAAATGATTATATGTGTTATGCATTTGAACATGAAAATGACTTGAGCATGAATGATGACCCGATCTCTTTTGACCAAGCCACGGGTAGTAGAAATTCTGACAAATGGTTGATGGCCATGAAGGAAGAGTTGAAATCTATGGATGACAACAATGTTTGGGAAATGACGGAATTGCCGAAGGATTCTAAAAGAGTTGGTTGTAAATGGGTCTTTAAGACCAAACGAGACTCTAAGGGCAACGTCGAGAGGTATAAAGCCAGACTTGTCGCCAAAGGTTACACTCAAAAGAATGGTATTGACTACAAAGAGACTTTCTCTCCGGTTTCTAGAAAGGACTCTTTAAGGATCGTCATGGCTTTGGTGGCTCACTTTGATCTTGAGCTTCACCAAATGGATGTTAAAACAGCCTTTCTCAATGGAGATTTAGAAGAAGAGGTATATATGGATCAACCTCAAGGTTTTGAGACCACAAGTAGAAGCAATCTGGTATGTAAGTTGAAGAAATATATCTATGGATTAAAACAAGCTTCTCGACAATGGTACTTGAAGTTCAATGATACTGTATTGTCATATGGGTTTGTAGAAATGACCGTTGATCGGTGTATCTACATAAAGATTGTAGAAAGCAAGTTTATAATCCTTGTATTGTATGTAGATGATATTCTTCTTGCCGCCAATGATCGTGGATTATTACATGATGTTGATGTTAAGGATTCTAGTAACTTTGAGATGAAAGATATGGGTGAGGCTTCCTATGTGATCGGAATAGAAATATTTCGAGACAGATCACAAGCACAAGGAGGATTGTCTCAAAAGGCTTACATCGACAAAGTTTTAGAAAGATTTAAAATGGAATCATGTTCACCAAGTCCGGTTCCCATACAGAAAGGGGATCGTTTCAGTCTATCCCAATGTCCTAAGAATGACTTAGAGCGTAAGGAAATGGATGACATTCCTTATGCCTCTTTAGTCGGAAGTTTGATGTATGCTCAGACTTGTACTAGACCGGATATCAGTTTTTCGGTTGGTATGTTGGGTCGTTACCAATCAAATCCCGGACAATTTCACTGGAGAGCTGCAAAGAAAGTTTTAAGATATCTACAAGGCACCAAGGATCACATGCTCACATATAGAAGAACTAGCAATCTTGATATTGTTGGTTATTCAGACTCAGACTATGCCGGATGCTCGGATACTCGAAAATCGACATTTGGTTATTTGTTCCTTCTAGCTGGGGGAGCTATTTCATGGAAGAGTGGTAAGCAGTCTGTCATTGCTACTTCCACTATGGAGGCCGAATTTGTAGCGTGCTTTGAAGCTACAGTTCAATCGTTGTGGTTGCGCAATTTTGTTCATGGTTTAGGCATCGTTGGTACCATTGCTAAACCGATGAACATATATTGTGATAATGCGGCAGCCGTATTCTTCTCGAAGAACGATAGATACTCCAAGGGTGCCAAACATATGGATTTAAAATATCTATCGGTTAAAGAAGAAGTGCAAAATCAAAGAGTTCAAATTGTGCATATTGGCACCAATGATATGATCGCGGATCCGTTGACTAAAGGACTAGCTCCAAAGATCTTTCTTGGCCATGTTAGTGAAATGGGAGTAGTCGCGAAGTCCTTGTATTGCTGACGATTATACATGTATGAATATAAGTCTTGCACATTGAAGCATTTGAACTCTAGATATCAATATAAGTTTTGATTTTGCTTATCTATGAATCATATTTCAGTTATGCATATTTGTTATGATTATAGATACTTAGTCTTTGTTTAAAGACATTGTGGGATAAGATAATTTTGGATATCAATCTTATCAAATTACAGTTAATTGAATTATATTGATTTGTGATACATGGAAGGAATCGGGACGTTTTGCCAGGCCCGTGACCGCCATGATTCGGTCAATTAATTCTTATAAAGTTGTGACTCGTATATAAGATCATTTAAGTGAGCTCAACGATTTTATATACTTGTCATATATGAATCAAGTGGGAGAATGTTAGAAATTTTATTCTAACGTTGATTCATATAAATATAAGTATTTGATAATTGTTATTGAGGTACACACGGTGATGATTAGTGTCGTATTGAAGACGTTGATTCATATAAATATAAGTTTTAGATAATTATTATTGAGGTACACACGGTGATGATTAGTGTCGTATTGAGGAGACAATTATCGGGTGAAAATCCCTCCGTGCCATTCCGCAATTATAGAAATCTAAAATGATAGTTGTGATTAATTACAAATTGAGGATTTATTGTAATTAATGATAATTTAAGGGTATGTATCAAAAGACATGTCTTTTAGGATATGTCTTTTCATTTATTATAAATATGTCTTAATGCCCTTGAATTTAAATGCACACGGTAATAAAATCACACAAAACAAAAAACACAAAATACAAAAGTTCTCTTATATCATCAAAGAGAAATAAATGGAGAATTTGGAGGAATAGGCATTGGAGAAAAAAAAAGATCCGCTAAATCCAAATCATGAAAAATTCAAATAAGTATAATTTATTTATTGTTTTTTATTGATTTAATTTTCTATTAGAATGACGATAATTAATTCCGTATTTAGAATTTTTGCTTACATTTTTGTCCGTGTACACACAATATTATATGAAATGGGATAGGTGTGGGGCTGTATGTAGCGTTGTAAAAATCGTACGTGAAAATGGTTACATGGTAATTAGATGGTCGATCAATGTTTAATGTTTAAGTGAATCAATCGATATTTAGACGTTTTTTATTTTCATTTTTTATGTCTTTTATATTTTCAATTAAAGTTTGAATATGAAAATAAATATATTTATTTTACATCGATTTTAGTTTTATATATTCTTTTATAAATTCAAAATGATATTTGTTTTTTAATAAACATTTTTTTCACTAATCAATATTTTATCAATCGTTTGGTCGATCATCAAACAATTAAACAAAATTAGGTGGAAACATTTAAAACATTTGAAACTTTTAAAACATTCGCTGTATGGGATAAACCCAATATATTTTCATATTTTTTTCTGATCGGCCATGAATGCACATTTAATTTTTCACCAACACATTCCCTCGGAATAATATATTATTATACCAAAGAAATTATGCAACGTAATTAACTTGATAAGTATTATTACATAGCTTAAATCATAAATTTATAAATACTTAAACAGAAAATTTTAGATATTATATTGAATAATTCTAAAATTTTTAGTTATTTTTCTAATTAAGTACAATATCAAATTTAACACCGTTGTACTCTCTTTATCTATAAATATATATCATATTTGGCATAAAAAAGATATATAATGCTTGGCGTAAATATCGAGAAGAAGAACCTCTTATATGAAATGGGGATATTGGAGAGCGCATATGTTTTCAGTTATAACTAAAAATATATTAGTAAAGCAAATTACTTAATGTGTAGCACGAAGTATGGCTGGGCGAAATCATTGTTTTGACCTAAAACACATTTCGATTCAAATAATAGAAAAAGAAATATTTGAATTTATTGGTTCGGATTTGGTTTGGATTAAATAATAAAAATTACTAAAAACGTGAATAATCAGATATAATTTTTTAAAAACACTATTTACGAAAATATTATTAGTATTATATTAGTAAATATATGTTTTAACTTTTAATATTAAAAAGTTTCGGGTTTGAATCTTTCTAGTATCTAATCTCTATAATATATATATATATATATATATATATATTGCTTCGTGAGCGGACTTTTTTTATCGGATAAAACTTTTATTTCTCTTTATGTTTAACTATCACTACAAAAAAATCAGATTTTAGGGACTGAAAACTCGGTCTCTAATCCGTCTTTAAACAGGTTTAGGGACGGATTAGGGACGACTAGCGGTAGTGATTAGCATTCATGTTAGCATTCATCCTATTTTTCTTCATGTTTTTCCTATTATGATTAGCATTCATCCTATTTTTCTTCATGTTTTTTCTCTAATATTGTTGGTCAATATCTTATTTCTTCTCAAATTTAAAAATTCTATCTATAACCCCATCCGTTTAAAATTCTGTTTAATCGATCAATTTTTTACCCAATTTCGATCCGACCAGATCCAGAATTAAATTTGACCCTGTTTATTCGCAATTTTGACTCGATATAGGTGTAATTTTGACTCGGTTTAGATTCAATTTTGACCCGATTTAGATTCAAATTAAACCAGAATTTGAAACCAATTTTGACCCAATTTAGACCTCAATTTTAACTAGAATTTGAAACCAATTTTGATCCGGTTTAGACTCAATTTAAACTAGAATTTAGGTCAAACTTTGACATGGTTTATTCTTAATTTTGACCATAATTTGAAACCAATTTGAGCTGGTTTAGACTCAATTTAAAAAAAAAAATTGGATTCAACTTTAATTTCTAACCGATTAAAATCACAACTAATATGAAATTTTAACCAAACTAAACTTTAATTTAAACAAAAACCGATTTTTATCGGTTTTTCAATTTTGACCTAAATTTGCATCAGTTTTTCAATACAATTTCGAGTAATTCGGGTTTTAATCAAGTGAAACTCAAGATTAGATCGCAATTGCAATCAAAATTGCACCAAATTTTGATTTTCACCCGATTTAAACCTAAATAAATATGAAATTTGAACCGAACTAAATCAAAAGTTAAACAAAAACAAATTATTTTCCTTTTATTCGAATTAGAATCAAATTTAACCCAATTATGATTCGAATTTTGGTATAATCGATTAAAACTCGAATCACTCAAAGTTGCATCAAAATTGGGTATAAAATGCACTCAATTAGAGTCAATATTATACCAATTTCAGGTTAAAAATCGAACAAACTGATAAGGGTTGTTTTTATTTAAATTTCGGTTTAATTTTGTTGAATTTCATATTGATTCGGGTTTTAATTGGATGAAAATGAAAATTGTACCAAATTCGAGTCAAAATTATACAAATTTCGAGTTAAAAATCGAATAAACCGATAAAAATCGATTTTTATTTAAATTTTGGTTTAATTTTGTTGAATTCCATATCGATTCAGGTTTTAATTGGATGAAAATCAAAATTGGATCAAAATTGTACCAAATTCGAGTTAGAATTTTAGAAACTTCAAGTTAAAAATCGAACAAACCGATAAAAATCGGTTTTAATTTAAACTTCGGTTTAATTTTGTTGAATTTCATATTGATTCGGGTTTTAATTGGATGAAAATAAAAAATAGATCAAAATTGTATCAATTCGAGTCAAAATTGTACCAATTTTTTGTCAAAAATCAAACAAACCGATAACAATTGATTTTTCTTTAAATTTCAGTTTAATTTTGTTGAATTTCATACTGATTCGATTTTTAATTAGATGAAAATCGAAATTGGACCCAAATCATGTCAAATTTGAATCTAAACTAGGTCCATATTGAGTTTAAATCGGGTAAAATTTAGACCCAATTTCTAGTCAAAATTGGCCCTAAACAAGTCAAAATTAGGTCTAATACGAATAAAAAATTAACCTAAAATGAGTCAAACTTGGGAGGTTTAACGGAGTTTAAACGAAGACAGTTATAGGCAGAATTGCAAACATGAGGAGGAAATAGAATAAATGCAAAACATGAGGGAGAAAAAGGATGAATGCAAAATATGATAAGGAAATAAGCAAAGTTGGTAAACTTGAGGGGTAAATATGAGTTTAACCCTTTTTATTTTGTCAATTTCGTAATTATAATTGTATTTAGGGGTGGACAAATAGCGAATATCCGCAAATATCCGACTATTTATATTCGTATTCGTCGAATATTCGATTTTACTATTCGTATTCGTATTCGTAAATTCAGATATTCGTAAATACGAATATCCGCAATTATTCGGATATTCGTATACGTACCAAAATCAATTTTTTTTAAATAATTAATAAAAATTTCTTATAAAAAATTAGTAATTATCAAAATCTAACAATAAGTAGTCCTCAAATTGCACAAATGCAAAAAATATAATATAAATAAACGAAACACTAATCACATCAATCTCTCAATCATCTAAATTTAATTTCGTGGATGACTCCTCTAGCATCGCCAATTCATCTAAAACAACATAACAAATTATTAGATTATCATATTAAATATCAAATACAATAAAATAAAACTAGAATAAAAGATCTATACTTACGAAGCTCTGTTTTTTCGATATCTTGCAATATGTCCATAACATTATCCATTCCACTTGGATTACGAATTCAATCTTGAGTGCAAATTAAAGTTTCAACCATATTAGTAGTCATACAATTACGATACAGACTAATTACATGACCTTTCGTACTAAAACCCGACCCTGAAGCAACTGTAGATGTCGTAATAGCCAAAAGATCTATTGTCATCAAAGAATGAGTTTGATACTTAGAACCCGTAGTCTTCCACCAATACAAAATATCTAAATTACCAACATGTTCTTTACATTCTTGTGACAAATATTTTTTCAATTCTGATTCGCAACCCCTACTCCTTGATTTTTACGTTTTAAATAATCTTGAAGCAACCAATAAAAAGTTTATAAATTACATTTGTAGTCCTCCAAATTATAAGTATAGTAACTATTTGTTTATATATTTTATATTTGGTCTTACAATTAATGTTTTTTATTTATAATTTGATCCTTAAACTTACGGATACGAATAATTGTTAAATTTTAGTTTCTTCATCTATTCATACTATTAAAAGCAAAATTTAAAATTTACGAAATTAAATTTGCTTCTTTTAAAGCAAAAGAAAAAGCAACAATCCACGGATTTATGATGTACCCGACCAACTCTCGTATAGCTTGCTCGGTTTCCACGAGATGTAGAATGACGAAAAAACCCTCCCAAGGAACCACAACGACAGGTAATACTGGGGGGCAATAGAGTCAATTCAAACCTCTGCGTAGCCGTGCAACCAAGAATTAGGTTAGCTTTCTGCTTCCTACGTGAGAGACAGTACTTCTTACAACAAAGAAAATGTACTACGACATTGCTTTTACGTGCATGCATGGCAAACGATATTCCGTGTTATAATCTGAAGGGTATTATCGTAAATAATTCCTCGAGGGTACAATCACTATGGCGTGGGTCGAATTTTCTTTAAAATAAATTAAAATATATAATATAATATAATACGCATGAAAATGCCATTAGTTGGACCTCCCCACATTGTTGAAGTGCTTATTTAGGCTTGCATTCTAAGGGATTTGCAAAATCCATATTAAGCGATTATATCGTACGGAAAAACTGACATCAACACTTTGTGCATGCATGTGTACATAAATGATATAAGCTTGTACGAATTCAAATTATATTTGACCCATCACAATACTTATATGATCGGCTTTTTATTTGTACAAACAATTATTTGGTCAATCTTTCAAAAGGGATGCAATTTATATTCACATTCCACACAAACAAAATACAATTTTCTTATTTATAAATTAATTCAATCGGTGATTAAATGATACAAAAATGTCTCTTTCATTTATATTGAAATCTTCATATATTAAAATCCTATAAAAATACAACTTTATTAGTGATTATAACAAATGTGTGGAAAAATGTTTTTCCATTTTTTTGTTGTAAAAACTTGACATCGATTGGAATGCTTTGATGATAACTTAACTTCTATTACCTTTTATGGTAAAAAAAATTGAGTGTTAATTGTTTTAATTACCAACCTAACAAATTTGATAATCTTTTCTTTAAATACAAATAAAAAGAAATGATCGTACATATATATATACTAAGAATTACGACAACGTTTATTAGTTGGATCTATCTTTTTAACTTGTCTCGTAGGAGATGAAGAAGATTGGATGGGTAACGTACGGTGGAGACGAAGATAAGATCGATTATAGCATGTGAAGTTGGTGGAACCATATAATCTTTTATGCCAATATATATATATATATATATAATATTCTCAAATATTATCAATATCAATCACATTCATTCGTACAAAGATTTCACACATAATTATAACGAATTATATTCCTAAATTCGCTCTTATATCTATGTTCTTCTAGAATATTTCAAAATATTCTTTGATATAAAATTTGTAGATTGTTATATTTTATTTTATATATATATATATACGTAAATTTATCAAATATATATTCTAAAGATATATATAAAATAGATATTTGTGGTAAGGGATAGATTCCAATGGACCATCGGAATAAAATACTTCCAATAGTTTTTTTAAAATTTTTAAAATTATTGATATTTATGATTTTAAAAATAGATCCCTATAAGAAAAATATGCCATCGATCAAGTAATATACTAGATTTGCCATTGTTAGCTGTTATAAAAATAATGTTCTTTTTTATATGTAACTAATTTAATTTTAAATTAGATATATGCGCACACAAACACATGCAATAACCTACGTGCAATAAATTATTTAAACGTTTTTAAATATTAAATAATCCCAATGCACACATGGAAGCAAGCACCGCTTGAATAAGTTTTATTTAATTGAATTTAGGTATAAAAAGCACACAAAATATCTTTCTGCAGATTGTAATCACAGAAGCGTGATTCCTGAAATTGCCCAAATGCAAAGTTAGAATTTTATTATATATATATATATATATATATATATTAAGCTCGGCGCTAATTATATGTATCGATTACATGCACACGCAGAAAATATTTTATGTATATTTATACTCATTGTCTAGTCCATCAGCCAATTAAAATAATCTTATGTTTCGGTAAAATGAATTAATGAGTGGACGTTATAATATATATATATATATATTAAGCTCGGCGCTAATTTTATGTATCGATTACATGCACACGCAGAAAGTATTTTATGTATATTTATACTCATTGTCTAGTCCATCAGATAATTAAAATAATCTTATGTTTCGGTAAAATGAATTAATGAGTGGAGGTTATAATATATACTGCCTGCTTCAAATTTTAGTTTTTTTATTTAAAAAATATTTATTTGGACTAAAAAGTGAGTTTACTGAAAAGTAAGGTCTATAAATTTACTCTAATATAAAAAATACAATTGTTAAAATTTTTAAGATTTATAAATTAAACTCAGTATTATATTTATTAATAACTTATATTCTTTATTTTGTTTAAATTAATTATTTAATTAATTTTTACCTCAAATAAAATATATAATATTAAAGTTAATAAACACAAAAAACAATTTTTTACTTTTATTCTATCTATTCCTTTCCCTTTTCTCTTTATGCTCCTTTCTCTTCTCTATGTGCTCCTTTCTCTTTACAATCTATTTTTTTTAACCGTAATCCCCAAATTTCAATTTTGTGTTCTTCGATCTCAAATTATAGAGAGATCGAATCTTTTCTACCAAACCGTTAATTGATATTAGAATTTACACAAATCATAATCTCATCTGTTTTGGTTGTGTTGTTTTTAGCTGTAACAGATCAAAACCTTATTGTTCTCATTTTAGAATTCATGGTCATTTGATAACAAAATGTTACAAATCAAAGGGTTTCCTCTTGCCACAAATCAATTCTTCCAGGTACTTCTCGACCTAGATATTCTTATCCTACTTGTAATCTCCGAATTATTGCTTGTCTTCAATATGTTTCAATTTCAAATTCTTATCCTTCCGGTCAACAACAACAAAAGACAATCTCATCTCAATCCGGTCTATTGATCCCGCTCAGTTTGACCAAATTCTTTCTCATATTTAAATGGTGCAAGCAAATAGGACTTCATCTGTTAATTCGACTCATTTACCTATTTCAAACTCCAATTCATCTAAATACATGACTCGTAATATAGGTAATTCCATCATGTCTTATTTTCTGTCTACTTCTATTGATCTTAACATCTAATTTCCTAAATCTTTTTGGGTCATTAACACTAGTTTCAAAACACATGTGTGCAATGATCTCACTTTATTTTCCAGTTATACCTATTCAATTGACACCTAATTCGATACTAAATTATGTTTTGTTTATCCCATAATTTTAGTTCAAAATTATAGTGTCAGTGCACTAACACAATATTCACATTTTTTAGTATCATTTATTTCTGACTATAGTAAAATACACGATCCTATTCGGGTCTCGATGATTGGAAGGGGTAAACAAATTAACAACCTATATTTTTTGAAAATCCCATGCAAAAATATAATGTCTTTTTTTTGTCATTTCAAACATTTCGCATAAAAAAATTAGGTCATCCATCTGTACTCAAAATAAAACAACTTTTGAATAAACTGTCATTCAAAGATAAAAGACTTACAGACTCATTGTTCAGTTTATTCCAAGCAAAACAAAAACGATTATAGTTTTCCTTAATAATAGAAAATCATATTTCACTTTTGAATTACTTCACTTATATATTTGGAAACATTTTTACTTAGAATCAATAGAAGGTTATAAATATTTTTATTAACCCCAGTAGATGATTCTTCTCGTGTAATTTGGGTGTATTTTTTGCATAACAAGTCTGACGTTACTGATATTTTTCCTTTTTTTCTTTAAAACAATTGAAACACAACATTAAAGTAAAATGAAATCCATTTGATAAGATAATGTTCCCGAACTAAAATTCAAAAATTTACTTGCTTATAATGGAATTTTTACTAAAGAAAAACATGTCATTTCCAACGGTCATATAATTAGAAATGACAAAATTTCCATTAGAAATGGAAAAAATTTCCATTGAAAATGGTCGTTTCCAACGAATTTCTAACTGTTAGGAAACCATCGTTGATAAACAACATCCTTTGCAACGACCTTTCAACGAAAATTATTTATTGAGTATTATCAAAGGATTGTAATGGATATATCCATTGCAAATTACAATGTATACCTGTTACAAAATAGTCAATAGATGCATGTTAGGCCATACCAATGGGCATCCATTGCAACGTTTCAACTTAAATACTTTGATCATGTTGGCGGAAATTAGTTGCGGATGCCCGTGGGATATGAATTGGTGGACACTTCTGTAATTTTGCAACGAATCAACATGCATTCGTCGATATTAGAACAAATTTGTTTAAAAAACTTAAAAGGAAAATTTTTTTAATATATACAAAATTTAAAAACTTATTAGGTACATTTCATCTAAACCGGCACCGTTTTCGTCTAGGGTTGGACAATCCGGGTTACCCGGATCGACCCCGAATAACCCAAATCATTTGGAATATGGGTTACCCTAAAAACCCATATGGATTCAAATTTCAGAACCCGTTCGGGTCGGTCTGGTTCGAGTTCGGGTAAAAACCGAGGAACCCGAACAACCCAATTTTAAAAATAAAATTAAAAATATAATTTAAAATTTTTAAAAAATATATAAATACTAAAAATACTAGTATATATATTTGATATTTTTATTTTAACCTAAATAACCAAATTATGTATAATACCCGAAAAAACCGAATAACCTGAACTATTCGAAGCATCCAAAAACCCAAATGTAACTCGGGTCCAATACTTTTGAACCCGAATAACCCAAATCGAACTCGGATTGAAAACATTCGGGTTCAATTCGGGTTCATTTTTAAAACCGCGAAGAACCTGAACCGAAACCCGAATTACCCACCCCTATCTTTGTCATCCCCGTACTACCAATGCCTCAGAAATGCATTTCATCGGATTCAATGATCAGTTCTTGTCTCGACGTTGTTGCTAGGGGTGGGCATTTTGGGTTTCGAGACGGGTTCCTCGGGTTCGGGTTTTAAAAAATTGAACCCATAAAAACCCATTTTGTTTTCGGGACGGGTTCTTCGGGTTTCGGGTTGGGTTCGGGTTCTGAAATATTGAACCCAGAAAACCGAATTGTATTCGGGTTCATTCGGGTTCTTCGGGTTTTTCGGGTTTTCAATGGGCAATTCGGGTTTTCATTGGTTACTTCGGGTTTAAAACGGATATTTCATGTTCCAAATTTAACATACAACAAATTAAAAAAAATACAATGCTAAAACTCCATAAACAACAATACCAAGTAAACATTTAAAAATAGTTCCAAGTAAAAAATCCGTAAATTCAATTCATTCGTTCTTGTTCTTGAAGAAGACTTCTATTGCTTATCCAGGCTCTAAAAGGTGTGAAAATGTTGGCCAAGACCCAACTCAAGTTGACTCACTTGATTCGGTCGGAATTCGACACGGTTATAACCTCACTTCTTGTACAAACTGTGGTAGTTTTGTTGCGGTTCTGGGTTCGAATGAGGTGATCAGAGATAAGGGAAACGACATTGATCAAGCTTCCGAATTATCTTCCCTTTGTTTAAAAGAAAGCAATACCGCTTGGGGAAATCAAGAACCTTGTGTTAATAAAATTGAGAGAAAGGCTCTACGTTGCGAGAGTAATGACTTCACTGTAAAGCATCATAAAGATGAAATAGTGGCCTCAGGTATAAAAAACAGAAACAATTTCCAGAACCAGCTTTTGTAGAGGGAACGATTTCCTCCAGAAGCTCGAGTGTACACTTCACAGAGCAAGAGATCTTGTTCTTCACCTGAAACTGTAGCACATTTCGTAAGTCACAGAGCAAGAGATCTTGTTCTGTATTGTATAGATATACAATACAGAAATCAAACAATACAATATAGAAATCTTAACAATCCACAATACCAAACCGTAAACAATATACAATACAGATCAAACAATACAATACATAAATCTTAGCAATCCAGAAACCAAACCGTAAACAATATAGTGAGCGACGGACGACTTACAGAGGATGAGATGAGGGGCGTGCGTCGGATGGAAGGATGGGCGAGCGATGGACGGAGGATGAGGGCGAGCAAAGCGACGGACGAATGGGCGAGCGAACGACGGATTCCTCGGGCGAGCGAAGCTACAGGTTCCTCGGGCGACGGCGACCGGCGGACGAAGAATAGGGCCGACAGCAACCGACGGACGGAGAATAAGGGCGACGGTGACCGACGGACGGAAAATAGGGGCGACGGGCGTTTGGGAGAGTGAGAGAGCTTAGGGAGGGAAACTTAGGGTCTGAGAGTGAATGAGAGAGAGGGAGGGAACTTAGGGTTTTTTTTGTTTCGGGTTCCTCGGGTTCTCCCGAACCCAACCCGGACCGATCCGAACCCGTTCGGGTTCCAGATTCAGAACCCATATGGGTTTTAGACAGAACCCGTTTATCCTGCGGGTTGGGTTCCTCGGGTTGGGTCGGTTCGGGTAATCCGAAACGCCCACCCCTAGTTGTTGCCCCCATTAATGGTGGTGGTTGATATGCTCGTTTGGTCATCAAATCGATGATACTCTCCAAGTGACACATCTTCGCTCGTATTTTTCAAAGAATAGTCTCGAGCTGCTCGATGTATCTCTCTTGTATGTAATCTCTTGGACTATAGGGGGTACTGTCTTGGCATCCTCGGTGTTATCTTTTTGCAGAGCATCTAGACCGTATAGACATCTCTTGTACATCCTAACAGACTGCAATATAAAACAAACTAAAGTTAGCATATCTCAATTCAACGTATTTATATAATTAAATAATTATTAAAATAATCATGTAATAATATATCTCTAAAAAAATTTTGTCCTTTAGATAGTGCCGTCCCTAACTACGACCCAAAACTTCTCTCTTCGACGTTTCAATATTGTTGGATAGTGCACGTAACATACTTGATCTGCTTGATCAGTTGTGATGAATGGATCATACTTTTCATATTGTCGTTCCGGATTGATGTTTATTCTTCCTCATCGATTGTTTTGTGTACCTCATCCTATGGTTGAATCGAACCACTAACATTTCAAAAACATTAGCTTAAATCCAATGAGCCCAAGATTTTCTATCTGTATAATTGGGTACAAAATACCATAGAAATTATCATTGTTTATTTCACTATTAACGCAAATGCTGTAATTGAACGTGCTTTTATGTTTTCTGTACTCGTAAGTGTGGAATATGTATCCCGAATAAACATAATTGGCCAACACAATACATTTAATGCAGGACCTTTAACCAAATCTCTTAACCAGGTAGGATATATCTCATATGAACCTTTGACCTATATAATATAAAAATGAATGATTACTTATAACATAAATTATTTATATATACATATGAAAATATGTGTACCTACTTAATCTCTCAACCACGAGACATAATATTGAATTTTCATTTTAGAGAGTTCATTTGCGTTTAGATGAAGATATGTACCCATTATTCTTCAACAAATATCATATAATGAAAGTACATTAACAAATATATATATATATATATATAAATTAAAAGAACAATTATTTTTAACTTTCAAAAAGTAATAGCTCTTGACAATCTAATATATATATATATATATATATATATGGGTGGACATGATTATACTCCTTTGGTGTTAGCCAACATTCTTTGGATTTCCTACTTGTACATCCAATTGGTGTAAAGATCTTAGGAATACGCCAAACTGAGGATTATGTTGATATAAATAGTTTATGTGATCGTCTTTTGATCTATTCTAATTCGTCGGAATATGCGACTCGAAAAAAAATATGTTGAACTACGTGTTTTTTTTTCAAGAAGTATTGTTTACCAATTTGAGTCATTACTTTATTTTTGCCTTTTTTTTAAATGAAAGAAAAACCGTTCAAAATGATACATCCATCTGAATTGAATTGGTCCACCGAGTATTGCATCATCCTGTAAATATATTACCAAATGTTCCATGAATCGAAGAAGGAGGGCGAGAAAACTCTTTCCAAAATGAATAATACTTCAGAAATATTTTTTTTCAATAACTCCAAGTCATACGTTTTTAAATTTCTTAAACATATATCTCTAAAACATACATGAATTCTGCAGTGCACATGGTGCATGTTCCATGGTAATAACTCAACAAATGCAATTGGAATGAATCATTGCATGAAAATGTGACAATTGTGACTTTCCAACCCGTTCAACCTCGAATCCACAATACCCACACACCAAAGAATGTTCAATGCTTATCCATATCGAATTTTAACGTCTTCTTTTAACCACCTCAATAATGTTGTTTTTGTTGGCTCATACATTCCGAATATTGGGATTGATGCCCTTCCATCATGAATTCTAACTTCGATCGTCGACATATTAGTTTCAAATATTTCTTTGACTGTAAGTTATCTTTCATTTCCCTGTCACATTCAAAACAGGATTGGTGATATTATCGAAAAAATTTTTGTTCGAATATGCATAAAATCTAAATTATGATTCAATATCAGTGATTTCCAAAATGGTACTTTAAAAAAATACTATGTTCATACTAGGGGTGGGCACCGCGGTTACCCACGAGATTCTCGCTACCCGCACCCGAACCCGTCCCGCATGGGTAACTAATCTTACTACCCGTACTCGTACCCGCAGAGTGCGGGTACCCGTCAAAACTTTTAAAACCCGCGGGTACCCGTCCCCTTTAAAAAAAAACTCAAAACTCATGGACCACCGCGAGAGGATATCGGAGTTAAGGTTTTAGTGCAGACACCTTGTCCGAGTTAGGGTTTCTCTTCTTCTTCTGTGTATTGAAA
>CM071876.1:2567285-2579690 GCA_036759665.1 Gynandropsis gynandra
AGGGGGCTTTAGGCAGATTTTTGATAATTGAGGGGGGAATAGGATGAGGTAAAAATCGAGGGGGGAATAGGACTAAAACATGATAATCGAGGGGGAAATAGGCTGAAACTGAAAATCGAGGGGGGAATAAGATGATGGTCAAAATCGAGGGGGGAATAGGACTAAAGCATGAAAATCAAGGGGGGAATATGCTGTTTTTCCTATCTTTTTAGATACCATACTTTCGAGTTTAATGTTATAAGTTTAATGTTATAGTGAATTTATGTATGCTAACCGTTTATAATAAAATTTTAAAAAATAATAAAGTATAGATATTTAATTATTTAAATTAATATTAATATAAAATTAAATAAATATTATGTTTAAAATAATCAATGGATGATTATTTAAAAAATCCGTTGAAATTATAAAAAATGACGGTTGAAAAATCGGTTGATAATTTAAATGAGTTTTGATGGTTTATAATGTCAATGTTTACAAAATATTCACTATAATTCAAATCAATAATTCAAAGTTTATGAAATATCTATTGAAATAAAGTTTTTTAAAAATGTTGCATTTGAAAAGATTTTGTATTCTTTTTGTTAAAAGGGAAAATTTGAGGGTCATCTTTTATAATTATTTATAAGATCGAGTTCGATACAAAGGAAAAGACGCTGACCTCTAGAGATGTAAAGGCTTCTAGATTGTTATATACTGCCACTTTGTACTTCCTAAAAGTTACATAAAGGTTAATTAATATAATTTGATTACATATTTCTCAATAATCAAATTGATTTTGGCACAGACCATCGTCACTTCTACGAATAATTAATATATTTTTTTGAACCTAAACTTGCAACCACTTGAAAAGAATTCATATTTAAAATTATAGTTTGTAAATTGGATGATTCAAATTTATAACCTCTAAGATAAATGCTTTATATTTTTTCTACTGTAATATCCGAATATGACATTAAACTTCAAATTTCTTTTCAAGACCGATTTATTTCAAAGTAAAGGGTAAAATGAATGTAATTTATAAATTTGTGAATGACATGACCATATGTTTTTATCTTTACTTAAAAAGGTTTGTAATCACTAATACTTATTTACGATTAGAAACTTTAAGAGACGTATTATATCGTTTAAAAGAAATTTAATTAGCCAATGATTTAAGAATCTTAATATTATCTAATATAAAATAGTTTAATGTATGAGTAGATGATAAAAAAAAAGTGTCATTTATCGCATATTCGTGTTGGGTTGCTAAATCGGGTGCGAAAACGTGTTTTACAACCCAGTTTTTGGATCTAGTCATGTTTAAGGATTGTTTGTAGGTTTCAACGAAGAAAGAAATTAGAAATAATTTCGATGATATATGTTTCATTGAATATGATGATAATCAGATGTGAAACTTGATTGTGCAAATCCTCTACAGTATCCACGTCGAGATCAGATTCTGCAATCAACAGTTGGTGTGGATTTTATGATGAACGAAACTGTTTTCATTCTTTGTTTTCTCTGATAGATTTAGAATTTTGATTTGCGTAAAATGAATTCTGTACTGAAAAACTGTTTTTCGTCATTTATACATTATTGAATTTTTCAATAATTATACTTTAACCCACTGATTATTTAATATTGCGCAAAAGACATTAAACTTTCAATTCGAGCACTCTAAAACCCATGGTTTTCTTTTGAAAATAAAAAAATTAGAATTTTTTTAACATATGGACATATTAGCATGCACGCAATAAAATAGTTACAATATAATATGATTGTCATAATTTAAAAAATCATATTTAGTTTTGTCAAAACCAATAACAATTAAAAAGTTTAAATTTTGATAAATCTGGACACACATTATATGGCATGGTTGAGAGTGCCGTTTCATCTAACTTAATCCAAGTAATTAATTTGTTAATTTCTTTTCGTTGACATGAAATTAAAGTATATTATCCGCTAATGATAGGATTAAATGATAAATTACATATGCTAATGACATAAGCAGCCGCCATCTTGTGATATAACCGGTAGATTAGTTAGCTCGACAAGCCATACATCATTTCCCAATATAATTAAAATAATTGAACTTTTTTTTATTTTAAAATTTATTTTTATGTTTGGTCGGTATCTAATATCGATCTAATTAATCAAAGCCATTCCCTAACTATGTGATTTCATTTTCTACTAACTATTTATGTCTTTTTGCATTTAACTCCATTTGTCTCCTTGTGAAAACTGTCGGTTATTACTTACTATTATTTGTATGCATATAATTTTAAAATTAATTAAGAATCTCATCAATATATATATATATATATGCTAAAATAGTCGATCGAAATTTACGGAATCGGATAGTACAGAAAAATTCATCACGCAGAAAAAGCATGTAAATTTTGAATTTTATAAATTTCTGTTTTGTGATATGAAATATTTGTGAGCAAAGTTTTCGATGACAACATCATAGTATAGTGTTGTCCGATATTCTATGGCACCATATATATAATAGCGAGATTACGTGTTTGTGTATATATATAAATCTAAATATATCTATATGTATATATATATATTAGTTACTCTATATTAAATAGTTATTTAAATAATGTATTAAATATTGATTCACATCTCAATAACATATTAAATTAACAATTATATATGTGGTCGATCCATCTCAATATTTTTTTAAAATAATTGATTACACTTGTATTTTTATATACATTGTTATCTATACACATATACAAGTGATAAAATAGTAGAAATAAGAAAAGTTTGGCTATCATTGAAATCTATTATTATTCTTCTTCAACTTTTAGTGATGACGACAAAATTGCTATTCTATACAACCTGCCATGGAAAATTCAGCCCCGATGTGATGGATTGATGCCCTTTGTCGAATACTTGTATGACGTATACATACGTAAATATATACGTATATTATACATTAAATTTACTCCTAATGTATAGTTTTTCATGTCCACGTCACTAAACTCGTAAGTGGGCAATCTCTTGTGGAAAATTATAGTGGTCAATGAAATTGGTGTGAATATTTTAAGGTTTTATTTTATTTTATTACAGCTATTGAACAAAATAAACATACAATAATCAAGTTTAATTCACTACAAAAATTTATTAGTGAAAACATTATAAAATAATTTTAGTTTTGTAATTTATCCATAAAAAAATATTTTCAACGCAATTATAATACAAACACTTATCGTTAATATATTCGAAAATTATGAATACAGTTTTAAATGCAAAAGTAGTGCAAAAGTTTTAAAAACTTTGTAATATCTAATCTATCGTCTTGAAAATATATTGAAAATTTTAACGTAAAAAATATATTAATCGATCCTTATTATATGGTATGATTTTAGAATTGGCTTCATTACGTTCATAAATGGAAGTAGAATGTTTGAGAATATGATTCAAAGTAAGTAAGATAAAAGCAAATATGCTCAACTTGATTTTGTTATCTTTTGTTGGCTCCTCAAGAACCCAAGTAATGATTTGAAACACAAAATTAAAGATAATGGTTTATAATGTCCCCACAACATGAGGCTTGAGGAATATGAAACACAAAATTAAAAAAAAAATCAGTACAATTACTCCAAACCCAACAAACCCAAAGTACTTTAAAGATGATATTTTGTTAACACTTCTTGCAATTTACTCAAACCCTTAACTTCAACCTTCAATTATCTTATCCCCATGTGAGAGTTTATGATAACTTGAAAATGAATTCAATCGTAAATATTTTGATTATATATATATATATCAACTATATTTCTCAAATATGGATAGGCATAATATATAGTCATAGTTCCGATTGTTAATGTTCACGACTTTCGTAATATGTCGCGCACTACATTTATTATTTTATCAACGAATTTATTGGAAAATATATTTTATATTTTTTTAGTTTTTCATTATTTTAGTAATTAGTAATAAATTTTATTAAACCTTCTGTTCTGTATATTAGATAAATAGTTATGCGCTATAAATATGATTTGTAATGTGAATAAAACAAATAAAAAATATTTTTCTTCTTTAATTGGTTTTGACATTTTTTTTCTTTCATCACTCACTATTAGAACGAATGACAAACATCATCGCGAGTTTATGATAATTTTTTCGTTAGTTTGCAAGAAAAAGTGATGTCATAATTTATCGAAAAAAACGTAATATGACATAAACGAGCAACTGATATTTGATCGATCTTTTCATTGTTAGTTTTATTATTCAGTCATTTGGGACACAATGTATATGATTTGAAATTTATGTACTTTAATTTTAGTCGATATCAAATATGGGTTTGAGCCTAATTAATCCAAAAAACTAGTTCAAAAGTTTAGGATTGTCCATATATATATATATATGAGTCCAAAATTCATGTTCTGTATACAACTTATCATGTTAGAAATTGTTATGATAAGTTGTCCATAAATTCAAGATGTAGTTCATATTTGATTCGTCTTTCTTTCAAGATGTAGTCACAAAATTTATCATGGTATCAGAACATGGTTCGTCCCAATTTGAATATACCGATGTTGAACGTCCGATTGCGATGTCCACGCTCCAGGACCGAACCTGAACGTGAGGGGGAGTGTTATGATAAATTATTCTGTAACACCCCCATCCCGGAACAACCTCGGGACTAGGAGTGTCCACCATCACCTCCAAGAGGTGGCTACACGTGTCATCGCTCAAACGCATTTATAAAATAAATATAAATGATTTATTCTGAAATAAGAGTGGTCCGGACCAAATAGCAAAACAAATACGTAAAGACCAGAGTCACGTAATGAAATAATAAATACGAAATGCAAAATAAAACTCATCGAGACCTCGTGCACGCCTCTCCCATCAGTCCGCTGTGAACCTTCATGTTGCTGCTCAACCTCATTACTTTTTCTCCTCGCCATATCCTGTCCATCCACGACAGCCCAAAAATTGGGTGAGTACGACATACGCACTCAGTGAGATCAATACCTGTACGTACTCTGTGCCACGTATTCTCCCGCTCGAACTGAATATCATAAAATAATGATATATCCTAAGTCTAAACTAAAGATATACAGATAACTCTACCCAACCCGACTGAGTATCTAAAATCTAAGACTAGTACCACACTGGATCATAACGCACAGAGTCCACATGACTCTAGCTCAGGCATATGCTCGTGAAGTCCAAAAGACCCTAGCATACTGAAAATCTCGCAAGGTCGCAACGGACCCCAGCTATCAGTACACTACACTGAAAATCTCGCAAGGTCACAACGTACCCCAGCTATCAGTACACCACACTGAAAATCTCGCAAGGTCACAACGTACCCCAGCTATCAGTACACCACACTGAAAATCTCGCAAGGTCACAACGTACCCCAGCTATCAGTACACTACACTGAAAATCTCGCAAGGTCACAACGTACCCCAGCTATCAGTACACTACAAAAATCTCGCAAGGTCACAACGTACCCCAGACAGCTCATATACTTATCATAAATTCTCCTACGACAATTTAGGGTTTTAATCCAATTGCACTTGTAACGTCTCATTTTTCCCATTATAATCCTTTAAATTCTATTGTGATCATGCCTCATTTTAAAAATATAATCTCTTCCATAAATCGATCACAAATCCGAAATTAGGGTGGAGAAAATCATCACCTTAGCTTCCCGACGATTTGACTATTCTGGCTAATATCGCTAGCAACAACACCGACCAATTTTTCCTATCATAGATCCATTCAATTCCATAAATTTCCATAATATAAATATTCGAATTAAGTGAATAATCACAACGAATGATTTAGAGATTTACCACAATCGCGATTAGAATCCACCCACGAAGAACGCGATGAAAATTGAAGATCCTTCTTCTTCTTCTTTTTTTTTTCCTTCTTTCTTCTTCCCCCTCTTTTTTTCTCTCGGCGGCACTCTCTCTCTCTCTTTAAAATTTCACCAATGCACTATTTTCCTTTGACCTAATATGTTAATTATTATATATATATATATAGTTACATATAGTCGGTGGATATACCGACATCCCGTTTTGAACGGGTCTCACATATTCTACATCGGATAGGACATGAACTTTGGACTCATATATATGGTATTAGACAACCCCAAACTCTTGAACTAACTTTTGAGATTAATTAGACCCAAACCAATATGTGATAGAAATAATAAAAATAATGTAAAATATTTTGGGAATAATTTTATCGTATGGCTAATAAAAAAGCAAAAGAATAATGAGATGTTTGTGAATGATGGGAGTGAGAGTGAAGAGATACGACTGAGTCTTCTTCGCTTCTTGATTCCGCGAACTTCGACTTGCAAATTTGGCTAAGGGAATTTATATTAACAGCTTTGAGTCCCCACGAATACCCCTTAATATAAACCCTATAATTCCCATTTTGACCCCACCTTTTCATCTCTTGTGTCTCCAAAAGCAAACAGGCAACACACATTGCTCATGATTCCCTCAATAGGGTATTTATGTCTAACTCATTTCTAGGAACATTACTTGTTTTGTATTATGTTCTTAACAACAAACAAATTATTACCGTTTTGGATTTGTTTATATATAAATACATTATTTTCAAAAAAAATGTGAATATACAGTTTGAATTTTTTATAGATCAATAAAATTTGATAATATGATGCTTATATTAAATTTATGTCAATATAATACTAAGGATAAGATTGATTGGTGTTACGAGTCATGATGTTATTATCCAAATTAGATACAAATTAATATGAATATAATTACTATATATATAAAAGAAAAGTTTGCCACCGGAAAATGTGTTTTGGACGTTAGAACTTGTAATTATCTAATGTATAAATATGTGGTTATAATTATTATAATTTACAAAGCACATGACTGCAAGAACAAAGTGAAACAAAGTGGGAATCCTAGGTTTCTAGTAAAATTTGGACAAGATACATAATTGTTTCTTTATGGTAAAAATGAATAAATGGTCTGACTTTAATCAAACATGATCTGATAGTGTACTTATAGGCTTAGGAGCAATCACTAATTACGTTTAGATTCGAGTCAAAAGTTTAATATTTTCTCTAATTAATTACACTAATCATCCTAATTAAACTTTAGATTTTGCTTCTTTGTTATGGCAAGTTGATTACTTATTTGTCCTTTGCCCCATTATTAAGCTTTGACTAATTTCCCTTTAGAGACTAACAGCTTTTAATATCTCTAAATATAAACATTAAATATCTTTTTAATTTTCCTATTTATATTTTCATTTTATAAACACCGTTAAATCAAACATATTTTTTTGTAATATATTTTACAAAATTTTATAAATTAACATCAAATGAATAATTAATAATACTTGGAAAAACTATTACACAATTTTAGTTCTTTTATGTCTTTTTATCTTTTTGTTTATTTCAGTTATGTATTACCAATATTATCAAACACAAACCAGTAACATAATAAAATTTTATTACAAGAAAAGAATCCAAAATGCACGACCCATACATAAAACAGCTGTAACTTATATATGATTCATATTTTATTAGCCTAACAATACACAAATTTCACATATTTTTTATATGTTTTGATAAGAAATAATCAATAATATGTTATATTATTATAGTTCATTGATCTTCTAATCGAGGTGAGATAATATAATATAATACTTTTAATTCATGTCCAGATTCAATCTTAAAGCATGAATCAATAATTTATATATTAATCAACGTGATATAACACAACACATAAATCCGTAAAATATATATTTATTTACATTTTCTTTTTACTCATGTATTAATGAAAAATTTCACCCAAATTCAGGATTGATATATGAGATAGGAGAGAGATTTTATATGAAACACATAAATAATTGTACTATTCTATATGCAAAAATATTTGATTTGTACAAATTATTTACTTAATATTCAACCCATGTATATTCATGAAATCATAGTGATATATTAATAAAATTACGAGATTTATGATCTTTCAATACAATAGTTTTTAAATTTGAGTTTTTTTCTCTTTATGATTTATATAGAACATTTGGTATTTTTTAACGTTATGTATTGGGTATCATAAACCAAATATAAAAACAATATAAGTGTTTTCTTTTTTTAATTTGATCCCTTATTAAATTTAAAATTATCTTAAAATATTTAACGGTTATTATCATAACAAATATAACTTTAATCATCAAATTGATCGTGTATATATCCTTTGATTTTGACTAACTAAAATAATGGAATCACACATAAAATAATAGATGTATCGCCCAAAATTAAAACATGATTCACATATACTAGAGATAATAATATATATTATTTACTTAAAACTATACAAAGATGGTAATATCGACCACTAAATTGAAATGGAACGTGGGCCTCGAATTGATACTCGTTCAAATCTATTCGTGATTCTCTCTATTTTTCTTCCTTATTTTTTTTTTACATTTTTTATTTTTCTTATTTTTTGTTGTAACGATAAGATTTAAAGAAGTGGCCTTCCGAATCTTCGTATTCCTTATGAACCATACATTTCAAATATTTGGTATGATAGTTATCCATTTTATTCAACTAATGGCACATCTATCTCGATGTAAACCTTTTATGATAGAAATATCTCCAAGACTTTAACGTTGTCCCGTCTATATCTGCCATATATATATATATATTGAAGTTCTTAAGTTATGTATAATTCTACTTTTTTATATTTCTAAATTTTTATTTGTTATCATCCACTCGAATAATTCAAAAACATTCTTGAAAATATAGGCTTGTATTAGAGGTTTTTCATGACGTGAGTTTCGAGACGGTTATGTAATTATAAAATATACTTTTTCAACATAATGTTATTGGAGCTGTAAACTTTAACCTTGAATTATTGAACTTTGCAAATATATATATATATATATATATATTACAATTTATTATTAAATAAATAAAAGAGAATTTAAAATTTTACCCTAAAATTCTTTGTTGTGAGCAGAATATAAAGTTATAAAATTTTACCCTATAACAAGTACGGTTAAGAATTGGGCTTTTGAAATTAGAATAATTATAAGTTTATTTAGGCTATCCAGTAATATCTTTCTATGGGCTTTTATTGGGTATTTACGAGAATTTGGGCGGCCCTATGCAGCTATGGACAAATTTTAAAATTATTTTAAGGCAAAAAATGATAGTATATATATAGACACACACACAAAATACAATAATATATTTTATTTTATGAAATTAGATTACGTAAAAAATTATATTTGAATTATATATATTATTATAATTAAATGTAATAACAATATTTTAAAATTACTATTAATATTATTTTTTAACAAATTTAAACATAAATTATAATCCTTTTAATAATCAATTTATATATTTTAAATAAATATATATATTTATATCTAAAATTGTAATATTGTAACAAATATACAGTGGAATTGGTAAATAACTATATATGAATGAATATTAACAAATATTCGGTTTAATATGATACCATAACAAAACAATTTCTATGAACATCTCTCATGCATATTTAATAATATCTCATCTGATTTATTAATTTTCTTGAATCCCATACATTTTTTTGAAAAGAAAAAAAGGATGATTTTGACACGTTGGGTTATACATTATATATAATATATATCAATCTAAAACGTATTATTTTAAATAGGAAATAAAAAATAAAAAATATCAAATTATTTTATTTTAGTCTATAAAACTTGAATTATTATTTTCAATCTAAAAAAATTTAAACTTATTTATTTTGTCTTAAAAACGCTAATTTTAGGAATATAGTGTAGAAAATACCAAATTTTTAAACTTTTTTTATAAAACACAAATTATTACTTTTAATCTAAAAATTTTGATTTTTTAAGTTTTGTCTAAAAACACAAACTTATCAAATGAATCATATCCATACACAAACACTACCTCTTGGTAAATTCCTTTAGTGTTTACAATGTAGAATTATTTTTCAACAGAGTTTCAACTGATTTCAAAATAAACTT
The DNA here is from genome assembly GCA_036759665.1 of Gynandropsis gynandra. NCBI lineage: Eukaryota > Viridiplantae > Streptophyta > Magnoliopsida > Brassicales > Cleomaceae > Gynandropsis > Gynandropsis gynandra. Next base: position 2,577,279 of record CM071876.1, read on the forward strand.
TGAATTTCAACCGATTTCAATAAAAATTTCAAACCGATTTCAACCCAAAATCCAAATTCAACAAAAAACAACCCGAATTTCAACCTAATTTTTATTGAAAATTCCAATTCCACCTAATTTTAGAAAGAATTTCAGTCCAATTTCAATTTTAGTAAGAAATCCAAATTCAAACCAATTTCAACCGGAAATTCGAATTCAACCCAATTATAACCTGATTTTTACCAAAAATCAGAATTTCACCCAATTTCAACAAGAATTTCAACCCGAAATCTGAATTCAATCCAATTTCAACCGAAAATTCAAATTCCACCAAATTCAAATTCGGTTGCAATCGGTTTGAAATTGAGTTAAATTTAGATCTCAAATTGAAATTTGTTCAAATTTCGATTTTTTAATTCGGATTCGGATTGAAATCGGGTTGAAATTGGATTTACCAAGAGTTAGTGTTTGTGTATGGATGTGATTAATTTGATGAATTTGTGTTATTAGACAATACTTGAACATTCAAAGAGTTAAAATATGATTTAGTGTTTGTGTATGGATAAGATTAATTTGATAAGTTTGTGTTTTTTAGACAAAATTTAAAGATTCAAAAGTTTCCGGATCAAAATAATAATTTGTGTTTTATAAGCAAAAATTAAAAATTACTATATTCCTAAAATTAGTGTTTTTAAGGTAAAAATATAAATTTAGAGTTTTTTAGGTTGAATATTTTAATTCATGTTTTATAGGCTAAAATAAAATAACTTGATATTTTTATGCTATATTCTCATTTTAAATGTATTATACTTTAAAAATAAAATTCATATTCGTAAAAGTCGAATTATTAAGTTAAACACTCAACTATGATATAATTATTTTTAACTATGTAAACATTCGAACTTTATTTTTTAGAATGCGGTTTCACCCATTTTCGAATCTATTTTATATTCGAAAACATATTTGGAAAAAAATATGTGTTTTATTAACATAAAAGATGACATATTTAATATTAATTATTTTAACAAATAAATAAAACATACAAGATATCTCTCCCATTTTATTTTTGAACAAAAATATTTACCTTAAATCTAAAGAAAAAGAAGTAATGAATATAGCATAACATTCATAAATTTGTTTCGAAGATGATACAATTTGACGTGACAAACTGCAATTTGTTTTGTTGTGTTTTTTTCAACAATAGTATAATTAAATTTTTATAAGACAAGACTTTTGGGGCGGAATATCAGATATACCCTCGTAGGGCTAAAACGCTTCAAAAATATCCTTCCCTAAAATAATTATTTAATCGGAAAAAAAAATTGGAGAAAAGACAAATTTACCCTTAATTTTCGAACGTGGGAAGAACCGCATTCTGGAAGAGTAAAAGCCAAACCCGCATTCTGGGAGAGTAAAAGCCAAGAAAGAACAAGTGATTTCGAACTTGAGAGGGATCGATTCGAAGTTGGCAAGAAGGAAATTCGAAGTTGGCAAGAAGGAAATGGCTAGAATCAGCAGCGGTGGAGAAGAGAGCACGAGTCAATCTTCAATGGCGTCAATAAGTGTAAGTAGATCGATTTCTAGGGTTTTGGAGGATGTCGAGTCCCAAAATGGTGTGAGTGTCAATGAGTCGGTTGAGTCTCAGTGAGTCGGTTGAGTCGCAAGAGTCGTTTAAAATTTTGGTTTTTTATTTAAAAAAAAATATTTCCGGACGGGAACAGTGCCGTCCGGAAATTTTGGGCACGATATCATCCAAGTTTCGTGTCGATTTCCGAACAAACCTTTTTGTTCGAAATTGCGGACGGTTTGCGGACTACATATTCCGTATGTATTTGCGGATGGATTGCGGACGGAAATGGATTGGTGACGCTCGTTTGCGGACGACATCTAACCATCCCTAATCCGTCCCGAATCAGAATTCCGAACGAATTAGAGACTGATTCGTCAGTCTCTGTGAATTTCTTGTAGTGATTATATCATTTAATAAAATGTTTAAGTTTACAAGTACATGTCAAAATAATTATAAAAGCCGTATATTATTATATATAATTTATCCTCACGAGACAATAACGAAGTTGAGAGGAATCTTAGATGAATACGACGTGCATTACTTCGAGAAGGAATCGCAATTTAAGCATTTATTCCATTTCCAATGTGATTCCCCACATTGACAGGTTCAAATGTCTATCCTCCTAAATCACTCCGTGATTGTACGGGACAAGAAGGAGTTGTGGTTCGTCTTAAACGGTGTTTCCATCCGGTACTCTATAGTGGAGCACGCACTAATTTCCGGATTGAACTGCGGACCATATCCCAAAGGATGGGAGTGCAAAAGGGGTGATACATTTAGGCGGAAGTATTTCGGCCGTGGAAAAGGTGACCCCCGTACAAATCATTGGAAAGCTTGTGAAGGCGAAGAATGACGAGGACCGA
>CM071876.1:2598538-2642670 GCA_036759665.1 Gynandropsis gynandra
TTTTAGAAATTTATTCATAATAAATTAAATGATTAATTTTTTTATATTTGGATACAACAAATAACATATTAAAATATTTTAATTTTATTTATATCTTTAATTGTACATTGTTTAGAAAAAAGCTAATTATATTTATTAAATAATATTTAAATTTAATGATTTTAAAATAAAATATTTTTAAAAAATAAAAATTACTGTTTTTTTTAGATTTTCTCTTTCTGGTTTTTGTTTTGTAATATTAAGATTTATCGCAAACTATCTGGTGACTTCAAGTTCGATCCCATCAATATTGGTGAATCATTTTATTTGTTCTTATATCTCCATGTCACAAAGACCACTTCACGTATTCATTACACCAAAACACAAGACCTAGTGGCTTAGCCTTAGGTAACAACATTTTTTACTAGCCCCATTGCCTAATGTAGACAACCTAATATAGAACCAACAAACGGAGCTGGTCCATTGCCGTTGGACAATGCTAGGTGCCATCGGGATCTTCATACTAGAGTTTCTAACAAAGATCAAAATCTTTAACACGCTGTCGCGGTACATTACCAGAGAGCAAAAGTATTTCACAGACACAACCATGTTTTTCAATATCGAGCTCATATTCGTTGAATGGACCGAGGGGCATAGATGGTCCGACATCATCAAGCCCAGTTGCGTGAACACCGACCTAATTTTCCTAACAGCAAGCTCAGGTGAACAGATGTCGTGTACCCGATCAGGCTTTGGTACGACCCGTTGGGCTGTAGCTCGAGCAACTTGGCTAAGATCAAAGAGCTTTGAACCAAAGAGATCAAGAACGATAGATTGAATATTTTGGCCGTGTGTGTGATACAAGATTGAATTTTTTTTATTAAATATACAATATATGAATTTGTGGATTTGTAGATTTTCGCACCCAAATGAGACAAGAAGGGCTTGTTGATGGATTGTGCAATGTTGTTAGAAAAGTTTGAACTTCAATGTATATTATGATCGTATGCGATTAAGAAACTATTCAAAATCAACATGATTAGAAAATGTATTATCGTTTTAATCGATAATTAAAGTTATGGACCAATTTCCAATTTTATAATTTTGGCGACGGTTTAGGCAAGTGGGAAGAAGCCGTCAAATAAAAGTTACAAACTAAAAGATAAAGTGGAGCAACAAATTCGGCAATTTGAAAGCAAGTGACCAAACCCACCTTTGAAGCAAAGGAATACCCAAATATAATATTAATCGATAATTAAAGTTATGGACCAATTTCCAATTTTATAATTTCAAAGTTGGCCAATATGTAATTATATAAACCTTGTGCTTTATACGTACATTCTTTTAAATAATTAACAATGTGGATAATTTATTTATTTATTTTATTTTTTGGTTATCCAAAAAGCTTGTATTCTACCATAATGTTAATTTGTTTTTCAAGTTAAAGTTGCCACCAGATTTATACATGAAGACATGAAATATGTTAGTACTCACAACGCACGACTAATTAATACCTATAAATTATAAATATTATTAGAAATATTTAAATTAATAGATTTAAAAATGGTGAAAATTACTAAAATTACAATTTACATGACGTCTAATGTAAAATAAAACTAACACAAAGAAATCATAGTTAATAATCCAAATGCATGTGAAATTCCAATAAATTAAACTAAGCAGAAAATATTAGTAACTTTACATTTATACAAGATGATTGCTTTGCTATATCCACGAAACCATTAGTCGAACCCGGGCAACCACACATACAAGAGTAATCCGGTTTACGGAACCCGGTTCGACCGTTGTACGGATAACCGGACTCGGACGGGTCGACCCGTACCGGATCCACCACAGCTGTTGCAACCCATATGACCCGACCCACCACAGGTCCGGCAACCGATGTCACCATCGGACCACCGTGAGCAAAGGCACGTGACACGGCCCGTGCCTTTACAGGTCGGGCAACGCGGAGACGAACCACCCGAACCGGGACCAGTCATCAGCTTCTGGTCCATAACCGATTTAACCAGAGCCGCTCCAGCCAAAACACTAAGACCCGTCGCTAGCTGAGTCAGCACCACCAGACCCATGTGAACCAGGTCAGATCCTGGACGGGTTAACTGTACGGTTGGGTTAGTTCGAAGGATCAAGAAGAAAGAAGAAGGAAGAAATGTGGAGGAGATGTTTGGTTTCTTGTACGTAGCCGCTTTGTGTGGGTATTTTGGTGGCTCGGTCATGGTGTATATATAGGCACACATTAATACGTGTTTTTTTCTTATTCTTTTTCTTTTTGTGTGACCTATATAAATTTATAAATTTTAGTTTCTTATAATTAGGTATTTAGGTTTATATCAAACCGATATTAAAATAAAACTAATTAACATATCTTTAATAGGTATGTGATGAATAATTATTTTATATAACTTTAAAATTTGGGTCCGAACTGAATTATTTTAGATTAATCTAATTTTCATCTTATTTTCAAGATGAGTTGTATTGATCAATTCAATATAATTGATCGAATATAATTTGTGTCAACTTATTTAGTCTGAAGATTCATATCGTTAACCTTTTTTTTAAATTGTTTTTTTGTATAAAACTATAATTTTAAATTGCACAATAAATAAAAAAAAATATAATGTTGAGAGTGATTTATCCATTAATGGTGTGGAATTGAAATCGTTGCTTGATGTAGATTCGATCTTGTCAAGGTTCAACGAGAAACGGCCAGAACTAGAATCCTTGCCATATTAAAGGAATAATGATGTTATCAAGGCTTGAAAACTCGCTAAAAAGGGAGAAAGAATTGTTGATTGACGCAGATTCGATCATTTCGAGGATCAACGAGAAACATCCAGAATTAGAAAGAATCCTTGCCATGTTAAAGGAATAATGATGTTATCAAGGCTTTAAAACTCGCTAAAAGGGGAGAAAGCATTGTTGAATGAGAGTTCTGTCTGGCGCGATGTCGACAAGCTGAAGACTGGAGCTGCGGGAGAAGTTTCTGGAGAACTGAAGCACGGGGGAGCTGAAGAAGAGCTGGTGGATCGGGCTGCTCAAGTCAAGCCCATCAGCAATCAAGGCCAGGAGCTTGCGGACGCGGCCCAACGTGAAGAAGCCCAAACTTGGAAGAGGCCCGGTTTGAAGAACTCAGCACACACCCAAGTTATGTGACAGCAGCACATGCACGGGAAAAGAACAAACCGGGGTGAGAGGATTACAACAGAATGGAGGTTACAACAGACACAATATTAGGCACAAAAGATTCCTTGTCAGAGTCTGTTAAAATCTTTATTATTATGTAAACAAACCTATCAGATATATATGCTTTTAACCTAAGGAATACTAAGGAATTATTCAGTGAAATTTTCAGAAAATCGGTCATTGTTCTTTCACCCAAAAACAGAGAGTAAACACGTGAGGTTGAGAGCTAAACATCAATACTGATCGGTTCCATATTTGTTCATCTTTATTTTCTTTCTTGTTTGCACAATTTTAAGAAGAAAGGAATGTATTAAGCTCATGACTTTATTCAATTCATTCATGAGCTAAAGAACTACATAACAACATTGAATTTACGTAATTTAAGTACGATACTAAAGAATTCGATCAAGATGATAAGATACAAGCTCGAGGTGGAGAAGTATGATGGAAATGAGATTTTATTATGGAAAGACACGATCATTGTGGAAATCATGAAATTACATTGTGAGGCCTATATGGCCATTAGAACGATATGATTAGGTTAAGTAGAAGATAGAAAAAAGAAAGCAGTTGTCGGCCGAGGAAGAAGAAGAGAAGAAAAGAAGAAAAAAATGAAATTGAAGAAAGATCCATCAATTTTAACAGTGTTCTCTTCGTGGGTTAGTTCTAATCGGGATTATGGTAAATTTCTAGACATTTTATTGCGATTATTTCTTAATTTGAAGATTTATATTATGGATATTGATAAATTGGATGGATATGTAATATGAGAAAATTGATTCGTGATGTTGTTAGTATACCATCAGGAATCGTCAAGTCATCGCATAAAATTAAGGTGATGATCTTTCCCCATCCCAATTTCGGTTTGTTGTTGGTTTGTGATGAGTTTCTACTTTTGAAACGGGACATGACCACAATAATATTTCTAGGATCATAATGAAAAAATTGAGACGTTAGAAATTAAAATTGGATTAAACTTTAGAATTTTCGTGTAAGGATTGATGACATGTATATGATTTGCTTAAGTGATTAAATATGATATAGAGAATTGACGCTCGACTAAGTGTTAGGGATGAAGAACGTCGATATTTTGGGTTCGATATTAAAGCCGAATGGACATCTTCTCTAATGTGCTTGATTGAGTGATTTCACACTTGAACGTTCGGAAGAAGGCGTGTGAGAACGTGTCGTTGAGAGTTATCGCGCAAGGAGTATCAGGTCGACGATTCTAGTATTGCGACACTTGGATTAGGGCCAGCGTCGTACCGTGCTGGGGTTGTGGTAACCTTTCAAGTGACGGAGCGTTGTAGTTAGTCAGATGAGTGGATTTATCAGTGTCGTACCGTATTGGGATTGTTGTAGTATTTCGAGCGACAGAGTGCTATAGTTAGTCAGATTAGTGGATCTTGCAATATGTTATCATGTTAGGGTGATGGTAACCTTTCGAGCGATGAAGGAATGTATTATACTGATGGTTGGGGTACGTTTTGATCTTGCAAGATCTTCAGTGTGTTGGGGGTCCTTAGTCTTAGACTCCTTTGTGGGCTGTCGTGGATGAGCAGTTTATAGCGAGGAAAAATATTAGAGAGGTTGAGCAACGGTATCAGAAATTACAACGAACTGATGGGAGAGATGTGCATGAGATCTCGATATACTTTATTATACATTTTGTATTTATTTTTATTATAATTTTATACTTTTTTTTCTGTTATATGGTTCAAACCATTTTCAATTGAAATAAAAGTATTTATTTTTTTTATGTAATTGTGTTTAAGAGATGCCACGTGTAGCCACCTCTTGTAGGCGATGATGAACACTCCTAGTCCCGAGATTGTTCCAGCATGGGGTATTACAAATTGGTATCAGAGCTTTAGTTTTTGTTTTGTTATTTTATTGTTTTCATGGGATTGCAAAGTGTATTGCAAAATGTTTGAATAAATTCTTGAGACCGTGGTACACATGATTGTAAGTATCAAGTTGGGGTTCTAAGCCTCTTATAAAATTAAGAGGCTAACCATGTTTTGTGGATAGTATCAAAGATGACGGTTATCAGACTCATTGCTATAGAATGAACAAAGGTTCTTGGGTTATTATGAAATTCATAAGAGGAGTCTTAATGGATCTATTAGTAAGAGGTTGACGATATGGAAAAAAAGGAGAGCTTGGAATACTATTATCACCGTTGAAGAGACTACTACCACCAACTCGGATGAATTAGAGATAAGAGAAGATTTCAACTTACTTCTATGTCATGAATCATATGACTAGATTCGACACTAACATACAATGTAGATGTGTTATATCTCTCATATGGGTGGATTAATAAATATTTCGATTTGGAAGGAATTTTCAATTATCAAGGTGTAGATAAGAGTTTAAGTTGGATATTGTGTTCCATTATTTACTCGACGAAAGAATTTTCCGATAAAATATAAAAGAAAAATAAATAATAGATTCATGTAAATTTGTAGAATGTGATTGATTGTATTGTTGTTATATTATTGAACTCCATCTAAATCTAGATTGTAATTGGATTTCATAATCCTAAATATATTATTATAAATGTAAAGTTAGAGTCGCAACTCATTACAAACCAATAAATAATTCCAAGTCTTTTTTATATAATACTCCAATGAATCTATGTATATAAGATTTAAACTATAATCAATTGGTGGATTATTAATCCATTTACGATCCTTATTTTAAACAGGTCCGTTTGTGGTTATGGTTATAATTGAAATGTCACGCCTAAAGGTATATGCTCGTTCAAATCTTTGTTGCCATAAAAATGGTCAACGTAAATTCCGTATTATAGTCAATGACGAGCCAAGTCAAAGGGCTTGTTTTAGTTTGTATGTCGGTAGTGGGTGGATCAAATTTCGCACGTGCTCTTTGTATACGTAATATTAAGACAAAGTCCCCTATAATAAGCACGTGCAATAATTATTTTGTAAAGCCTTTTCCTAATGCGAAATTTTGTTATTAGATTGAGCCAAGTCCAAATTCCTATTTTCAACATTTTATTATGTCATAAATCAATGTTCATACTATGCACATATTATATACATCCTTTTACTAAAGGGTCTAGTTTATATTAATCAATATTATTAATCGTAAGACGATATCAAACGGATTAATTGGGTATAAATATTTTTTTTATTTTTATATAATTTTCTTATATTTTTAATATTTTTTTAAAAGATTTGGAATACAAAAATAATAAATATATTTTAAACTGATTTTAATTTTATTTTTTTATAAATATCAAAATGATATTAATTTGATATTAAAAATATATATATTAACTAGTCCACTGTCAACTATTGAATGTCTATACAAAGACTAAATAGAATTAGACAAAAAAAATTTTAGATGATTAATAATAATAATCATAGTAACTCTGAAATTTTGGATGAGTTAAAATACATAGGCAATGGACATGAACAATCGAAATTAAAAATAATTAGAATTTCCAGTGGCTAAAAGTGGAGATGGCCGAGTTGGTCTAAGGCGCCAGATTAAGGTTCTGGTCCGAAAGGGCGTGGGTTCAAATCCCACTCTCCACATTTCTGCTGTATCTTTTATTGAAATAAAATATGATCATAATATGATATGTGAATAAATAAATATGATGTATATTTAAAGGTTGAAAATATTTTATTTTGTATGGTTTAGGTCTTTCCATCTTTATAAATCGATAAATTCGTCTAATTTGTATCTAATATTTTTCATTAACGCAAACGAACTATTATGATATTTCTGACCTTGCGACCCATATTTAGAAATGTCATTTTCTAAATTTTTTAATTGTAGATGTTTAACTAGGAATCAATATAAACATAATATTAATAATATCGAATTTTGACAAAATATCAAATGTATTCTTTTGAAATTTGCTCAAATTCATCCAACGAGTTCTTGAAACACTATTATCATTTTTTGAAAAACATTTATCTCTGCATTTCTTGTGACACATGCGCAAAAATTCGTTTTTACTATTGTTTGACGTCGTAAAGTATATGTATGTTTTCCTTATATGTAAATCATGCGACCCATTATATGACCCACGTGCAACCTTCAATTGGTATAACTTAGTATGATGCATATTTAAATGTTAAAATGATTTATTTGCATGGTCTACGTCCTTTCATCTTTATAAACCGATAAATTCGTCAAGTTCGCATTTAATTTTCTTCATTGACGTAAAGAACTATTGTGACCTTTATGACCTTGCGATCCATGCGACTGATCTTCATAAATGTCAATTTCAAAATTTTTGAGTTGTATATGTTTAATTAGGAATCAATATAGACAATAATATTAATAATGTCGAAAATTTGACGAAATATCAAATGTATTCTTATGAAATTTTTTCAAATAACCCAATAAGTTATTAAAACACTACTATGACTTTTGAAACACATTTATCTGTTCTACACTTCTTGTGACACATGAACAAAAATACGTCTTTACTATTTTTTAACGTTATAAAAGTATCTGAATTAACATTATTTATGTTCATGAACGTAGAAAGCACAATTTAAACGTCTAGCGTAATTTGTGACCTTTCTACGGTTTTCGGAGAACATTTGAGATTTGCTATTCTCGCTGAACTTTTCTCCAACATTTAAAAAAAAACTTTCCCCGACACATTATACTGTTCCGTCGCTTCGATATTAGACTCTTGTCTTTTCGAATGCTAGCCTTAGCCTTGTTTTTATTTGACACACTCTCCCATCCATCTCTCTCTCTCTAACTCGCATCATCTCCCATTTGAGATTGAATCCAATATCTCTCCTCTCTGATATTCGTCTATATCTCTGTATCTAAAAAATCTTTAGAAAATTCTCTATCGAAAATTTCTCAAACCCCATAGTTTCCATATTTCTTCCAAGTGATTCTTTCTAGCTATCTCAACCAATACCTTGAATCTCATCTCTCTGTCTTTTTCTGTCTGTTACATGTAGAGAATGTAGAGATATAATTGTTTTCTTCTTTTGTTATTTTGTTATAGGACATTCTGTGGAAGTTCTTCAATGAGCATATCGAAAGGAAAACAAGGAAAAACATCATGACAACTCTTAAATCGGCTGTGTGTAACCAAACGTGGGAATTCAAGTTGGACAACCCTTGATTCACTGACGAATGAAAAGATTTCGCCAAGGACCATGATTTTAAAATTGGTGATTTTTTAGTTTTTCGCACATGAAGGTGACATGGTATTTCACGTAACTTCTTTCAAACTCGATTTGTGTAATTTGCAATATTCATCATCATCATCATCCAATAGAGAAGCATGATCATCTTCTTTTGATCAAACTTATTTTACAACAATCACCACACATTCTAGTTTGGTCGTAGATGCAGTAATAAGTGAATACAAACCGATCCATCATATATCACTTTTGTTCTTATTCGATTGTTAATCATGTTTACACATGTAACTTAGGTGACGGTGCAGAATCTTCCGATAGGGTTTGCCTGGTCGAACGGTCTGATCGATAGAAATTGTAAAATAATACCGATGAACGATCAAGGAAGCTTTTGGTTGGTTGATTTGAGGCCTTTGAGTCGTGGCGGTGCTTGCTTTAGGGGAGGTCGGAGAACCTTTTGTCATGAAAATGGAAAATATGAGGGATGTTTCCTCACATTCAAACTAGTCTCTAATGGAACAACACTTGTGCTTCGATTTCTCCCCCAATAAGCTCTACCAACAACAATCTTCGATTTCAAGTAATTATTGTTATATTTTGAAACATGTGTCTTTTGATATTCCTTCCCTTGAACTTAATGAAACTTTTTAACCGTTATTAGTATTATTATTGTGGATTTTATTCGTTAGATTTTTATTATTATTGTTATTTTGGGTTGGACAGACATTGTACACTGTAAAGGATACATGTATAGGGGTATATAAGTCTTTTTGTAATTAGATCTATTATTGTGTATTTAGGTCTAACTTTGTATATTTAGCCGTTTTGGCTCATTTGAATCAATAATTCAGATCTGAAATTATCATGGTATCAGAGCAATAAGTCTAACAACGTAACAAACTCTCCTAAAAATCCGGCCGCCTCTCCTCCCCTCTCCAACCGCCGCCGCCGCCACTCTTTCTTGTGGCCGCCGATCACCTCTCCCTATCCTCCGGCCGTTCATCCCTCTCCTCCCTCCCCAGCCGTCGTACCATCACGTACGACCCTTGCCAAAATAGAAAACGCATCAAACCCCTAAAATTCCGGCCGCCGTCCTCCACTCCCCCTTCCGGCCCGATTTCACCGCGTCTCGGGTCGCCGCGAGTATCTTGTCCCACGCCGCACTCTGTTGCTGCTCCATCACCGGTATCCTCCCCTACAAACCCTAGATCTACTATTCAAACCCTAGATCTTATTTAGCCGTTTTGGCTCATTTGAATCAATAATTCAGATCTGAAATTATCATACACAACGTTCGTGGTAAGTGCTAACAAAATAAATCGAGTTCATACATAATTTAATATAGATCGAGTTTATACTTAAAAAATAAAGTGAATTCACACATGAGATGATAGGAGGCGTTTGTCTTCAGGTACTTCAATATTTTCTCCATTCACAATGCAACAATCTTATCACAAATGGAAGGGATATTTGGCGTCACAAATCTCATAAAATTTGTCATCCATTCTCGATAGAATGAATTCTATGTATTTGAAAGAGAAAACACTATAATCATTCGTGTTTCCCTTCTGTGACCTTTGTGAGATTTGTGACCATTGCGATCTTTGTGACTATTGTAACCCCATGACCATTGTGATATTCGTGACTAAGGGTTAAAATATTTTACTTCATCTTCAAGCCATTCGCCATCCTTTAGTATAATCTGCCAAAACTTTGGCTTCTGGGATAACCTATTTCTGATTTCCACCAATGCTCTTGATGTGGTTTTGTTATAAACTTAGATAGACTCGTAAATCTAGAACTACTAGCATCAATGAACGAAAGAGTTTAGAATATCTTGCCATGTACCAATCCCTTGGGCTTCCACACAAAATACTCACTCCCTTCAATATATGTATGTTCTTCAACCACCTCTTCGATTGAAGTGACACTGACACTTTTAACCCTTTTCGACTCAAAAAACTCACTAACTCATGACCATTTTGACTCAAATGACTCACTGACGCATGACCCTTTTCGACTTAAGCGACTCATTGAGACTTTTGGCCCTTTTCAACTCAAGAGACTCACTAAGACTCATGACCCTTTTCGACTCAAGCGTCTCACACCCATTTGAAATAAGCAAACAATTTCGCTTTCAATAACCTAATCACTAATGTATTTCATCTTCATTAATCGCTACGCAGTAAAACCCTAGGAATCGATCCACTCACAAACGCCAATTAAGATTGACTCGTGTTCTCTTTTTCATTTTTGATCCTTGCCATTTTGTTCTTCCTCACTTCAAAATTGCTTATTACTCTCAACTTTGAAATCGTCTATCGTTCTTTGCTCTCAACTTTGAAATCGTCTATCGTTCTTTGCTCTCAATGAAATCGATTCTGAAACTCCTCCAATCGTTTGTGTTTTCACGTGCAAAAAATAAAAGTAAATTTGTCTTTTTCAGTTTTTTAAATTTTAATATTTTCGAGGGTACACGTGGAGTTTGGATATCTTAGTAGAGTAGCTTGTTATTTCCCCACTTGACGCTTTAGAGTTGAGATATTACTACATCCTCCAAAATTCAACAGTAAAAAGGTTCAAAATAACATCAAGATCAATGTTTTTTTTTAATTTTAATTCATCAAGCTTGTAAACCTAATGTCAAATCAAAGTTGTCAATCTTCAGCACAAAAGCTTGAAACCCCAAAAAAGTGCATTTTTTATCTCTGGTTCCTAGCCCAAAAGGTGTCAAGGCCAAAGAAATGGCTTGCAAAACTGTATAGCGTTCCTTCTGAATCATGGAGAAACTACGACATAGGGATATGCCTTATTACCCTCTTTCTTCAGCGTCAATTCCCATCCAATGTTGTTTTCGGCACCAAACAATCTAGGTTTCTGCAGTTTTGGTTCTACTTCCATTTGGAATCTCCACTCTGGCAGAGTGACGCGACTCAATTGGCACCATAACGATGAAACCGACAAGGTCTTGCTCAAGAAGCTGTTCTTACGGCGATTTCAAGTACGAGTCTCGTTTATGTGATAATGTATGGGTTTTTGATGGAGAGAGGATTCCAATGCTTAAGTTGTTGCTTTGCACTGACATGAGAGTATTAGGACAGAGATTTGAATGGTTGTGATATGTAGTAGCTTAGTTCAAGTATTATCTAATCTTGAAAGCTGTGACCGGCGGAGGTGCGACACGGAGAAGAGAGAGCAACATCGGGCAGAAGGTTCTAGAATAGAACCTGAGAGAAGCCAATACCGAAATATCCTCTTCGGTGGGCTTTGTCTCAGTTCTGGCCCAAAATAGAAGATCTAGCGAAGCCCAACAACAACAACGGCCCATCAAGAAACAAACCTAGCAAAGCGAAGCCCTGCACGGTGAAGCCCAGTAAACCCATGACGAAAACAACAATGAAAAAGGAGTCAAAATGGGATAAAAATTAAATAAAGGTTAAGTATAACAAGGTAAAAACATTTTATGTTTTGTATCACGCGATGACTATTAAAATAGCATATTTTTAGTATAATAGATCAAGAATATGTAAGAGCTTATCTTTAAGGCAAGAACATTAATTTTTGTAAGGTAATATATGCAACTAGGAAGAGTGTGAAGTTGTATCACATCCAAAATCTTCACCATTGTTGTGTGTTCTTCTTTCTAAAAAAACAGAGCAACATTTTTCTTCATTCACACAGCATAACACAATCAAAAGCACAATCCATTCCTTTACTTATTCCACATGAAAAATTAAGGTCAAGGAAATAAAAACTCATGGGAATCACAAACTAGTTTCATGAGCTTAAAAACAACAATTGGTATTAGAACCTTCTGGTTCTAAGGACCGAGAAGGAGCACAAGCAGCAACCAATACAATGTTCGACACAACAAACAACAGAAGGACCGATGGACACACCCTTATTGGATGAGAGTATATATCTGTTAACCTTTACAGATGATTGCTCTCGCATGACTTGGGTATATTTTCTAAGACTCAAGTTTGACATCTTTGCAATATTCAGAAAATTTACGACTCAAGTTGAGAATCAGATGGACAAGAGGATTAAGAAGCTAAGGTTTGATAGGGGAATGGAGTTCAACTCTATGGACTTCTAAGAATATTTGGCCGAGTAGGGGATCCTAAAGGAACTAAGTGTGGCTTATACACTCCAACAGAATGGGGTTGCAGAGAGGAGAAACCGGATGTTAATGGAGATGACACGATGTATGCTTAAGGATAAAAAGATGCCCATCAGATTCTGGACAGAGGGAGTTTTCACGGTGGCATACATCCAGAACCGGTTGCCCACGAGGGCATTACAAGATAAAAACCCCTTTGGAGGCATGGAGCAGACACAAACCCTCTAGTGGACACCTAACAGTTTTCGGGTGTATATGCTACAAGATGGTAGCTACATAGAAAAAGGAGAAGCTGGATGATAAGTCACAGACTTGTATGTTTGTGGGTTACAACAACCATAGTAAAGGGTACAGAGTGTATGTTATTGAGACGGGAAGGTTGAAGTTTCAAGGGATGTAATATTTGATAAACATAAAAGTTGGGATTGGGAGACAAGGTATGAGGAGAAGGAACTATTTGTTCCAACGGTCTTCCTAAATTCGTAGAGTTCTAACAACCCAAAGGGAGTTCCTACAACTATGTTTGAGGTGGGGAGTACTTCTGGACAGCAAGGTTCAAGAGATAGTGAGAATAACAGAAGGAGAACACCACCTGGAACTCCTCTGCAGTTCTCATTATCAAACACACCTTCGTCTCAAGAGCTAAGTACTGGTAATACCAGTGAGTCATCCCGAGACATACACATGACACAGAGACTAAGTGATTTATACCGTATTGAAGAAGACACATAAAGGGTACAGACTGAAGAAAACTGCTACCTAGCTGTGATGGAACCTACATCCTACAAAGAAGTACTAAAACATCTAGATTGGAAAGAAGCAATGAATATGGAAATGGAGATGGTGCACAAGAATCAGACTTGGTATCTCATGGAGAGACCCTCAAATTAGAAGG
This sequence comes from Gynandropsis gynandra, assembly GCA_036759665.1. NCBI lineage: Eukaryota > Viridiplantae > Streptophyta > Magnoliopsida > Brassicales > Cleomaceae > Gynandropsis > Gynandropsis gynandra. The sequence goes on from CM071876.1 coordinate 2,611,896, forward strand.
TTATCGAGCTCAAGTGGATATACAAGCTAAAAACAGACGAGAAAGGAAATATTAAGAAGTATAAAGCAAGGTTGGTGGCACATGAATTTACTAAGACGTATGGTCTCTATTATGGGGAAACATTTGCCCAGTTTCAAGACACGACACAATTTGGACTCTAATTGCCATAGCAGCTCAGAAAGACTGGCCACTACACCAAATGGACGTTAGATCACAATTCTTAAACGGGGAGATTAAGGAAGAGGTTTACGTGGAAAAACCACGAGGATACGAGGTACATGGTTCTGAACACAAAGTTCTAAGATTTAATAAAGCTCTGTATGTATTAAAACAAGCACCCAGGGCCTGGTACAACAAGATAGACACCTTCTTCTTGCAAGAAGAGTGTGTTCAAAGTCACTGTGATGCATCCATGTACATCAAAGTTATAGGAGGTAACATTCTAGTGATTTGCTTATATGTTGATGATATAATACTATCAGGGAATAGTTTTAAGATGATTGAAGAGTTTAAGGTGAAGCTGAGCTCCACATTTGATATGAGTGACTTACGGTTGCTTAAATATTTTCTGGGTTTTGAGGTTAATTATCTCGAGGATGGTATATTATTAAGTCAGGAGAAGTATGCAACCCAACTTCTTTCGAAATGAGGTATGCTTGACTTAAAGGGAGTAAGCACTCCCTTGATCCTAAACTGCAAAGTAAGAGAGCACGGCAAAGAACTTACCAAGCAAATGGTTTACCAGGGCATGGTAAGAGGCATTTTGTACCTTGTATCCACGCATCCTGAGATTCCTCACCTCGCCTTTGCTGCTTCGTACCTGTCACGAAGCAATGCACACCCGATAGTAAACAATATACAAAATGCTAAACGGGTACTAAGGTACATCAAAGAGACTAAGGACTACGGTTTGAAGTTTAAACGGGTTGAATATGCAAAGTTCATTGGTTATGCAGATGCAGATTTAGCAGGCAGTTTAAGTGATATGCGAAGCACAAGTGGTTTTTGCTTCACAATCGGAAGCGCGGTGTTTAGTTGAAAAACACTGAAACAATCAATAGTGGCACAATCAACCGTCGAGGCCGAGTATATGGCCTTAAGCGCAGTAACCAATCACGTAACATGGTTATCATGACTATCTGAAGAGCTAGGGTTTCGCATGCAATCGGGGGTACCAATCTACAGTGACAGTACAGCCGCAATCGCTATTGGAAAGAATCCAATAGACCATAAACGAAGCGAGCACATCAAGATATGATTTCATGTGGTAAGAGAAGCTCAGGCAGATGGGAGAGTAGACTTACGGTTTGTTCGAGGCGATAAGCAACTGGCGGATGTCCTCACGAAGCCACTGCCTACCCGACGGTTTAGTGAGCTGAGGGAGAAGGTCGGAGTCGCACCACGGCCGACCAAGAGGGAGACTGAAAGTTGTGACCGACGAAGGTGCGACACGGATAAGAGAGAGCAACATCGGGCAGAAGGTTTTGGAATGGAACCTAAGAGAAGTCAATACCGAAATATCCTCTTTGGTGGGATTTGTCTCGATTCCGGCCCAAAAGAGAAAATCCAACGAAGCCCAGCAACAGCAGCGGCCCAGCAAGCAAAAAACCAAGCAAAACGAAGACCAACATGGTGAAGCCCAGTACAACAGAAGCCCATCAAACCCATGACGGAAACAACAATGAAAAAGGGGTAAAAGGGATAAAAATTGAGTAACTGTTAAGTATAACAAGGTACAAATATTGCAGGTTTTGTATCAGGTCAATGGCTATTAAAATAGCATATTTGAGTATAATAGATCAGAAATATGTAAGAGCTTGTCTCTAAGGCAAGAACATTAAAATTTTTTAAGGTAATACGTGCAACTAGGAAGGGTATGAAGTTGTATCAAATCCAAAATTTTCACCATTGTCGTGTGTTCTTCTTTCAAAAAAACACATCAACATTTTTCTTCATTCACAGGACATAACACAATCAAAAGCAACAATCCATTCTTTTATTTATTCCGCATGCACAATTAAGGTCAAGGAGATAAAAGCTCATGAGAATCACAAAATAGTTTCATGAGCATAAGAACAACAAATCTTAACATTTTTGTGCTTTAATGGCTGATGAGTCTACTAAAGAATGGCTTGAACTAGCCCAAAAGTTATACCATAATGTTCTCCAGTCCGATTCAAATACATTCTGGTTTTGGTGATGGCTCAAGAGAATTGTATTTCTTTAGATTCTAATAAGGAGATGGATTTAGGCTGATTGGGGTGGCACTTCTCTTTCCAGGTGAATACATACCCATCAGATAGAGGGTTTACTGCTATCGACACTGGTGGTAATGACTTAGTACAATCTATGGTTGTTGCAGTTTTTTTCTTCTTTTTTAGTTATGTTGTACACGGTAGTCTTATGGGTGTATATTGCCTCAATGGCTGAGTTATGTATGCCTTAGTGTCCGCTAGAGCGTTTGGTGCTCACAGTACCTAAAATGCTCTTACATTAGTCTTTGAACAAGTGCTAGTATATGTGTATATATATATATATATATGATTTGAATGAATTGATTCGGTTCACTTCAACTTAGCTTGAAAAAAAGTTGAGTTGGCTCAACTCGGTCCATTTTTAAAACGAGTTGTAAAATCTCAATTAAACTCAGCTCGTCTTTAGTTCGTCAAAAAATGAGTTGGCTCCTGAATTATTTTATTTATTTTAAAAGAGTTGTAATATATTAATATTATATATGGTTTTCATATTGAAACCAAATAATATATATAAAATATATAAACATTAATTCGGATACAAAGTCATTTAATATCAAAATACTAATTGGAAACAAATTTATTGAATATAAAATATAATATTAAATACATAAACATATAAACATAGATTTTATAATATTTTTATTTATATTTATAATAAAATATATTAATATAGTAGAGATGAAATAATTATAATAATAATAATAATATTATTATTATTATTATTATTATTATGTAAACAATTTAATATTTTCCCAAAATAGTATTTAATAAGTGCAAAAAATGTGTATAATATATAGAAATAGAAAAATATGTGATTTTGTATTCAGCTCTCTAGTCCCTTCGCCAAAGCTCTAATTCGTTTTCGGTTCAGCTTGTCAGTACGTTTTTTAAACGAGCTGAAAAATATCAAATTCAGCTCGCTCAAATATGATCCGAGTTAGAACTAGTTCGCCAACCGACAACTCATTTTACACCCCTATGTATATACAAAAAAATACCATTGGTGATGATCTACCTCAGTGACAATCTGTCTTGCTTTTTGTTGTCTAGTTTGATATTTGCTTAATCTTCACCATTTTATACTTGACTCTATGAGTAAAATCATTAGGAAATGAGTCGAGTCGTCCAAAAGAACTCTTTATTTCTCATATTAAATACATTCAAAGATCACACTAGAGGTGTAAAATGAGTTAGCCTTCGCCATCAGCTCAACAAAACGAGTTGGTTCAGCTCAGTTCTTTTTCTAAATGAGTTGGAAAATCCCAATGCATATCGTTTTTCAAAAGAGCTGGAAAATACCAACTCGGCCAAACTCGCTTTAGCTTGTCAGAAAACGAGTTGGCCCGCGAGCTAGACCATTTAATTTAAAATTGTTATAAAATATGTTAATCATCAAATAAAACCAAATAAAATCTCTAAAAAATAAAAATTATAATTTGAATACAAAGTTATCGAATATCAAAATACTAAAGAAATACACATTTATCGAATATTAAATAAAATATCAAAAACATAAATATTCTAAACTTGACTGTTTGTAACTCCACTCGTAACTCTATTCGCAATAAAAACATGCTATATTAATGTATTGGTATGTATATGTAGAGAATAGGGAAAAAACAACATTATTATATAATAATCTGTTTCTTTTTCAATTACAAATATTCTCATGTGATTATTTCTCATTTCGTGAGCAGTTCGTCTAAACTCTAACTCATTTTCGGCTTAACTGCTCAACACATTTTCTAGATGAACTGAGAAATACTCAGCTCGGCCCGCTAAAAAACGATCGAAATAAAATTGGCTCGCAAATTGTCAACTCATTTTACTAGATCAGACAAATGTATTTGTTTGAAGGTCATGTAATTCAAGCTTTATTCCAACATACTGAAACATTAACCTCTTGTTAAACTGGAAATTTTGTTTTTCTTTTAATGTTTTTTTATGGTGGAATTACAAATGAAGAGAAGGCATTGAAACCAACTTTTCTCTTGTCTTTTCAGCTTTAAATGTGTACAATGGGATGAAATGAAATATTTCTTGTAGAAGAATGACGATCCACCGTTGATCTCATCGCCCTTCCCTCTTCTTCTCTTTCACGATCAAGGACGGATCTAGTGTACATGCATTGGAATGCTTTTCTTTGATTTATTTTATTTAATTTGTTTAAATATTTCAATTTTAAAATATAATAAAAGTTAATAATATTAAAATTTATGATTATATAAAATATTTAAGTTGAATTTGATCTCAGTACATAAGATGTTATTTCTCTTGTTAGCATTTTACACAAGAAATAACTCTATTTTTTTATATAAAATATAAAAATATATTCTATAAAAAAATTTAAATTCTACTTTTTTTTTTTACATCTCACATCTTTTTATATATATTTGTTTAAATTTCATTTTTACCATTAAATTTCAATTCACACAATTTAAAATCAAATATAATATATATTTTATTTTTTTTAATATTACTAAATATGATTTAATTTCTTAGTTTTGATTTTGATTTTAGAATGTTATGAAAATAATTGATGAATTTTAAAAAGAGAATTCAATATATATTTTAGAAACAACATTCCTAAAAGCTCAAAAAAGATGAATGATATTTTCTTATGAATAAAACGATTTTGTTACTAAGATTGTTTTCTGTAATGAATATTGGGAAAACAGTTGTATACAATCTAATAAGTGATTGTATTTTTGGTGATTATCTAATTGTTTTATTTTAAAAAATATCAAATGATGTTATTGTAGGGTTGATTTAGGTGCGGAAACGTGTTTTATCAATCCGATTATAAATCTAGTCATGTTTAACGATTAGTTTTTCGGGGTTCAACGATGAACAAATTAAGAAACGATTTCGTAATACCTTTTCGTTGAACGTGCGATAGTCGGATGCAAGACTTGATAATGCAAGCCCTTTACGCGTATCCACGCCGAGATCGGATCTGCTTTGATGCGGAATTCAGGAAGAACGAAAATTGTTTTTCGTTCTTCGTTTTCTTTTCTTTCTGACGGCTACTAGGATTTTGATTCTGAAATCTAATAACGAAAACTCGTTTTTCGTTTATTTATAATTATTAACTTTTAATAATTACGACTTAAACCCAAACTATTGAAAATATTACATAAATGGCATAATACTTTCAATCTCCCACTTGCCTTTACGTAATATCTCATATAGTCGAAGTACATGTATCTCCTTAGACATACTTGCCCATACATCTTATGTACCATCCCCAAAAGAAAACAAATATAATTATATTCTTCGGTGCTAGCGGATGAATATAACTGCACTCCACACTGATTGTCTAACAATCACAAGCAGATGCCGAGACACTCGTATGTGTGTGACCTCGTAGGTTCATAATTAAACTGGTAGTCAATTAGTCTTACTAATTAACTAATCGAGGTTGGCATCTAACAACACTCCTCAACGACCAGATAGTGTGAAGTAACATCCTTACTCTGTAGAACCATGATAAAAGGACAATATTATTATTTCCCTCCGTCTCTACAGCTCCGGATAATCCTAGGACATGGTCTAACTGCCAAGTCCTAATAGATTATCAACTATGTTTCATGCCTAACATAACTGACTAGTGAATGATTGCAAGAAATTCTTTTCTTCTCTCATTCTAATGCCTTGGCCAAGGTCTTTTCAGTCATTATGTTGCTGACAACATAGAGCTCAAACTCTTTACCTAGAGTTGACGGATTCCATCTTCAAATTAGTTGTCCTATGATCAAGAACGATTTAGATTAAGTTTTACCAAAACTTGACTCTCTTTATCATGATCTCTATCATGATGACAAGTTTCTAAACTTAATCATGGACTCTATCATACTAGTTATGAAAATATATACACATATATATTATGCAAATATCATCAAAATGATAAAAGAATGTCATTTTATTTATTCATAAATGTTAAAAAATATATGACATAAAAATAGCTCTTAAATAGTTACAACAATTGTACTATTCCTAGAACTAATTCCAGCATGTCATGTTTTTCAATCCAATCATCAACTTGTGCTTGTCAAACTCTTTTGAACCAAGCGCCTTTGTGAGTGGATCTGCTGCATTTTCTTTTCCTTCTACCTTCTTAATTTGGACGTCCCCATGCTCAACGATTTCTCTTATTAGATGGTACTTTCGCAGAACATGCTTTGATCTTTTATGAGATCTTGGTTCCTTCGCCTCGGCTATTGCCCCAGTATTATCACATAATAAAGGAACTGGTTCCTTTATCAAAGGTACCATACCAAGTTCAGTTATGAAATTTCTCATCCAGACTGCTTCCTTAGCAACTTCACAAGCCGCTATGTATTCTGCTTCAGTAACCAAATCAGCTACAGTAGCTTGTTTGGAACTTTTCCAACACACTGCATCCCCATTGAGGCAAAAGATATACCCCGATGTCGATCTGCTATCATCCTTATCGGACATAAAGCTGGCATCCGTGAACCCTTCTAACTCCAAGTTAGAATCTCCATAAACGAGGAATTGGTCTCTAGTCCTTCTCAAGTACTTGAGAATGGTTTCACCAATTTCCAATGTTCCTCAACGGGATCTGCCTGATACCGACTCACTACACTTAGCGCGAAGGCTACATCAGGCCTCGTACATGTCATGGAATACATGATGGCTCCCACTGCGCTAGCGTATGAGATCCTACTCATGCGTTCTCTCTTTTCTTGTGTCTGAGGACAATCCTCTTTGGAGAGATTCCAGTGCCAATCGGTAGATAGCCTCTCTTGGAATTTTCCATGTTATACCTCTTCATGACGGTATCAATGTACTGGGACTGTGATAGTCCAAGCAACCTCCTTGATCTATCTCTATATATCTTTATTCCCAGAATATAGGTTGCTTCTCCCAGATCTTTCATGGACAATTGTTCGGATAACCAGAACTTCGTCTCTTGCAACGCCGGAATGTCATTCCCTATGAGCAATATGTCATCCACATAAAGCACAAGGAAGACAACCGCGCTCCCACTAAACTACTTGTACACACAAGGTTCTTCTTCGCGTCTAACAAAGTTGAACTCTTCAACTGCCTTGTTAAAGCGAATGTTCCAGGTTCAAGAAGCTTGCTTGAGTCCATAAATGGACCTCTGAAGCTTGCATACCATATGACTTTGAGTTAACGACGTGAAACCCTCATGTTGAGTCATGAAAACTTCTTCCTGGAGCTCTCCGTTAAGAAAATTTGTTTTCACGTCCATCTGCCAAATCTCATAGTCATGGAATGCCGCTATCGCAAGCAGAATCCGAATAGATTTGAGCATTGCCATAGGGGAGAACGTTTCTTCATAGTCAATCCCTTCTCGTTGACTATACCCTTGGTAACTAGACGAGCTTTATAGGTTTCTACCTGCCCGTCTGCTCCAATCTTCCTCTTGTAAACCCATTTACAACCTATCGGTCTGGAAGCCTTTGAAGATTCAACCAAAGTCCAAACTTTGTTGATCGTCATAGATTCTATTTCGGATTCCATGGCTTTCCACCATTTCTCAGAATCTGGGCCTTGCATAGCCTCTTGGAAAGTCAACGGGTCGTCATCTCTATGACCGACCATGTTCTCTTGCACCATCAGATTAAGTCTGTCAGGTACACGTCGAGAACGTGTTGACCTTCTCAAGAAAGCCTGTGTAGCAGGTTCAACCTGCACTGGGATATCTTGTTGGACTTGTTCCTAAACAGGTTCCTGAACTTGTTCCTGAACGGGCACTGTCACTTCAACATTTGAAGATGAGGCGCCAAAGCATAACAACATATCTCCCAGCCAAGATTGCTCATTTGACATCTCATGTCTATGAGCTTGCGTTGGTTCGTCGGGTTCTTGAGTCTCGTCAAGAACTACTTCCCCACCATGAATTCCTTCATCAAGGAGTTCCCTTTCAAGAAAAGTTGTCGTTCTGGCCACAAACACTTTGTGTTCAGACGGGTGGTAGAAATAATATCCCATGGTTTCCTTAGGATAACCTATGAACCTACACCTGTTAGACCTAGTATCAAGCTCTTCTGGCTGAAGTCTCTTAACGAAGGCCGGACACCCCCAAACCTTGATGTGTCTCAGGTTTGGCTTACGTCCTTTCCATATCTCATATGGTGTCTTCGAGACTGCTTTGGTGGGAACTCTGTTTAGTAGATAGGCAGCTGTTTCTAAAGCATAGCCCCATAAATTCATTGGAAGATCAGTGAACCTCATCATGGATCTCACCATATCTAATAAGGTTCGATTTCCCCGTTCGGATACACCATTATGTTGCGGTGTTCCAGGAGAAGTCCACTGAGACAAAATCCCATTTTTCCTTAGATAATCAAGAAAATCATGACTCAGATATTCTCCACCTCGGTCAGAGCTCATCATTTTGATGGTCTTTCCAGTTTGTTTCTCAACTTCACTATGAAATCTCTTGAACATTTCAAAAGATTCAGACGTGTGTTTCATAAGATACGCATATCCATATCTAGACATATCATAGTGAAAGTTATGAAATAAGAATATCCTCCTCTGGCTTGAACTTTCATAGGTCCACATACATTGTATATGTATGAGTCCTAGAAGTTCAGTAGCTCTATCTCCGATTCCAGTAAACGTAAATTTGGTCATTTTTCCAGTGAGACAAGACTCACAAGTTGCATATGATTCATAATCATATTGACCAAGAAGGCCTTCTTTATGCAACTTGTTTATCCTTTTCTCGCCTATATGACCAAGTCTTCAATCCCAAAGGAAAGTCTGATTCACCGAATCATCTTTCTTTCTCTTCACACAAGAAACATGCTTGTAAATCATATTAACTTTATCATTGGATAAGACATAGATACCTTGTTGTAGGTAACCATTTGCACGTAATTCATCATTATGAAAAATATAACAACTTTTATTATCGAAAATTGTTTTATAACCACATCTATCTAACATAGAAATATAAATTATGTTCGAAACAAATTTCGGAACATAGTAACAATCTTCTAAAACCAAGGACTTGCCCGAGGCATACAAAGAGAAATCAATCCTACAGCTAATGCCGCAACGCTTGCACCATTCGCAACTTGTAGGTTGACTTCACATTTCTTCAACCTTCTACTAATTCTCGGTCCCTGCAACACATTGCAGATGTTAAAACTACTACCGGTATCCAATACCCAAGTAGAAGAATCAATAGTAGTTAAAGAAATCATGAAAACATTTTTCATGTATGTCTTACCCTCTTTCCTTTTGAGAGATGCAAGGTATTCCTTACAATTTCTCTTACATGCCCTTCTTCTTACAAAAGAAGCACTCAGCATCAGCTTGGTCATATTTGCCCCTTTTGCCCTTGGGTATGGTCACACCACCCTTGGGCCCATGGAGCTTCTTCTTGGGCTTTTTGTTGCCCTTGCCCTTCTTGGAAGAAGAGTCGACCATCATTACGGTACTAAGTCCCTTAGACGTCTCGGACATTGACTGACTTTCATAGTCAATCAGTTCGTTCAGCATCTCATGCAGATCCATGTCCATCTTGTTCATGTTAAAGTTAACAATGAAAGGAGAGAACGTCTCAGGCAGTGACTGCAAGATCAGATCTTGAGATAACTTTTTGCCTAGTGTGCACCCCAGCTTCACAAGTTGTTCAATAAGACTGATCATATTACGAACATGGGGCCCCACCAGAGAGTTCACAGTCAATCTAGATTTGAACAGAGCCTTCGACAATTGATATCTTGCTGTTCTGCTCTGTGCACCGTACATCTTCTTAAGATGCAATGATAGCAACATGATCCATATCCTCATGGCGCTGGAGTTCTAAACTCATTGAGGCTAGGATGATACACTTTCCAGTGTCAAGGTCATCCTTTTGCTTTATCCAAGCTAGCAAGGCATCCTCATCGTCATCAGCAGAAGATTCCTTGATAGGATTCTCGATCGCATCGAGTAGCTTCTCCTGCTTGAGGACGATCTTGAGGTTACGGTACCAATCATTAAAATTTTCCCCAACAAGCTTGTGGACATCGAGAATGGCACGTAGGGAAATTGAAGACATTCTTCGGGAAATCTAAAAGGAAAAATTGCAGCATTTATTAGGACATTTATTTAATCAAATAGATATGAACTTTCATCTAAATGATTATTTTACTGATTAATACTACAGTAGTATTCAGAAATCATATTTCTTTCACTAATATTTCCTGAACTAATCATGCATAAGCCCCCTGGTTGTCAGGTCGTTTCTTAAGCATATTAAATAAGTTGATTTTAATATGGCTCTATATCACATAGTCACATGGTAGTCAGGTCGTTCCTATTGATATAGTTGAGTTCATCCTTTAGCTCATGGTCGGATATCAATTAAGTTTATGTCCCCCTGGTAGTCCAGGCGTTTACAAAAACTAATTGATCCCTCCCACTAGACATCTAATGTCATAGATGTATGAATCGAATTTTTGAACTACATGTCTCCTGGTAGTCAGGCCGTACCATGTAAACGAGAACCTATTCAAAAACGTCTACGATGAAGGAAAAGCCTAACGATAAAAAATTTATCGTTTAAGAACTTAATTATTAATTAAAATTCTTAATTTTAATATGGCTCTATATCATATAGTCACCTGGTAATCAGATCGTTCCTATCGATATAGTCGAGTTCATCCTTCAGCTCATGGTCGGATATCAATTAAGTTTATGTCCCCCGGGTAGTCCAGGTGTTTACAAAAACTAATTGATTCCTCCCACTAGACATCTGATGTCATAGACGTATGAATCGAATTCTTGAACTACATGCCTCCTGGTAGTCAGGTCGTACCATGTAAACGAGAATCTATTCAAAACGTCTACGATGAAAGAAAAACTTAACGATAAACAATTTATCGTCTAAGAACTCAATTATTAATATTTAAATTAAAATTCTACGATTTTAATTTAAAATATTTTTATTCATTTTTTAAAAGGGTTAGGGTTAGGGTTAGGTTAGGGGAGGGTTAAGGTAAGGGTAACCCTAGCCGCCGCCCCCTTTTGCCGTCGCCCCCTTTGTCACCGGAGGCATGGCTCGGTCGGGCTGAAGAGCCACCGGTCAGGCGCCTCGGAACCGCCGCTCACCGGCCGTGAGTCGCCGGCAGAAGGAGCTCGTTGTCGTCGTCTTCGCCTTTGACAAGTTCAAATCATAGCTAGTTGGTTAAAACTCTACGATCGAATGGCTCGCCATTCGTCGTACGAAGATGCCGCCTCTTGGGTGACCGACACCAATCGACCCTTCGCCGCGACCGACGACCCTCGTCCGGCCGGATAAGGTTTTGGCCGCCACCCAGGGTCCTCCTTCTCCTTCACGGTTCTGGCGATTCTTGTGCGTGCGCGAGATTTTTACGTTTTTTCGATCCGTTTTTTCACAAAAAATTCGAAAAAATAATCCTAAACATGCATCCAGATGCTCTGATACCACTGTAGAGTTGATTTAGGTGCGGAAACGTGTTTTTTCAACCTGTTTATAGATCTAGTCATGTTTAATGATTAGTTTTTCGGGGTTTCAACGATGAACAAATTAAGAAACGATTTCGTAATACCTTTTCGTTGAACGTGCGATAGTCGGATGCGAGACTTGATAATGCAAGCCCTCTACGCGTATCCACGCTGAGATCGAATCTTATTTGATGCGGAATTCGGGAAGAACGAAAACTGTTTTTCGTTCTTCGTTTTCTTTTCTTTCTGACGGCTACTAGGATTTTGATTTTGTGATTATGAAATCTGATAACGAAAACTCGTTTTTCATTTATTTATAATTATTAACTTTTAATATTTACGACTTAAATCCAAACTATTGAAAATATTACATTGATGGCATAATACTTTCAGTTATTATAAATAGATTTTAAAGTATAAACAAGTATAGAATATTATCTCTAATTCAAAAATATTTTAGATTCACCACGGTCCACGATATACACTCTCTAGTAAAATCGTCATCATATTATGTATCTTTGATTCTACTTGTGTGGATATCGAATATATGCATCTAATTATACCTTTGATTCCTTGTTTATGCATATTCGTGAGTAAGAAGAGTAGAGTAATATTAAGAAAATGAGTTGATATGAAAAGGACAGTAAATCAAATAGAGGGATGTAGCTTGTAAATATTTGCATTAGAGATTAAGGAACAATTGATTTAACAATTGAAATATTACATGGGATTGGTCCTTGTTAACTAATTTATGGAAACACCTCTCACATTTTTGGAGTTCTTCTTAAGAAAGTATCCACGAAGCTTTTGGCTTCCTTCACAAGAGAAAACATTAAAAGGTTAATCACGTTTTGTTCTGTTGTTGTTTCATCTTTTGGTCCGAATATCATATGTTTTACTGAATATTTTGGTTGGAAATTTATTATGATATTTATAAGAGAGGTTGACAATCATGTGATTATTATTATGACAGCCTCGGTAAAAAGTTAAAAGCAAGTTTGGACAAATTAATCATTAGATTCAATTTTATCTCCCTTTTGGATCCAATTTTTTTTCGATATTCGAATAATTCGGGTAATGTCTGGATCTGATATTAAATTTAGATTTGTCAATTTCAAAATTAGTTATTTGTGGATATTTAAATATATATAATTTTTTAAAAGTATTTTAAATTTTATTAATATTTAAGGATTTTTTCATCGGTTCTATTATCTATATGTTAAACCTAAAGGATACTAGTTTTCATGAGAATGGAGTCATCATAATATTGTTTATGGTGTGGTAGTAAACTGGGTATTTATAATATTAATATTAAATATTTGATGATAATCAATTATTTTTCGAATATGTCTCACAGCTTCACAGCTTCGGATTGTAATACAAAATACGATAACCTATGAAGATAGCTTAATTATTGTTAGCATGATGATAATAAAATATGTGTCCGAGATTAGTCCATTGTTAAATTAGGGACTCATCATAATTCCGAATTTGGAGAATTGGTAACAGAAGATTAGGTTAAGTGGCACTGTTGGACCAACTAATCACCCTCAAAACTACTCAATAATGACACTTTATACTCTCTCTCTCTCTCTCTCTCTCTCTCTCTCTCTCTCTCTCTCTCTCTCTCTCTCTCTCTCTCTCTCTCTCTCTCTCTTATGCCTTTGTTGGGTGGGGAAATTACATATTCCAAAAGGAATGATTCTAGCTTCTTAACAAAGCCAAAACACATTCCCAAATATAAAAATCTTCACGATCATTCCCCCTACTCTCTCACATTCTCATATATACACACACGAACTCTTATATACACACAACTATACAGAAACCTAATTAACGATGAAAGATCGAATGGAGCGATTTGTGATTCTTCCCTTCTCATTGAGATGTTCATCTCAATCGAGCGTCGACGTTGCCACTGTTCATCAAATCAGGAAACCTAATCCACCCATCAAAAGTACCCTCTTCTCAAATCTCCCTCTCTCTCTCTCTATATATATATAAATATATATATATATATGTTCATAAAGATTTCACATTTTCATGAAATGGGCAATGATCTTTCTTCCCTTTTTGTTATAAGAAAGCGAAGAAGGGTCGATGAAGAGAGAAGAAGGAGAAAGGTCAACACTTGAGGAAGACATGAAACTGACATCTTTTCATGGTGTCTATGAATCTCCAAAGCCTAATGGTAATAACAATAATAATAATAACAATAATAATAATAATAATATCTCTGATGGGATCTTCAGATTGATTCGAAGCTTCAAGAGTTTCTCTCACAGCATCTTCATTCGTAAGTTTCTCTCTTTTTTTATTACGAATTATTATTATGTTTTAATTTAGTTCCTCTCTTAGAGTGAACTTTTCATGTTTAATATATTTTGTTTTTATGATTATTGTTAGTTGAACGTATTAAATGAAATTTATGGTTTTATGGCAATCTAAGCTCACATTTTTTACCCCTTTTATACACTGTATTAAATTGGTGTTACTACTATTGAAGGAACAAAAAAAAATAACTATAATAAAATTTAGTTTTCCAACAAAAAATAGTGGATCACGTAAAATAAAAATTAAGAAACTTGAATATATACAGTTTTGCCTGTATTATATCCAATTATATATATAATTTTGATGTATTTCATTTTCATTCTAATGGAAAGTAAATATTTTTAATTTTTAAAAAATTTTGGTTGCACTGACTTAACAATGAGATGAAATCAAAAGAACTTAAAAGTTTATATATTTATTCATATATAACAATATCAAGAACATCAATATGTAGATTTTTGAGGAATTTTCCTTTTTAATAAATATAATAAAATATAAAATATTTATTTTTTGGGATGAATTTGAACAGGTTACGGCGACGAGACGGAGGAAGCGGAAGCCGAGATGGAGATTGGGTTCCCGACGGACGTTAAGCACGTGACCCACATCGGAATTGACGGAACCATGACGAAGTTTGACGTCTCTTCAACGCCGTCATCTTTTCCGTTTGGTGGTTTCCACTCACCACCGTCTGAGTGCCACGTCATTGAACATATTCGAATGTGATTATCATCATGATATGTCTTCGAACCACACGTTTAGATATTTTGTAGCTTTGTAGATATAAATCAGGCGTGATGTTTTTGTAGATTTTATTTTAATTTGTTTGTGATACTAAATAAGCAAAAGAAATATTTTTGGATTTTCAAATAATAATACAAATTAGAATATAATAACTCCCAAACCACACTTTTGATCAAAATTAAAAATATGTTTCAAAAGTTTCCAATTTTGTTGAATTTTGGTTCAAAATAGTGGGCTCTACATTTTTTTAGTCGGAATTTTTTCATATATAAAGAAGAGTTTTGGAGAGTTTCAAATCATCCCAAAATCACAAAACAAGAAGAATAATATGAGAAATAAATAAAGTAATATTTCTTAGTTTTTAGGGTTATTCTTTTGGTTTTTTGAGAGAATCTTTTCATCATTGTAAAAGAAAAATATCAATGTTTTCTTTTTATAGTTTGAGAGAAGTGTTATATTTTTTTTAGAGTCAAGAAAAACCTTCTATTGTTTGTCCGTGAATATAGACATTTTGACGAACCACGTAAAACTCTTGTGTCTCATTTCTATTTTTCTTGTCCCTACTTTGTTGCCTAACATTTATTTATCCACGTCTGGTCTTAACATACTGATAATGTCTTACTAAACTCCCAAATTTTAAAAAAGGAAAGAAGTATTAATTAATTAAAATTGAATTGATTATCTCGGATTTCAGTTTAATTTTCTATTGATAAATTTTAATAAATATTTGTTATTTTGGTTTTAATATATAATAATAAAAATATATCTGAATTTTAATTAATTTTGTTTGATTAAGATATAAATATATAAATTATAGTCAAAATAAAATTTAAACTATATTTAGTTTGATTATTTCGATCTATCTATAATTTTATCTAGATTTTAAATTTTTAAAATTAATGAATCGATTATTCATGTCTATTCGACCAATCAAACTATAACCGATCAAATATCTTAGAATATTATCAAATATACATAATCACACAATTCAAAATATCAATACTATCGTAAAAGTTCCGCTTTATTTTCTTCTTTTAGAATATTTTAAGATATTTTATGAATGTTTTTAAATCTACAAATATCTAACAAAATTGAATATATAATAATAATGACATATACGCATAATAATGGAAATATAACAATATGAAATCTCAATAAAATGACAAATATGCATAATAAAAAATTATGAAAATTTCAATAAGATGAGAATCTAATGTATCGACAATCTCTTACTTATACAGAACTTAGAAAATGTGAATCATTCAGAAGACCACACAATTTAACCAAAATAGTTTAAGAACATATTTACTTTGTAAATGATTTTCCTCATCAAATATATCGGATAACCACAACTCATACCTTCTTCCCCTTTTTATGTCAGAAAAAGATAAAAACATAATAAATTACCTTAATTTCACCGAAATATGGATTTTCATATTCTAGCCAATGGTTGCTCATGTCAAGGAATTCATTCTTATAACACATCTTAACTTTTTGGAAGCAATAACGTTAGATTTTCCTAAATATCATGCACAAAGATGAATTGGTGAACATTTGATCATGAATAGTCTTTTTTCTTCAATTCAATACATATAACTAAACAATTATATCCCTTCCAATTTTTGTTGATCAAAGAATAAAAACTTCACGAATTATGAGCCACTAGAGTTCAATAAATTCACTTGCCTTTTAACAAAAATGTCATTTAAAAAATTCTTTCCTCAATGGAAATCAATCTTTCATATGAGATATTTGCATTCAAATTCAAAGTGGATAGATCATTAGCCAAAATTATACTTGGAAATGTAACAAATACACTTAAACCTTAATGAATGTTTTACCCTATTTGTTTTTCTCTACAATACATTAGTAATTTTTTTTTACTTCTGTGTATAACCACTCTAGCTTTTAAGAAGAAGAGGTTGACAGATTCTCCACCACTTAGACCCACGTTAGCATATTGGTATACTTTATGATTAAATTTCAATTACATTAGAGTATTTATGTCCATTCCTTTTTTTGTACTTTATGCCTTTAGAAAATCGAAGTTAGATATATGTCCTACTACTTAGACATGTGCCAGTGTATTAATTGTATTCATATCAATTATCGTGCATTCATAATTTTTTGCACTATTTTCATTGATAGCGGTGTGAAAAAGTTTTGTTCAATATTTACACACTAAATGAAGTTATGTAACAAATAAAAGTTTCAAGGTATATTTCTAGAACAATCAAGTGCAAAATTTTATTTTCTCTCATATTCTTTCACTTTAAGATTTTCACATGTAATTATGAACAAATTTCTCCTACCTTATAATCTCATTAATATCTATTGAGTTTAGAGTTTACAAATCTAGATGAATTTCCGCAATCATATAATTTAAATCCAAAGCTTTTATAAAAATGTCAGTCAATTTTCATTCCGTGGGCACATATTCGATATGTAATTTTTTTCGTAAACTTGTTCTGTGAGAAAATTGATGATGAACTTCAATACATTTAGTTCTCTAATATTGTATCGGATTTTTAGAAATGTTTATGGTACTCGTATTACCACAATGAACTATAAACACATACAATTATCTAACAACATTTGATTCATCCTAATGATTTGCATACAACAACTTTCTAGCACAATGTACTTCGTTTTAGCTGTAAAAAACGACATCGAGTTTTGTTTCTTGTTGTGCCAAGAGATCAAGTTATTACTTTGGAAGAAACTAAGAACACATGAAATACCAAGTAGCAACCAAATAAACTTTAATCTAGCAACGAGTGCAAAAGTTACATCAAAATCAAGCCCTTCTACTTGTATGTACCCTTGAGCTACAAGTCGTGCTTTATTTCGGGTTATTTGATCAATTTCATTGGTTTTGTTATTTAATATCCCTTTTTTCCTAATTACATCAGTTTTGGTAGGTTGAGGAACAATATATCATACATCATTATGTATAAATTGTTCCAATTCCTCATACATAGCCTTCATCCAAAATTCATCATTCAAAACCTCATTCACATTCTTACATTATGAATATTTCCAGTGACATTGGAAATTGAATGATTCTTGTGTACTCGGATGGTATCACCTTCCTCATTTGAATCACATTCATCAACCAAGCATTCCGATGAAGATTCTATTTCAAACTTTTTTATGTGCTCGTCAAGTACTGATGAGGATATCACAAAGAAAGCAAGCCTCGAACAGACGGACTGAACAGATGGGTCGAACGGGCAAGACAATCACGCGGACGCACGGGACGCTGACGAGGACGTGTAGGACGCTGACGAGGACGTGCGGAACTCTATCGAGGATGTGCGGGATGCTGACGAGGATGCGGATATGCGGGCCGTTGACGAGACGTGCGAACTAACAGTCGCGTTCGATATTCGCGTGCCGCCTAACTCGGAGATGACACGTTTTACGAAAATACCTATATGGAGGCCTTCCCAAAGTCCACATTCGATGAAACCATGACCATTAGAACCAGCACTCAAAGATATTTTAGATGAGTACCGGATCACTTCCAGAACGTCACTTTTCCGGTGACTTTTCCGATGAGACTCTGGTGCATACTTAGAACCAAATTCCGAAGTTTCAAGCATGTTAAAGGGGTCTTGGATTAGATCTAAGACCAAGAGGCTACAGGAGAAGAACTAAGACATCTTAGAAGCCCAAAAGATTGAACAACAAGATCATTTGAAGGGTTTAGAACCTCACAAGCCCATGGACCACACAAAGACACATCAAGAGGAAGTGTCTTGGATTTGTGTCATTCAAATTCAAATTTGAATTCAAATTATACCACGAACACCTATAATTTAGGGCTTATTTCGTGCATTGTCAGTAGAAATAAAATCTAGGAAGATTAGTGGTCAATAAGAGTCTTAGACTTGAAAGAAAGTTCAATTCTTGAAATGAAAGCGACTAAAAGAGGATAATAGGAGTGTAATGTGGAAAGTTTGTTTTGCCATTCTTTCTCTTTCTTTTGACATGCATGAATAATAAAAAAATAAGTCATTTTCGAACCAATTGTTGATCAAAGGAGCTTAGCTCATTGTTCTTGAGATTGAGAGATTCATCTCACACAAATCGACCAAGTCCAAGACTTGCTCGACTCGATTTATCAAGTAACGAACCACGATTGCTTGTGGCGTCTTCTATCGTCCTAAGAGTTCTAGAGGTGCATATACTCAAGGGTTTTGTACAGTCTCACTGAGATTTGGGCCAATTTCTTCAGCACATATCCATCTACGGGTTGAAAGGCATTCATCCGCACAACCGAGTGAAATGCACGATCAAGTCGCGCATCAGTTGGTATCAGAGCCACGTTCTCACGATTGTATCTATCCAATTCTTATTCATTTTATTCCTAAAAGATTTGGTTGTTCTCTCTCTTGTAGGTTCATCCAAGGAGTCATTTAGGGTTTAGAAAGAAGAAAAAAACAAATGGCCAAAGAGCCTAAGAAAAAAACAAAAAGAAAAGAAGAAGAAAAAATCAAGAGAAAAGACACAACCAAAGAGCCTAAGAAAAGAAAAAAGAAAGAAAACTAAAAGTAGAAACAAAGAGCCCGAAGGGCCATTCCTTAGAGGCTGAACCAAGGAGACACCATCCTAAGTTCATCACTAAAGAGCGACTCAACACACGAGAAACACACCACTCGCGGCAAAGCACTTGAACCCAGACGACGAAGACGTTTCGAAAGAGTGAACTCGAAGATAGGGAGTCCTAAGTAACCTGAGATTAGTCCACCAACGAAGCTCAAAGGAACCTAGTAGACCTCACAATCATCGGGGACTAAGCTTGATAAGAAGGTTGAACGATTACCTTCGTTTGAATTCGTTTGTGCGTAGGTTTATTCTCAATTTCTTTTACGTGATTACTAACTTGTTTTAGTAACATTTCCTTTAATTCAACATGTCCAACGAGAGTGAAGGATCAGTGAATAAAGCACCGGAGCCTCAAGTGACACGAGAGGAATTTCAAGCTCTCCAAGAGCAAATCGCAAATCTCACGCGTCTCCTCACGGTTCAACAACAACCACCACGGCTCGAAAGGGGAGAATCGGCTCATCCAAGGCCTAATCATGATCAAACCAGGCCTGGAATACCACCTAGGGGAGGTCAAGAACCACATCCTAGATCTGACCTGAGAGAGGACGAAGATCACAATGCAAACTTGCATTTTGGCCGATACAACATGGGAGGTGCAAACGGACCCTCCGATGAGGAAGATGACCTACCCTTCATGGCAAGGCGATGGAAAGAGGGAAGAGCACCACATAGCGACTTCTATGACCATGACAACGATGGTATGAGAGTGGACATTCCCCTGTTTACCGGGAGTAGCGATCCAGAGGCATACTTGGAATGGGAAAGAAGCACGAAGATGGTGTTTGATCTCCACGAGTACACCGAGCAACAAAAAATCAAACTAGCCACTGCTAAATTCAGTGACTATGCATTGATTTGGTGGGATCAAATCATCCATTTCAGAAGGATGAACGTGACCAACCGGTCAACACATGGCGGCAACTCAAGCAAATCATGAGAAGCCGGTACGTACCTTCATATTATTATGAAGAAATGCGTAACAATCTGAGTTTTCTTGTGCATGGATCTTTATCCGTAGAGGATTATTACAAGGAGATTCAAAAATTGTTGGTGAGGACGCAAACTCAAGAGGATGAGCGGACCACCATGGACCGCTTCAAACAAGGCCTCAACATCAATATTTTGGAGCAAGTGGAGCCACATCGGTGCCAAACACTCAATGAGCTACTAGATCTCGTCATATTATATGAGAGACAACCACTAAGGAGGTCGAGGCACCAACGGTACGGAGGAAGCAGATCCAACACGCGGCAAATTTTTTCGCAAAACAGTCGCCCGGACCGAATCGAGCAGCGACCCGCGTGCACAGATGTGCGTCCAGATCAGGCACCACCCAGCACGGACCGGGCACAGTGATCAGAATCACGACTTACGCAAAATCCGAGAGGAAGCGACCGAGCATCGAGGCTCGACCCTAGACCCGACGTCCAACAATCTAGGAGACCGAGCACCGAACTGCAGACACATCGAACCCGAGACATCACTTATTTTTGGTGTTCCGGACGAGGGCATTACGCGCGGGATTGCCCAAATCGATGCTCCATGATCATTCTCGAAAACGGCGATATCGAGTCTGATCATTCATCGGATTGAGAGCAACGCAGAAGAGATAAGCTCTGAGGAGGAGATAGACAAGGATCCAGCGCTTGGAAGACACTTGGTGACACGACGGGTCCTTAGCACACAACCTAAGGACGATGCGACCGAACAGCGGGAAAAATATCTTCCACACTCGAGGCCACGTCGACGACAAGATATGCAGTATCATCATTGATAGTGGGAGCTGTACCAACGTCGAGAAGCCATACAAGCTCCAATGGCTCAACGATAGCGGAGAGACGAGGGTCATCAAGCAAGTTCGGGTACCATTTCGGATTGGAAGATACGAGTATGAGATCCTATGTGATGTGGTACCTATGCAAGCAAGTCACCTCTTGCTTGATCGTCCTTGGCAATACGATGCAAAGGCGCAGCACGACGGTTGGACCAACCGATATTCCATCCAAGACAAGGGCAAGAAGATCAACCTACCGCCCTTGTCGCCGAAGCAAACCTACGAAGATCACCTTCACATCGTGCAGCAAGCTAGGAAGGTTGAGAAACCCAGCAGGTCGCTCATCATCACCAAGGGTTCCAAGAAGGCATTGCTCGCAAACGGCACCGAGCACGGTTGGAGAGGTCCGAAGCTTCCTAGACCTCGCGGGATTTTACCGACGATTCGTCCGCAACTCCAGCACTATTGCGACACCAATGAATGAGCTCATAAAGAAAGGCCGAGCCTTTGTGTGGAGGGACACACAAGAGAGAGTGTTTCAAATGCTCAAGGAGAAGCTGATCCACCTGCCTCTCGTATCACTCCACGACTTTACCAAGACATTTGAAGTTTTGATAAGGATCAACGGCAACACCTATTAACTTGATCTTCAAGGTAAGTACAATACTAGCTCATCATTCAATATCACTGATCTTAACCTTTGTGTTGCTGATGAAGCGGATTTGAGGCAAATCCTTTTTAAGGGGGACAGAACGATGAGGATATCACAAAGAAAGCAAGCCTCGAACGAACGGACGGAACGGATGGGTCGAACGGGCAAGACAATCACGCAAACGCATGAGACATTGACGAGGACATGCGGGACACTATCGAGGATGTGCGGGACACTGACGAGGACGCGGATATACAGGCCGTTGACGAAACGCACGGACTAACGGTCACGTCCGATATTCGCAGGCCGCCTAACTCGGAGATGACACTTTTTACGAAAATACATAAATGGAAGCCTCCCGAAGTCTAAATTCGATGAAACCAAAACCATTGGAACTAGTACTCAAAGATCTTTCAGATGAGTATCGGATCACTGCCAGAACATCACTTTTCAGGCGACATTTCGGCGACTTTTCCGACGAGAACTCTGGTGCACACTTAGAGCCAAATTCTGAGGTTTCAAGCATGTTAAAGGGGTCTTAGATTAGATCTAAGACCAGGAGGCTACAAGAGAAAACTCAAGACATCTTAGAAGCCCAAGAGATTGTACTCAAGATCATTTAAACGGTTTAGAGCCTCACAAGCCCATGGACCACACAAAGACCCATCATGAGGAAGTGTCTTGGATTTGTGTCATTCAAATTCAAATTTGAATTCAAATTATAACAAGAACACCTATAATTTAGGGCTTATTTCGTGCATTTTCATTAGAAATAAAATCTAGGAAGATTAGTGATCAATAAGAGTCTTAGACTTTTGAATAGGAGTGTAATGTGAGAAGTTTGTTTTGGTCTTCTTTCTTTTTACGGAGGCACGCATGAATAATAAAAAAATAAGTCATTTTCGAAACAATTGAAGATCAAAGGAGCTTAGCTCATTGTTCTTGAGATTGAGAGATTCATCTCACACAAATCGACCAAGTCCGGGACTTGCTCGACTCGAGTTATCAAGTAACGAACCACGGTTGTTTGTGGCGTCTTCTATCGTCTTAAGAGTTCTAGAGGTGTATATGCTCAAGGGTGTTGGATGGTCTCACTGAGATTTAGGCCAAAGTTCTTCAACACGTATCTGTCTACGGGTCCAAAGGCATTCATCCACATAACCGAGTGAAACGCACAATCCAGTCGCGCATCAAGTACACCTTGTTGTTCGGAAGGTGTTTTTGTTAGCAGCACGACTGCATCTATAAAAGCATCATGTAGAACTTCAAAAGGATTGCTATTTTTGTCAAATATAACATTAATTGATTTAATGACGCCCTTGGTGCAAAGATTTTAGACTCGATAAACTACATAATTGATATCATAACTAAGAATTATACTTTCCTCGCTCTTTACATCAAAGTTACCAATGTAGTCAAGATCATTTAGCATGTAACATGTACACCCAAATACGTGGAAATAACCAAATTTGGTTTCTTACCTTTTCATATTTTGTAAGGGGTTTTGGACTAGCGTAGACCTTGTTTATGATGCAACATGCAATATTGATTGCTTCTGCCCAAAAACGTGATGGAACTCCCTTGTCATGTAGCACTGCTCAAACCATTTCTTACAATGTTCTATTCTTTCTTTCTACAACATAATTTTACTGGGGTTTTTAAGAGTAGAAAATTCATGTGAAATACCAAGCTTATTGCAAAAATTTCAAAACATACTATTTTCAATATCATTTCCATGATCACTCTTAATTCTTGCAATGTTTCCTTCCATATTTATCAACTTCAAAACATAAGAAATTAAATACGTTGAAAGTCTCACTTTTTCTTTCAAAAATATCATCCATGTGAATCTTAGAAAGTCATCAACACATACAAATACATATTATTGAGATATCCAGTAATGTTTTTTTTTCAATTCTTCTTGATGGCTAAAACATGTACTCACCATGAGTTCTTCTTGGGTATCCAAGGAGAATAGTTTTCTCGTGCCCATCATCTCTTGAGTTATTAGCATCCGGATTGAATGCCCATTCTTTCCAATGGTAGCAATTTCTTTGTTTTCTTTGCAGATTACTGTTTTTTCAAGTCGACTATCGTTCGATGTGTACTCTATAGAATATGAGGTACGCCTTCATCAATGAGGAATCCACCCGATAATATCTTTCACCATGTGCTTGATTCTCCACTTTTAAAACCAATACCAAAATTATGGTTCATTCTTTCCTATTGTGAGAAGAAAATCTAGTTTTTTGTTCTGCTAGTCAACATCTTTAAATTTCTTCTTGTTTCTTTAAGTTTATTTTTAATTAGTGTCAATTGTTTCTCATTCTCTTTAAGTTTCTCATAAGTATGTTGTAATAGTGAATGTATTACTTCAATTTTTTTGAATCTTGATGTCGAGTTTGCTCATCTTGATGTATTTTCCATATATCTCTTCAATGAGGTCATCATCACTATCTTTTTCATTTCCTCATTCGTAATCGGGGTCAATGATTTCAATGAATGATATATAGCTTGTCATTTCCTTGACATCACTTTCTTATTCAGATCTGACTTTGTTTTTTTCTTGAGTGATGAATGATTTTCCAGATCTTCTTTGATTATTTCAACGTTCATTTTGTGTGTCCAAATATTGAAATATTTTGTGGCATTCAAGGTCTTCAACAATGATTCTCTTTTCTGAACACTAAAAACCTTATATTTCATATGTTCATACCCTTTACATTCATGGTATTGTATTCCAAATTTTTCTTTTTTCTCTAGGTACACTTTAGAAGACTTGAGGTACACCTCAGGTTTTTTCAGCAACTTATTAAACTTTTTGCCAAGAGAGACATATCTTCCGCTATTTTCTCAATTCCATATCATTTTCAAATGGCTTGTAGAGCTATTTCTTGATTGGATTCTTTGATGATAGACATTTGTTCCAATTGTAGTTCCATCTAATATGCCAAAAGAATTCCCACAATCTCCTTGAAGCTTGTGTGGATCACCTAGAACTATTCTCTTAATAATCCTAGGTTATTGAATGACTCTGCCTCGAATCATTCACCCACAAACCTTCAAACTTTAATTGTTGAAGATTTATGTTACAAACACCTCAGTCGAATGCTTTTAAATGCTCATAATCTTTTTATTCAATCTCCTCTCTTCCTCTTGAATTTTTTATACACAAATATGATGGAGATGATAGTTTAGACATACAACTACCTCTTCCTTTTAAAGTTATCTCATTTCCAATGTTCAATGATTTCTTTTTCATATAGTTCTTAAATTGTTTGATTTTCTTTTATTAGAATAGTATAATATATGTTAATTAGATTAGTTAGTTTGTTAGGAATATCACCCTTCCCAATCATTAAGCCTCGAGTATGGTCCTGTAGGAGGCAAGAAGAAGCAGTGAAGGATACGTTAAGATTGGAATCTTGTGTTAGCAAACTAACACTAACGAGATTAAAACTGAAAGAGGGAATGTATAACACAGATTTTAGAATCAGATGTGAAGAAAGAATAACAGTCCCAATGAAAGAAACAGAAAATTTGGAACCATTAGGAAGAATGACAAAGGCATTAGAAAGAGGTTTCAAATCAGAAAAAGAATCGATATGATTGCAAACATGGTTGCTGGCTCCAGAATCAATAATCCAAGAATTTTTAAGAATGTGTAAGCTGGAATTAATAGAAAATGAATAAAAAAGATTTATGAAAGAATTACCTAATGATGATAGAACGGATGATTTTTTCTGTGAAGGAGGGACGGAGATCACTGAATGGTCTGCTGGAGTAAACTATTGTTTAGAACAGTAACTTTGGACAGATGTGAGGTGTGGACTACTTGCTGTAATTGTTCTGGAGTTAAAAGGTTTCTTGTAGCAATGCCAGAATTTGATCCATCAGAATTAGAATCAGAAAGAGGGGGTTGACCTTCTTGAATAACATTGTTAATGCGATGAGAATGGTTGAAAGATTGAGGTCTATGTTTTTGTGATCCTGAGTTAGGTTGCCTATATCCAGGGGGATAACCGTGTAGGCGATAGCATTTTGAGATAGTATGGCCTTGAATACCACAATGTGTACAAATAGGACGAGGACGAGGTTGTGAAGTAAAGTTGGCAGGACCACGAGGACGGGAAGAATGGCTGGATAAAGGGACATATGTATTTGAAGAGGATTGAAAATTAACGGCATCGGGAAGAGGAATAATTCCTCGCTGTTGCTTATCTTGAATTACTAGGTTAAAAGCTTTGGCAACAGAGGGGAGGGGATCCATCAGAAGTATTTGACGACGGACCAAAGAGAAATATTCATTGAGACCCATTAAAAATTTTAACAGATAACGTTTCTCTTCCGTTTTTGTTATCTGTGTGTTAATACCACATCCGCATTTTGTGCAAGAACAAGAGATAGAGTCATCTAAACTCTTAAGTTCTTGCCAAAAAGTAATCAAACGGGTATAATAGGTGTTGAGGTCAAGATTGCCTTGTTTAAGGTTTTGTAGTTCGGTTTCGATACCATAAATCCTAGGAAGGTTGGTTTGACTAAATCTATCGTGAAGATTCTGCCAAATATTTAAGGCAGTGTTGATGTGCACGATACTATCTCTTATTTCTTTGACAATCGAATTTATGATCCATGAGCATACGATATCATTACATCGATGCCATGTTTCAAAATCGGGATCATCCGGTGAAGGTTGAGGATTCTTACCTGTTACGAAACCCAATTTGTTTCTGCCGTTTAGCGCCATAGTCATAGACCTCCTCCAAGTGTTGAAATTCATCTCACCGGTAAGTTTTTCGGTGACAAGAAGCACACAAATCTGGTCATTTGTGTGCAAATAAATGGGATTTTTGTAGGGGTCGATGTTTTGGGTAGGGTTTGGGGTAGGGATTAAAGAAGCCATATTAGATGAGCTTCTGTAGGATGCAAACTGTAGGATGCAAATGGTTATATAAAATTTAATATAATGCATATGGGACTTTAGATAGATATAAAGCTAGATTAGTAGCCAAAGGCTACACTCAAACGGAAGGAATTGATTATAATGATACATTTAGTCCTGTAGCGAAAATGGTGACTGTAAGACTTATTTTATGCCTTGCATCTTCTTTAAACTGGATTATAGCCCAATTGGACGTATCAAATGCTTTTTTAAATGGCGATCTAAATGAAGAAATTTATATGAATTTACCACCTGGATATGTGCCTAATAAGGGGGAGAAATTACCGACTAATGTTGTATGCAAACTTAACAAATCAATTTATGGATTGAAACAATCTTCTAGACAATGGAACATCAAAATTTCTTCTGTGCTTAAGAATTCTGGTTTTAGTCAATCTGTGATAATTCTTTATTTTACAGAATTTCTTCAGATTCGTTTGTTGCATTATTGTTCTATGTTGATGATATTTTGATTGTTGGGAATAATGTTGCTGTTGTTGAGTCTTTATAGAGACACATTATACATTTATATTAATCCTAACAAACTAACTAATCTAACAAACTAACTAATCTAATTAACATATATTATACTATTCTAATATATTCTTTATAATATTTCATCTTATGGTTGTTCTCAAATCTAAAAATGTCTAACATATATAAATAATACTCACAGATATACATAATAGAAATATCAAATATGAAATCTCAATAAAATAATTACAAAATTATGAAAATGTCAATTAAATAGAATCTCTTACACTAACAATCTGTAAATCCACACGTAATATGAACGGATTCTAGAGTTTTTTTGTCGCGATTGTATTATGATCATATTTATTTCCATGATATCCAATTTTTTATTCCATATGAGTTTGACTGTTTACTTTCAAGCAAGAACTCCATTAAAAGTACTAAGCAGTTAACTTGCATAATCAAATACATAATTTTGGCATGCAAAATATAAGTGTAAAACTTGATTACATTCGCTACAAGAAAAACAGGTTTTAGGAACCGAAAAATCGGTTCCCAATCCGTTCCTAAACCAGTTTAGGGACGGATTAGAGACGACCAATGGTAGTATCCAATCGCGCGACTCCAATTTTTTCCAGTCTCCAATCCGTGCCTAATTAGGGACGGAAATTTTAGTCCCCAATCCGTCCCTAATTAGGGACCAGAAAAGTAGTCCCCAATCGGTCCCTGGATTTGGAAACGGACAACAAAACCGTCTCCAAATTTGGAAACGGCCGTATGCCGTTTCCAATTGTTTTTTTTTAATAAAAAAATTAAAATTTTTAAATTTAATCGATTACATTAAAAGATAAATATTAAAAGATTACATTAAAAGATAAATATTAGTATACATTACATTCCGATTACATATTTTTAAAAGTTCGATTACATTACATTCCGATTACATATAATCCTAAACCGTCGATTACTCCTCGTCGGAATCACTGCTCTGAATTGCATCCCAATCGATGTTAGGCATTTGCGCTTTCATCATGCTCATAAGCTTTTCCATACGCCTTTTTGATCGTTCATTCTCTTTTCTTAATAGTTCCGACTCCTTTAGTGCTTGTTCAACGCGCCTGTCGGATTCTTGGAACCTTTCGTCCATTTGTTGTCGGAGCTCGTAATCCACTTTTTGTTTACCTTTGGATGAAGTTGAATGTTTTGAGGACATTGCTCCAAGTCCGAAGATACGACCTTTGTAGGGCGTAACTTGCTGTAAAACAAATACCGAGAATTAATAACATTTTTAAATAATGAAATTAGATCATAGTAGAATGTAATCATTACCTCGAGATACAACTCGTTGTACTCTTCCTGACTAAGAGTAGTTTGTGAGCCGTCTTCTCTCGGTGGAATTTGCGATACTCGCTCCGATGCCATGTTTTCAATTTCATCGTGAATGCTTTTCGCCTTAGGATCCACCCATGAACCATCTGACTTCCTAACGTGTGTACGTTCCAACAATTCTATATACGATGGTTTGTATCCCTTCTCTTTCGCCTGAAAAAAATATAAAGACATAGTTTAATAAAATGTAAATTTTATATAAATGCATAAAGTTGAATAAAACTTACCAGATCTTCGTATACTTCCGCAAAAGAACGAGATCCTGCCGTGTGCACGCTCATCCCGTATCCCGCTCTATCAGAACGTCGGGATTGACTTGCTCGCTCGCTCTTTGCCTTAAATTCCGGAGAATCCCAAAGTGCGCACATCTGATTCCAAATATCTTCCGACATCCATAGGAGTTTTCCTTTTTCATATCGTTTTGCGTGCAATTTCCCTACGATAGACTTGAGACGCAATGCCGCATTTTTTTCAAATTCGGACTTTACTAGTCCGGTAATGGCGGGATTCCAATAATATTTTTGCTGAAATAATAATAAGCTTATTAAATTTAAATTGTAATTTAAATTACTTGATAAAATTTAAAATTATTTAATACTTACCACAAATGATTTCCACCATCGTTCCTTAATTTCTGGATCGGTATGTGTCCAATTGTAACAGAACCGATCAAAATCAGCTTTTATAACAATTGTTATTTGCCGATTAAGTTGCTTAACGCCAAACCTACAAATCACAATTACAGATAAATTAACATTTAGTTAATTATTTATAGTTGAGATTTGAAATTGAGTATACGTACCATAGTGCGCCGGATTTTTCATCAGGGTCTATAAGCGGAAGCTTCCGCCGCTCTTCATCCATTGCTAAAATTTCTTCCACTGTTGGTTCCTCGTATATATGTGGATCGTCATGCTGTACTTGATCTGGTGGTGGTTGCATTTACGGATAATACGACATGTATTGTCCCGATTGTGTCGATCCAGTGTTTCGGAACAAATGTGGATTCATGTAATCATCATATCCCGAATTGGAATGTCGGGAATGAGACGAAATGTTGCCACTTTCCTCGGATTGAGGGCGGTTTCTCGTTTTACCGCCTCTTCCAACGCGTCGTGACATACTGAAATGTAAAAACAAAATATTGTCAACGTACATTTCTAAATTCTAAAGTCTAACCGCTAACATCATTCGACCGTCTAACCGCATTTTTTGTTCTAAATTTCAACGATGAATCCTAACGTCATAGAACCACTAACATCATTCTAACATCATTCTAACGTCTAACCGCTAACATAATTCTAACATCAACGTCTAAAGTCTAATTTCTATAACCACATATACACATACACATAACCACATATAACCACATATAACCACATATACACATATACATACACATATAACCACATATACACATAACCACATATACACATACACATAACCACATATACACATACACATAACCACATATAACCACATATACACATAACCACATATACACATACACATAACCACATATAACCACATATACACATAACCACATATACACATACACATAACCACATATAACCACATATACACATAACCACATATACACATACACATACACATACACATACACATACACATACACATACACATATCTACGAGGTTATGCCAAGGACTCTGTTTGAGTGACTTAAACAACAAGGACTCATAACGATCAAATTGTATTGGATGAAATTAGCCACAATTACAACATGAATTGCAACCAATTATTCAGTGTAAAGATTAGAGAGTGATCAAACAGAGCATAATGACCACTGAACGGGAGAAAAACGGCAATAATTCAACAATGACAAGACCACATTTTGGATGAAGAAAGGAGGGCAAGGCAAAGGAGAAGAAATGAGGACCTCAGGTGTATAGAGAGGCGAGCACGGCGACGGCGGCGACGGATGGCCGAGGCGAGCACGGCGACGGATGGCCGAGGCGAACGACGACAGAACGGCGGCGATTTGTTAGGAAGGAGATGGATGGATTCGATCGTGAAGAGGAAAGGATTTCGCTCGAACGTGATTAAAATTTGGAGACGGGCGCCGAAATTCCGTCTCCAATTGGAGACAGGTGAATAAATTCCGTCTCCAATTGGAGAC
>CM071876.1:2644467-2669804 GCA_036759665.1 Gynandropsis gynandra
CAGCAGGCATCCTTATGGTTGTTTGCACGTTGTTCATGTTCGGCACCACGTAATCCCTTAGACGACGTGGTGGAGGAGCCTGTAATTGCATCTGTCCATTGCCGTTCTGATTATCCATCTTTTGTCGACCTGAAAGTTCTGCAAAGGACAAACAAAGAACAATTTACGTAGAAGGAACGAAAGAAAAGAAAACAAAAATAAAAACAAAGCAAGAAGGACTCTAGGTTCGAATCTAAGACGCGTTGACAATAGTCCCCGGCAACGGCGCCAAAAACTTGATGCGTATCAGAGTTAAATATAACCTAATCTACCCGCAAGTGCACGGCACGTGTGTAGTATTTTAGGTGTCGATCCCACAGAGACTATGCAACGCTACCTAAGCCCGAACTATGAATCAAACTTGCTAACGAAAGAGTGGTGATGAAGAATAAAATACTGAAAGTAAACTAAACTACTTGTGTTCTAACGATAAGACAAGCGTCCTAGGAAACCGGTTTCACCACAAGACTACCGAAACCGGCGATCAACCTATCTATCATGCAATCCCTGTTAAAGCTATCTAAGGCGGACGATCCTAACATGATATCTACCCTCTCTCAAGGCATAGACACGTGATCTAGACAAGTTGCCCCCTACTTTCGTGGCTGACACCTTGAACTAAACCCATAAACTCTGTGATTCGCCCGTTCACCCTCAACCGTTGTTACCCTACTTTCGTGGCCTAACCTCGGTTGTTCTAAACCTGATCTTCCAAGACTAGAATTCTCCTTTCGGTCCTTCTCCTAATCTCTAACACATGTATTTACGTGGCCTTTGTAAACACAAGTAAATTAAAGAACTCAGATAAAGAATAGATGAACTAAAACGGGAAGATGCATTCAAAATAGATCAAAAGCGGTCTCGGGATAGCCAAGGGCTAATCCCTTCTCCTAGAACAAACAAACTACTCGCTCATGCGTCTGTAAAGAAACATAAACATAGTAGAGAGTCTAAGGAACATAAAAACCAAACAAAACCGAAGTGGTGGTGCTTGATCTCCAATGCTCCTCGCTTATCTCCTCGCAAGAATCTGCTCTATCTTCGCTGAATTGTTCTCCTCTGTATGCTTGCTGTAATGGCGTCTTTTTGCCTCCTTTTAAGCCTCGTAAGTCGGTCCAATTGTTGCCTAAATTGCCTCACGAGTTCCCTTATGTTTTAAGTTAAGTTTACTTAAGTTTTGGGAGGTTTCGGGCCGCTACCCGCTCGGGTAATGAGTGTACCCGCTCGGGTGCTAGGGATGTGCCCGCTCGGGTGCTAGGCAACAGCTCGGGCCTGTGCTTGCCCGAGTCGTGTGGTTTGTCCTGTCCAAAGCCCGTGGGTTCTGCCCGATCGTGTAAGGCTTGTACCCGACCGGGTGGAGGCTTCTCCAAGCTCAATCTCGTCCGGTTTGTCCCGTGATGATCCCCGAAGTGCTCCTTAGCTCCGTGCATGCTCCTTTAGCTCCAAAATGGTCCAAATACGCGTAAAAGCCTGTAAGAACATGAAAAGCACGAAAGCAAGTAAAACGGATACGGAATCATACGTAAAACATCACATATGTATCGAAAACGTCTCCTAAATCGTGCAAGAAATACGTATGAAAACGAGATGATCATGGCGCCAAAGTCGAAGTTTGTGTATGAATTCAAGCACATGGACAGAATGTCAAACATCACCACCAAGTGTTATCCTCATGAGATAATAAAGACACTGAGAGGAATCTTAGATGAATACGAGTTGTATTACTTCGAGAAGTAGTCACAATTTAGGCATTTATTCCATTTACAATGTGTCTCCACATTGATGAAGGTTCAAATGTCTATCCTACTAAATCAGTCCGTGATTATACGGGACAAGACGGAGTTGCAGTTCGTCTTAAACGGCATTCCCATCCAGTACTACATAAGGGGTGTCACATTCAGGCTGAAAAATTTCGGTCGTGGAAAGGTGACCCCCGCACAAGTCAGTGAAAAGCTTGTGAAGGCGAAGAATTCTGAGGAAGAGGTTGGCAACTTTGATGTTGTTGGCACAAGTTATGGCTCACGAGCCTTCAGCAGAAAGCTCTATCAGCCATGATCTCATTGACATGATTGATGACTTGGAATTTTGTGAAGGCTTTCCATGGGGGCGTTACACATTCGCGAAGAGTGTGGATACTTGCCGGGGAATCACCGAAACCAAAATGGTATTGTGGCGGTTTCATGATCCCAGTAATGGTAACTTGTATATATTATTCGATAATTTAAATATTTCGTACTTTTTGCATTCTTATCATTTTGTTTTAATGTTTCTGTTACTTCAATTTGAAACCATCCTTAGTTTGGGCGGAACGAGATGGTATGTTGAGGTTGTGGATGCGCATCGATCATGCCCAAGATTGTGCAAGAAGATGGTTAAATCCAGTTGTAACCCGAAGTATGTAGATGTGATAAGGTAGATTGGAGATTCTAAGGTAACAATTACAGAAGGGTCACAAGGGAAACAAGGGTCACAGAGGGTAATAATGGTTATTTTTTGTTTTTTAGGATATTCTAAGTATTCTTCGTGCTGAAGACGAAGAGAAAGCTTTACTTTGTGATCTGGAGGATTACGACTGCCGTGTCTAATCGGTTCCCATTTAGAACCGGATTAGACACGACTCTTCGGTACCCAAATTTTGGGACGGATTAGTGACGGATTTCATTTTTCGTCCCTAATCCGTGTATAATCCGTTTCTAAATTTAGAGACGAAAATGTCGGTTCCTAAATTCCGTCCCTAATTTTCAATTTTCTAGTAGTGATTGTATTACAAAAGACGAGGAGCAAAAATGAAAGGGTTGATCTTCAACGAGTCTTGCACTAGTTGCGACATGTGATAGAGATTGACCAATAATAAACAATCAATATGTTCAATTATTATAACATTTAAGTGTTGAATCATGTTATACTTTATTATATTCGTATTTCCTAGGAGGATGAATCATATTATATCTAATCATTAACTTATTTTTTTTTATATAATTTATGTTTTAGACTATTCTTGGGTGGTTGGGTCACAACCATTCATTCAACAGTTTTTACTAATGTTCTTTTTCTCAGATGAATATAAAGACTGTAAATTAATATGCTTTAGGGATTTAAATATTCCAAAGAAAATGAACAGGCTCAATTTTATGCAAATAAATAAACCGGAAACAAGAACCGGTGAATTTTAGCAGAACCGGTCACCCGGTTCGCCGCTCATGTTAGCAGCGTTCGGTATCTGAAAATGCCATAACCTCCCGGCAGAGTCAACCCTATATTTCCGGCAAAGAAACTCTTCGGCGAAAGTCTTTTCCACTTTCCGATCGACGTCGTGGAGGAAAACGTGGGTCGTCCCCGGCATCCTCCGGTTCCTGGCCATCACCGCCGCCGAGAATATCGCCGACATCCTCCCCGGAGCCTCCGCAAAGTAACCCCTCGGGGCATCGACCATGATCAAGTCCCATTCGGTCTCGTAGATCTCGTCGGGAAGTGACGCTAATGCCAAGGGGCAATCCTCATTGTAGCTGCGTAGGAAATACGATTCAAATTTAATACCACCTTTATATGATTATAGCATGATAGATTGAGCAAACGTTATGGCTAATATAGTACCGGATAGGGAAGGCTTTGGAGGGCAAGCACCCTGGCTCGGACCGGTAAGTAGCGAGGAGGCGATCGGCCTGAGAGAGTTTGGTTCGGTACTTGACGTGATGGGCACGTAACGACGGCGCAGCCTTGAGGACGGTGGCGATCCAGTCGGGGTCTTCCTCGAGGAACACGGTGGAGCCACCTGGGTTGAGGGATGCCCACATGAGGGAATCATGGCCAAGACCAAAGACGAGGAAGTTGCAAGGTGACCGGTCCTTGAGAACGTCTAACGTCACGGTGATCTCCGGGAAGGTTTGTTGCGGGACGATGCGGGACGTAGCATAGTGGACGATGGCTTGGAGCTGGAGCGGCGTGGCTGAGTATTCGGCTATAGCCACGGCTTTGTCCTTAGCCGTTGAACACATTGAGAATGTGTTTTCCGCTGCTCGGATGAAGCTCGATATGAGGATTGCGCCACCTATGAGTCCGGCTAGAGCCACGGCTATGAACCATGGGCGCTCGAGCAGCGCGTGTTTTACACCCTTAGCCCTCTCGTGAACCATTTTGTTAGGATTCAAGTTACTATTTGTCGGGAAAGGAAGAGGAAATGGTTCGGGTTATACAATGTGGTCGGAGTCAGACAAAGAAAGTGGAGAGAAAATGGGACTCGTGAAGGTCAACGAGTGGAAAGCACGTTGCTTTATCGTCTTCATTAGACGTACGACACGTCGTCGTTTGGGTCATAGACCATTGAGAGATTTTCGAATTATCAATTTTGGATCAATTATCGAACATTATAAATGAAAAAAAAGAGAGGATACAATTGATGTGGAAAATGAATCAATTATTGATGTTTATTAATTTTTTTCATTAAGATGCATTATCTATACAGTGCGATACAAATTAAGAATCATTCATATCGTTGACCGACTTCAATTAATCACTCCGAATTAGTTAATTTAACAATGATTTTATCTTTCATTTTTATCCTAACAAGAACAGTTTTTTTATTATATGTATTAAGAATGAAAATAGTAATATATAAAATTAATTATTTAACGCAATTGTTTAACATTTTTTTTTTTACAATTGTTTGTCTTTTGTTGCCAATACATCCTAACTTAAACATTATGACATTAGAAAAGACTATGCACACTAAAATTGAATTTGTGTTATCGTTTCAGATGAAAATAACCTTGCAATATTAGCATTGAAACATAAAACTATAATTTAGTATGAGCTAAAATAAATTGAACTTAAATTAAATGTTTTTACGTATAATTAAATTTTATTTTTTACATTAAAGTATTAAGCCAAGCAACATTGACAACTGATTCCAATACGTTTGTGTGTTAGTTTCAACATTGTCATTTGATAGTTATATTATGTTGTTTTTCGTATTGAGTAAGATGTAAATCAATAACTTATATTTGAATTCAAAAATTTGAAAAAATTCCATTGAATCGGTGGGTATATATACAAGAGAGATGGAGAGAAATCAGGAACATCACAATATTAGGAACTGATTTTGGAGAAGAATTAGGAAACTGATATAGCACAAAATCAGGAGCTAAATATATACATTCCTAAATGGATATGTATATGTCAATACGCCCCCTCAAGTTGGAGCGTGTAAATTGTGAGCGCCCAACTTGAAGACAAGCCGCGTGAATGGTTGTTGGCCGAGAGCTTTTGTGAAAATGTCAGCTAGTTGATCCGCCGAACGTACATAAGCTGTGACGATCTCCTTTTGTTGAATTTCGTCCCGAATGAAGTGACAATCTATCTCGATATGTTTAGTCCTCTCGTGAAAAACGGAATTCGCCGCAATATGTAACGCTGCCTGGTTGTCACAAAACATACGCATAGGAGTAGAATGCTCAATACCGAAGCAACGAAGCAAAGATTTTATCCATTTAAGTTCGTAAGTGAGATTTGCCATAGCCCGATATTTCGCCTCCGCTGAAGATCGTGAGACAACACCTTGTTTCTTAGTTTTCCAAGCAACGGGTGAAGTACCGAGATGAACAATATGTCCACTAACAGATCGCCGAGAGATAGCACAAGTAGCCCAATCAGAGTCACAGTACCCATAAAGTCGAAGATCACAGTCAGAGCGTAACAGAATCCCTTGCCCCGGAGAGCTCTTCAAATATCTAACCACACGAAGTGCAGCAAGCCAGTGATCCGTCCGTGGAGAATGCATGAATTGAGAAAGAATATGAACCGCGTAACTGATCTCCGGTCTTGTATTGGTTAAATAAATCAAACGACCAACCAATCTGCGATACTGCTCGGGATTATCATTTAACGGTTCGGAAGAAGTCAAGAGCTTATGATTCTGCTCGAGCAAGACGAGAACGGGTTTTGAACCTAGAAGACCACATTCGGTGATGATATCCAAATCATATTTCCGTTGAGACAAATAGATGCCTTCAGCATTTCGCGCCACTTCAATGCCTAGGAAGTACTTCATCGGACCCAAATCCTTCATATGAAAACAATCTCGGAGATAAACCTTAAACACATCAATAGCAACCGCATCGTTACCTCCAATAAGAAGGTCATCGACATACACTAGAACATAAAGCTCAGACTGATCCCGGTGAAGAGAGAACAATGAGTAGTCAGACCGTGACTGTTGAAAACCATATCGAAGAAGGGCTGTAGTGAGCTTCGCAAACCAGCAACGTGGAGCCTGTCGTAAACCATAGAGAGATTTCTGAAGACGACAAACTAAAGAGGAATCCGAACACGGGAAACCCGTGGGATGTTCTAACGACCATCTATATATAAAAATGTTATGAGGCGAGACGATAAGGCGAGTTACAAGATGAAATGACACGAGACGAGATGACAAAATGAAGATGACGATGAAATGGAGAGACGACTTGTAGGAGATGGATGGACAGAGAGAGGTACAAGGAGGATGGTGACTGATAAAATAATTTAGGATGTTTAATTTTAAATTTAAATTAAAGGGTATAATTGTTTATTTATACTAGTGAATGCTTTTCTATCTTTTATCAATTTGGTATTATAGAAATGTAATTCATATGTTACAAATGTGAATGTGACGAGATATTGATATTGATTACAAATTTTGAATATCATTTAACCAAATATCAATATGTTTGAATTTTTATAAAAATATATAAAGAATTTCAATATTTAATTTTGATGTTCAATAATAGTATTTTAAAATTTGTTTTTGATATAATCATTTTAGAAATGTTAACATGACAA
This sequence comes from Gynandropsis gynandra, assembly GCA_036759665.1. Taxonomy (NCBI): domain Eukaryota; kingdom Viridiplantae; phylum Streptophyta; class Magnoliopsida; order Brassicales; family Cleomaceae; genus Gynandropsis; species Gynandropsis gynandra. Next base: position 2,651,323 of record CM071876.1, read on the forward strand.
AAGTTATGTATAAAATAGAAGTTAAAAGGAAGTTTAAGTATGAACAGTTTGAACGATATTGTAATTGAAATATCTAAATCATAGATAAATATGTATAATATATTATTATATAATAAGAACATAAATTGATACATTATGTGTGAGCTAATATATACAAATATATAATTGTTTTATAAACCATTAATTAAAATTTTAAAATTTTCATCAAATAATCGATAAAAAACGATGGATGAAAATATGTTTAAGAAATTTACAAATTTTAAATTTATTGATATAATAATATTTAATCTATATTTAAGTTATAATTATTTTTTAAAGATTTTATTTTTTAGAAATGAAAAGATATATTTGTAAATAATGTTTATGATCTTCCTTCATCGACACGAACTCGAAACAACATCGTTGCAATAAAGCTCTACATAAAATATGTAGAACTTTTATCGCAACGGCGTGTTTAGAGTAGAGTTCGTATGGTGAAAGAGAAGTGCGGATCTACTAGACATATTATACCACACACGTTGTACCACATACATTGTGTATTACGTTTGTGGTAGAACTTAGTATAAATGTTGTACAAACACATCGTGGTACAACGTTGAACATTGTACATACACGTTGTACTTAACATTGTACCACATGTTGTGACATTATGTCGTTTTCATGTCACTCACTTTACCTTTTCGAATGCCAACCTTTTCCAATACGACACACTCTCATCTCACATCTATCTCTCTAACTCTCATCTCCCTTTTGTGATTCAATTCCATCTCCCTCCTCTCTGATATTCATCTCTATCTCCTCTCTTGGAAAAAAATCTTTGAAAAATTCTCCAAATCTCTATAAAAAGTCTCAAAACTCACATTTCTTCCAACCTATTCTTCTCAGCTTTCTCGACAACCCATTAATCTCCTTCATCTCTCTCTCTCAATTACATGACGAGACATGACTTTGTTTTTTCTTTTGCTTTTAGTTGTATTCCATTGAAGTTCTTCGAGAAGCACAAAAAAAGGAAGACGAGGAGCAACACAACAACATTTAGATTGGACGTGGTCTTATAAAACATGGAAAGTCAAGTTGGAAGGCTCTAGATTCACCGACGGTTGGAAAGATCTCGGCAAGGATCATGATTTTCACATTTTTAATTTTATATTTTTTTTGTCACGAAGGTAACATGGGTTTTCACGTAACTAGTTTCAAACCTAATTGGTGTAATTTGCAATATTCATCATCATCAAACGCAAAAGCAGAAGTAGGGTCATCTTCTTATCAGACTTATTTTACGCTATCTGTCACATTTTCTAATATGGTCGTAAATACAGCGGTGAGTGACCACTCGAAGTGAAACCAATTCATCATATATCACTTTAGTTCTTTATTTGATTGTTAATCATGTTTATTAATATAAATTGGGTGATGGTTCAAAACCTTCTGATAGGTTTTGCGAGGTCAAAAAGTCTAACCGGTAGAAGATGTGAGATAATTCTAATCAACAAACAAGGACACTCATGATCGTTAGCTTTAAGGCCCTTGAGTCATGATGGTGTTTGCATCAGAGAAGGTTGGATAACTTTTTGTCATACAAATGGGCAAAATGGGGGATGTTCCCTCACATTCAAACTGGTTTTCAAGGGAACAACACTTGTGCTTCAGTTTCACCCAACATGGTCTACCAATAATTTTTTATTTTCAAATAATGTATTGTTAATGAATATTTCGGTGTTTCTTGAACTTGATAAAGCTTTTTAATCGCTATTGGTATTATAACTAGATTTATTTTTATTATTATTATTATTATTATTATTATTATTATTATTATTATTATTATTATTATTATTATTATTATTATTATTATTATTATTATTATTATTATTATTATTATTATTATTATTATTATTATTATTATTATTATTATTATTATTATTATTATTATTATTATTATTATTATTATTATTATTTTGGGTTGTATAGACGTTGTACACACATGTTGTGTACAACATTCGTGATAAGTGCTAGTACGAACGTTGTACACACACGTTGTGCGCAAAATTCGTGGTAAGTATTACCATGAACATTGTATAAGACGAGGTGAACAACGTTTGTTCAACGTATGTGCATACAACGTGTTCTACGGGTGTTTTTATACCCCTTGAAATTGTATTTATGGGATTTAAAAATATAGTAAATTGTTCAAAATGATAAATTTGGTCGTAAGGTGTTCATTCAATATTGAATTGCTAAAAAATATCGAATCATATTTTATAAAATCGAATTGTATTCTGGTTGTACATTTGATTTTTGGGTTGAATCTTAGTTATTAGTTAATATAATGTGTTATTCCACATTTGTATCAAATTATAATTAATAATTCGATTGTTATAATTCTTAATAATCAATTATAAGTTACGATTGACAATGCATAGAATGTGTTTTATGTTCAAATTACATGTTTTATCATAGAATACATGGTTTGTCGCTAAAACAATTATAATGTGTCATTTTTTTTGTAATTAAACCTGTATTATGATGAAATAAGCCATGATAAAAATAAATTTAACAAGTTCAACCCAAAGTTTTGAGGTTTAACTAGAGTTCAACCCGATTTTACCATTATTCAATTTATTTTAGTTAAATAATTGAATATTAAGATAAAAATAATGTTCACAATTTTTGGGATCTATATTGTACACGTTGTTGTTTTCTCTTATGTATACAACATATTATTATTATTTATTAGTATTAATTTATTTTAATATTATAGTTATTATTATTATTTAGTAGTATTAATATCATTTTATTATTATTATTGTTATTATTATTATTTACAAAATATTGGTACAACGCGTGCACATTCTATATTAATAATAATAACAATATGAATACTTTTGTACACCGTAATACACCTTATGGTATAACCTAAATTATTGATTTCAATAATAATAATAATAATTAATATTAATAAAATATAATAATATCAATAATAATTTTAATAATAACAATAACAATGATAATAATAATAATATAATAATAATAATAATATTAATGTAATTTTATTATTATTAGCATTTTATTATTGTTATTGTTATTGGATGTATACACGTTATACACAAAATGGTACAATACAAACTAAAATTTATAGACCCGAATGCAAACATGCTTTCGAATTCGAACTTTTTTAAAACCTCCAAATTTGTGGTCCGACTCGTCGAACTTCGGGTCGGCCTGCGGCCGTTAAACAACAACCACATTATAAAAAAACTAAACGTAAGGTGCCTCTCTTTTCTTCTCTTGTTTCTCTGCACCGTTCACCATGGTCCATTCCCATTCCAACAACCTACAGACGTCGCCTTCGATACCATTCCACCGTCGTTGCCGTCGATTTTCTCCATTGTCCCTGTCGTTCCCACTATCACAAAAGATCTAGATCTAACATCTCTTTTCCTCTCCCTTGGTTCTCTACGTCGTGCTGGTCTTCATCCAACATAAAAGGTATGTTCGAACATCTGCATGTCGTCTTGAGACTTTTACGAAGTAATTTTGGGAATCTGTTGTCACAGAAGTTTCCCTGGATCTTCCACGGGCTTTGCTTTGATGGCTGCTACGACAATGAACTTGATCTCGGAATAAAATACTCAGCGGTAACAACGTAAGGGTTGTACCCTGGGAAATCGACTTTTTGCCTCCATGCCAATCACTTCGAAAATGAGAAAATATAATGTGTTCGGATATTTTTTGATGATTGGGATAGAGGCTGCACTAGTTACTGAAACGATGACTTTGGAAATGAACATCGACCCATGGACTGCACTACTTTCTAAAACGATTGGAACTGATAATCGACCTGTGGATTGCCCGAAGCTCGCCCAAAACCTGTCGGATCGGGATTTTTGGACGCGTTTGATTTTACGTTAGGCTGACCCGTGTCCGTTTTCGTCAGACCATAAACGGGTTCAGACCGGACCGACCCGTTTGACACTATAAAATTTAGTATAATGTGCCTACAACCTAAAATTAATAATAATAATAATAATAATAATAATAATAATAATAATAATAATAATAATAATAATAATAATAATAATAATAATAATAATAATAACATTTTTATACACCATAATACATATTATTATACAATCTAAATTGTTAATATCAATTATAATAATAATAATAATTAACATTATAATAATATCAATAATAATTAATAATACTAATAATTTCTGATGATGATGATGATGATAATAATAATAATAATAATAATAATAATAATAATAATAATAATAATAATAATAATAATAATAATAATAATAATAATAATAATAATAATAATAATAATAATAATAATAATAATAATAATAATAATAATAATAATAATAATAATAATAATAATAATAATAATAATAATTAATGTCAATACTAATAATAAAATAATATTAATATCTATTATTATTATTTTGAATTATAGTACAAAATTGATATAATGATGATGATAATGATGATAATATTTTATTATAATTATTATTATTGATTGTATACGGTGCATATAAATATATAATGTGTGTAAATATTAATAAATAATAAAATAGTAATAATATATAAACCAATCAAAATATTTTATTATAGAAAACTTTTTAGAAAATCTAAAATATTTTAGGTTTTATATTATTATTAAAAAATGAAATTGAGTTGTGATTAAATTTTAACTTTATTAAAATTATTTGAAAATAAATTCTTTGAAACAATACATTAAAGAAAGAAAGAATGAAACAAAAACAAAAATGAATTAATAGTAGGTGAGAATTTTTAGATGTTTACCTATCAAATTGATACCCAGTGATTTTACTTAAATTTTAAATTCTGAAATCAAACCGAAAATAAATTAATTTTGTTAGCCAAACTCCAATTTTAACCCATATATATTCAAATTTTTAGAATATTTTGAATTCGACTGTGCATAATAATTGTATTATTCATGCAAGCTTCCAATTTAGATTATTATTATTATTATTATTATTATTATTATTATTATTATTATTATTATTATTATTATTATTATTATTATTATTATTATTATTATTATTATTATTATTATTATTATTATTATTATTATTATTATTATTATTATTATTATTATTATTATTATTATTATTATTATTATTATTATTATTATTATTTTTGTTTATAAATTAATTCACACATATATATTATTTAAGTGTATACTTTGTGTATGTTAATGAGTAAGTTTTAAAATAATTTGTTTTATATATGTAAAACAAAAAATAATTTTTATAAATTTACGGTTTTCAACTTTTTTAAATCAACGTCACAATTATAATTTAAACGGAAAAAACTGTTCGTGAAAATATTACAAAAAAATATAAAGACGAAAAATTATATATATAAAAGTTGTTGCAAAAGGTGGTTTCTGGTGAAGCCACCCCAACAAAAATGTTTTTTATATTTAAAATTATAATAAATATTTTAAATATTTAAATTCAATTAAAAAAATAATTAACTTAACTACATAAAAAATAATCAATGTTTTAGTTAAAGTCGAAGGACTTTCCGTCTCCCATGTAGTAATTTCCCAGTTTCGTGTGTCTCTTCAGTCTCCCTTATTCGTTTGTATCCTCTTTCAGTTTTACTAACCAGTCTACTAGAACGAAATTAAAGGGTTGTGTCGCTATTGGGGATGATTCCAGTCTTTGTCTTTCCCGTCCAATTGATCAGACACAATTGATGCAACTGGAGACAAAGTGGTTGATTTCATTTGGAAGAATATTGGTGTCAACGCGAGGCATCTCACACCTTTAGAAGCCTACAATGCCATGTATGTGGTGGTGAAGCAACGAGAGGCGTTAACACGAGTCATCCCGGACATCTAAAGGAGACCTGCAAAGCCATGGATATGGAAGCGAAGCAACGGTGGCATCAACGCGAGTCATCCCGAACCTTCAGAGGAGACCTACAATGCCATGGATATGGCGGTGACGAAAGAGGAAATAAGCGAAGCGAGCCCTACAATGCCATGGATGTGGCGGCGAAGCAAGGGAAAGAAACGAGGCGAGCATGGACACTCCAACTTACTTCTGTCCTTCATTGCTTTTTGGCAGTGTACAATTGAGAAGGTTTATTTCCCCCATTTAATCTTTTTTCTTCTTTTATTATGCCATTTTCCTCCGTCGGTTGGTCCGTCCATATAGGGTGGTTACGCAGGCCTTCTTCGATCGGTTAGATCTTCAACATAGGATGGTCATGGTGTTCTTTCGACATCAGCAAAGAAAATGAGATATGAAAATACAGAGCTCTTCAAAACACAGAGTGAAGGTGCTGAGCAGCGCGGGAGCATGACGAGGCGACAACTGAGGCGAGAGGAGCCTCGGGAGGAGAAGACGATCTGGAGTTCTGTGGAACACTCCAGAACGCCTAATGCAGCTGAAGACAATTGGGCCACCCGGTTGCAACCCATGAAGATGGAAGCTGAAGCCCGTGAAGAGAAGCCCGTTCCCGTTCCGGCCCAGCAGTTGAAAGCCCACAGCAAAATGGAGAAAAAGCCCATGCACAAAGAAACAAAGGGATGAGCAATTGAAGAACAAATAAATCGGGGAGGACAAAACGGGTAATTCACAAAGGGACAGAGGGAATATTTTGTCAGGGGTTTGTTATGCAAAACAATATATGGTTTTAGCATTAACAACCTAAGAATCAAACGGATATATATGTAATGCAAGGATAATATTAATCACAAGAGTATTATTCAGAATTTCCATTCCTTTGTCATTCACCATCAAAGAGAGAAACACGTGAGGATTGAGAGAAACACCAAAATACTGATCAATCCAAGTTTTTCTATCATTTTTCATTTCGGTTTGCACTATCTTAAGAAGCAAGAAATGTATTAAGCTCATGACTTATTCAATCATTATTCATGAGCTACAAAGTAATATAACAACACAGAGCTTATGAAAATCTACGAACGATGTAAAAATATGACACGGCTTAAGCTACGAGCCTGTCGGGATGTCTCAGATGCCGGCATGACGGCGTTCGCCGAGAATTGCATGTGCTTGTAGAAGCTTTCGTGTCGCTCCTGCACTTTTGGAGCCAAAGGCATGAACATCATGCTCGCATCCAACTGGAATTTGCAGGAATTGGTCTTGATAGGAGTGAATCCTACGTAGTTAAGTTTCGAGGCACTTGCCTCGAATTTCTAGAACTTGGAAAGATTAGCTCTGTGTGATTTTTCTCTTCTCTCTTTGATTTCACTTGGGTCTTCGATTTTCGGTTTGGAAGCCTTGGATATTCTGGAAATGAATCTCATTCCGATCGCGGAGGAGTGTGGTTCTTATTATATCTGTTTGTGGAAGAAAAGCTTGGATATTCTGGAAATAAATCTCATTAAGATTGATGAACAGAAGATTTTGAAACAAATCACATAGAAGAAGAGCTTACTTCCACCGTTACCCCCTTCTCTTCGCATTGTCATTAGGGTTTTTCACTCTTCTTCTCTTTGCCTCTTCTCTATTTAGCTTCACATCTGGATTATAATCTCTCTCTCTCTCTCTCTCTCTCTCTCTTACTGATTCACTTCTTAAAACCTTTGAATTTTGGTGGGCTTTTTTTGTTTCGCTGTTCTGATTTCTGTAATTCAGATAATTTTCGTCCACGAGATAAGAGGAGAGAGAGATAGAGATATGGAAGAGGGCGGTAGTCTGTTGCAGTGGAGCATGGTCAGATCTCTGTTAGCGATTCTCCAATGGTGGGGTTTCAACGTAACTGTTATCATCATGATCAAATGGATCTTCCAGGTATTGTTTCCCATCATTTTTCATCCAGTTTGATTAAACGGGTCTGCAATGAATTCGAAACCGCTTATGGTTTCGTATCTTATTTTGATCTGATCCGTGTTCTGAATTTGATATCGTAGCTTGGAATTGGTAATGCTTGATATCTTATCTTCAAATGCTACACATAACGTCAGACGAGATGTTCAAAGAGAGGGTGGGAAGAAATTATAAATTAAATAGTTATCAATTTGATCATTTTTATATGTCAAACTTCTTTTGTTAAACATTTTATATGACAAATTGTATTATATAAGAATATATAAATAATTTAAATCACTCTAGAATGTACATAAATATTTGTATATCAATATATATATATATATGTATATATTTGTTCGAATTTATTAGTTTCACTTGATTTATATATAGTATTTTTAGATTCAAGTTTTAATAACTATTTATTATTGTTAACAAAGTAATATTTATAATGAATATATTATAAATATTTATATAATATTTATAATATAACTTTTAAATTGATAATGAATATATTATTGTGACAAATAATAAAGGGGTAAATTCAAAAAAACCTTCAAAAATAACTTTTAATAAACAAAACCGTATACTTTTAACTCATAAAAAAACCTTCAAAAATAAATTTTAATAAAAAAAAACCCTACACTTTTAACTCATAAAAAAAACTTCAAAAATAACTTTTAATAAAAAAATACCATGCACTTTTAACTCATAAAAAAACCCTAATATATTTTTTACACCCTAATAACTCATAAAATAAAAACCCTAATAACTCATAAAATAAAAAAGAAAATGAAAAAAATTGAAATATTAATCCTAAAATTCTAATAACTATTTCTTGAAATTAAAAATAAAACTATAAAGTATATATTTTTTAAACTAAAATGTTGAAGATTAATTTTCTTCAAAACAATAAATATATCATGTAATTTGTTAAACATATGAAACATTATAACCATAAAGTCACAAAATACTATTAACAAAAGTCTAATCTCATTGTGACTGTATGGTTATAATGTATCATATGTTTAACAAATTACATGATATATTTGTTGTTTTAAAGAAAATTAATCTTCAAAATTTTAGTTTAAAAAATATATAGTTTATAGTTTTATTTTTAATTTCAAGAAATAGTTATTAGAATTTTAGGATTAATATTTCAATTTTTTTTCATTTTTTTATTTTATGAGTTATTAAGGTTTTTATTTTATGAGTTATTAGGGTTTAGAAAATATATTATGGTTTTTTATGAGTTAAAAGTGGAAAGGTTTTTTTTATTAAAAGTTATTTTTGAAGGTTTTTTTATGAGTTAAAAATGAAGGATTTTTTTGATTAAAAATTATTTTTGAAGGTTTTTTTATGAGTTAAAAATACAAGATTTTTTTGATTAAAAGTTATTTTTAAAGGTTTTTTTTAATTTACCCAGATAATAAACTATCCGCGCATCACGCGGGTTTGATTCTAGTTAAGATATAATAGTACTTGTAATGATTAGGGAATATAGCATAAAAAATATCAAACTGTTGTATTTTAGTTTATAAAAAATGAATTATTATCTTTAACCTAAAAAATCCAAACTTATTCGTTTTTGCCTTAAAAACACTAACTTTATGAATATAGTGTAGAAAATACCAACTTTTTAATTTTTGCCTATAAAACACAAATTATTACTTTGAACCTAAAAATTTTGAATTTTTACATTTTGTCTAAAAAACACAAACTTATCAAATTAATTATATCCATACAAAAAAAAATACTAAATCATATTTTAACTCTTTTAATATTTAAGTGTTGTCTAAATAATACAAAATTTTCAAATTAATTATATCCTAAAATTAATGTTTTTAAAACAAAAAAATATAAGTTTGGATTTTTAAGATAAAAATAATAATTTATGTTTTATAAACTAAAACAAAATAATTGGATATTTTTTTATGCTATATTACCTAATGATTATAATGTAATTAACAATGTTTATGATCTAATTATTTAAAGGATAAAATAATATAAAATTCTTCGTGGTCGAAAACTACGCTTCCTTTTTTCCCGTCGCAGTTGAAGCTTAGGGCAAATCGCCCCAAATCGCCGCCGCCTCGGCCTCTCCTCCGCCACGTAGCAGCTGTTTTCGTTCACTCCGCTACCATGTCTCAGGTATAACCCCCTTGAATGGTTCCGATTTCTAGTTTAGGCGCAGTTTTGCGGATCTATCCATGACTGGTGACTCGGAACTTCTATGTCTCGTTGAATTTTGGAGAGATCAGTATGTTATTACCTTCGATCCTTAAGTTAGGTTCGCCAAAATGGTTATCATGTCCAGGATTCTAGCTCTGTCTGAATCGATTTCGAAGATCCTTCCTCCTTTCAGTGCTTTATATGTGTTTTGATCTGTTTTTATCTCTTTCCTTCTCTGAATTTGTAGGTTGACAACCGAAATTCATCAGCCACCAAGCGCGCTAGAACTGACGGTACGCTTTTTTGTGCTATTTCTTACCGATTTGTGTCCTGGAGTATATAGTGCGTATAATTCAGCTTTCATGTGTTGGTGTGTGGTTGTTTTTGACAATCTTCCTCAATTCGTACTTGCAAAGGAACTTAATTTTTGCGTTAAATTGACAAAACACTCCCGGACCATGAGTGTATGGTGACGTTGATTTGGTTTCTTTTTTTTTTTCTTTCCTGGTTCTTTTGATAATTGGTTATTGTATTTAGGAAGTATAGACAACGTAAAAAAAAATCGTGTATAGTGTTTTAGACTTTGTATATAGGATCCCTTTACGTCGCTTTAGTATTTTGAACTACCGGTATAGTTGTTTCTGTCAATGATCAGCCTGAGAATTACATGTTTATTTGGGAGCTTTTCCCCTTGTATATGATTGGACTTAATTCATTCCTTCTTTACATTGTATTTTGAGTGTGAAATTGGGTTTCCTTTCATTCCACGAGCACTTAGTCAGAGGTATATTTGTTCTCACTGGTTTATTAGGTATTTGAAGTTCAAATAGTGGTAATTTGTCTTCCTATGTAAAATTTAACTCATTTGATATACTTTTTGGTTGAGGATAGGCGGTCGCAGAGAAGATGATTGGACCTGTCCCAGTTGTGGTAATGTCAATTTTTCGTTCAGGACAACGTGCAATATGCGTAATTGTACCCAACCTAGGCCTGCAGATCATAATGGAGTAAGTCACTTGTACTATATCATGTTATTGTGGTTGAGAATAATCCTTCAATGGCTAAGTATGGCTTGGAAAATGTAGGCCATTTATCTTTCACTGGACATTATATAACACAACCTTTATGATACTAATCCTGTTAGGGCTCTTAGAATCACGTTTCCACATGAGACAGTTTAGAAGGTGAATTGTTTTTTCATAATGTTCGATTGTATGTTGATTGCCTATATGTTGTATGTTGTAACAGAAGTCTGTTCCCAAGCTTATGCAACCTCCACAAAATTACTCATCGTCAGGACCATATGTTGGTTCAGGGGGTGGCCCTTCGATATACATGGGTGGCTCGCCGTATGGGTCTTCCCTCTTTAATGGGACTTCTATTCCTCCTTACGATGTTCCATTCTCCGGGGGTTCGCCTTATCATTTCAATTATAGCAGCCGAATTCCTGCTGGCTCCTTATAGACCACTTCATATGTCTGGGCCACCGCCATACTCCGGCGGATCTATGATGGGAAATGGTATTTTCTTGTGCTAATTTTATGTACTGGTCAATCTTTATAGTTTATCAGAATCCAATGGCAAAAAGTTTCCTTTTACTATCACTTGATGTGTATATGAACTGCTTCTATTGGTGCATCTTGATTTTTGTTGACAGGAATATATGGCATGCCTCCTCCGATGGACAGATATGGCCTTGGTATGCCCATGAGTCCTGCAGCTGCCATGGTATGTATAATATTTACTCTCTAAATGCTTGACTCTGATCACTTACTATAACGAGAAAAGTTTGTTTTAATATTGTTAGAAGGTTGAGTTTTCAGTTTTAGCATTTTGTGTGATATCTGTTCTTTACTGCAGATGCCAAGACCTGGGTTCTATCCAGATGAGAAAATTCAGAAAAGAGGTGTGCTTTAGTTAATTCTCCCCTTTCAAGAACCTGTTAGCCACAAAAACTGTAACGGTATGTCTTTTTATAACAACGGGATGGTTGATATATTCTGTAAAATTCACTGCAGATTCAACTCGTGATAATGATTGGACATGTCCGAATTGTGGTAACGTGAACTTCTCATTCAGAACTGTATGTAACATGAGGAAGTGCAACACTCCAAAGCCTGGACAGGTTTGCGCTGCTGTTCATTCTTTTACAATTTCAAACTGGAATTTTCTCATCAGAGATCTATTGTGCAACTGCATAACTAACCATACAGATCATATAATTTGAAATCTACTTGGTATTGGGCTAACCAATTACAGCTAGACCTGTTTGGTTCAGTTTGGATTTATGTGCAAATTTTAAATACTGACAATATAGTCTTACAAATGCAGGCTGGGAGCTCAGACAAAAGTTCCAGTAAGTCCGTCGTGATATTTGAAAACATGCTCCTTAGTTGTTAGATCCTTATACTGATATGCATTATGAATGCAGAACAAAGGACACCTGAAGGTAGCTGGAAGTGCGATAAGTGTGGAAATATAAATTATCCATTCAGGAGTAAGTGCAACAGGCAGAACTGTGGAGCTGATAAACCCTCAGAGGGCGACAAATCTCCATCCCCGGCTCCAGAAGAGAATGATCAGGTTTGTCGAGTAATGCATTTACTTGTTGAGATATGTTTTCCAAAATGGTTGCCTCCACATGTAAATGTTGTACATTGTATGCTTTTTGATGCAAAGATTTCCCTGGCATATTCCGTGCATCTTCCTTCAGCCCACTATGTTAAAAAAATGAAGAATCTGAAATAACTTGAAAGTGTTTTTAAATTTTATTGTTTTGGGGCTTGAGGAGGTCCAATATCGCTGAACGGGTTTTGTTTCAATTTGTGTAATGTTCCAGTGAGTCATAGACAAATTGTCTTGAGGGTTGAGAAGGTCCCAGGTTGTCATCAAGCGTTGCACAAAATGGGTGTCCTAATGTCAGTTGTTGTCGTCGGGTCGTCCATGTTGCAGCGGTCGTCAAGTCACTCTCTGCTTTCTCTTAAATATTTATATGTCGGGTTGTTGTATTAACCCCAAATATTACTCATGTATTTGTGGATCCTCCTTTAGAGATGCTCCAGGTCCGAATATGATAAGAAAAAAAGGAGTCTTTTAACGGTAAGACTTGGTTATGTTTTTTCGAGTAATGTTATCTCCATCTTCTAGATTTTGTCAAGTCCTGTGGGATAGAAATGTTACAGGGAAGGTTGCATTTTCGGGTTCCCACTGGTATGTGTATTCGCATAGCGTCTCAATGGTTTTAATGGATTTGTCTGCAGGGGTAATATATAACACAAAAAGGTTGTTGAATGCTCATCTTCCGAGCATGAATTGTTTAAGACTTCTGCCAAGTCTTCTTGGCATCATAGCTTGTTTGTTGCCTGTTATGATTTACAAGTCAAATAGGGTGCGTTGAAATAGAATATGGGGTTTATAAGAACCTTTAGATACGCAATTTCGATCAAAGCAATTTTGATCTTTATGGTGCGGGTTGCGGGAGAGGAGTGAAAGGGAAAGACCCGAGTTTTGTTATAATTCAAGAACCAAGTAGAGAATTCCGTATAGATTGAAATAGGCTCTAATGTAGGGTTCGTATTGATAGAAATAGGCTCTAATGTAGGGTTCGTAGAAATATATTTAGACATCTTTTTATAAACTATTTTTTTAAAATGAATTCTATCTAGAACAAGATGGTTTTTATTAGAGTGTAGAAGGCATGTATCATAAATAGTTGCATTCAGGGGTCAAGTTTGAACAGGGGAAATATCCGTTATAGTGTCGTGGTGATATTAAACTATATATATATAATCAAGGGCTCAACAGTAACTGAATAAGTCACAGGAATTAATTGGAAGTAGGGCAAGTCGTCGGAAAACAAAGTAGAAACAACAATGGCGTCTAAAGTGGGTAGCTAATAATAGATAAGTCTTAAGGTTCCGACAGAAGTGTCGGTTAAAAGAAGAGCAGAAAAGTTACTGAAAGGGAGGAGAGTCCCGAGCGGAGAGCACCACATCCATCAGATGAAAAGGGTCGGGAAAGCGTCGGAGGTGGGAATGAGCATCGGTGGCTCACGTGGTGTGCGCGGTGACGTGAATGACAGAAGAGAGAGAGCACGGTGTAAGTGTTGTGCTTCATTTGCCCCTGAGTTCACCGATGTTTCTTCTACACCTGCCCAATTCCCCTTTCTCATCAGTTCTTTTATATCACAAAGCTCAACAAAACCATTACCAAAGGTATCGTCTTTTTTCAACCTTTTCCAGGAAGCTGAAAGCCGATCATGCTTGGTTTCCCTGTTGAGAAGCCGCTGCCATTTTGAGCCGCGGAATAGGAGTGAACGGATTGACTTCTGCTTGAGAACAGCTGCTCTTCCACAACATCGCCTCTCTGGAAACTAAGTGTAAAGCCGCCACTCTCTGCTGGCTTTGGCCTCACACCGAACGTCGTTCCCCAGCCGTACCTCTCCCCTGATCTTCTATTATGTGACAACTCATTCCACAACGCATTCGTTTCCTGCTGTCTTCGATCTGCAGAAAAAGAGTGGGTAGGTAAAATGTTAACACTTTCTTTGAACAGCATTTGTTAAAATGCTTGTGCTTACCATAGATTGCAGCTGGATTCAATGGGAATGCACCTTGTGGCTTACGACGCCTAGCATTGTGATGAGAAAGTCGTTTACGACAGCTTCTCTTCTTCTCATCAAACTCCGAGAGAGCGTGAAACCTGCCAAAGTAGAAAGATTATTACATCACTTATCATTTCCCGAAATAGTAAAATAACTGGATACTGCATTTGAATACCTGCTACATTGTTGGCAGAATCTACGTTCCAAGCCACACACAATCACTTTTGGGCACTTAGAATGACTTTCACAAACTCTATGTTTCCGATGATAATCCTTAGCCGAAGATAGATCAAGATCACAGCCCTCAACTTGGCATCGTGGAACTTGAACGCTCTGACCACTCGATTTCGATTTCTTCATAGCAACAGATGGTGTTAACTTCACAGAAACGGCCGAAATATCATTATGTTTTCCACCACAATATTCTTCAAAGTAGGTCCGCTTTCCTAGTTTTAAACCAAGAAAGGATTCGGCAGAGCCAACAGATACCTCAATTGCTGATGATGCCTTCACCTGCTCAAATTCTATATTGCTGCAAGAATCTTCTGGTATACTTTCCGATGCAATCTTATATGGTTTCACTTCGGGTGATGAAGAAATACCCGATGTTGACTGTGAACTTTTCGACACACCCGAGTGCCAGAAATTGGCGCCACCAGAACCGCTGCTTAGACCCTCGAAACCAGAGAAACACGGAACTATAGATTCAATCCCTTCGCCTTTCTCGACTTCCCATTCAATTGATAGCTGTTTTTTCTGACTCTCCGTTTGTGATGAGTTGTACATGATCAAGTTCTCCCAATCCCATTGCATGGGAGATCTCATATTGCAGTCCATTAAAGTTGTTCCAAGGTCGCATAGAGCAACAAATCCTACAACAATCATAAATCTCTAACATCAGAGACTTTATAAATATTGCAAGCCATTCCAAATAATTCCTAATTAGTCTCACAAACGCATCAAATCCTAAACTTTCAGTGTTCAAGCACTAAAGATTACACCTTTTAATAACTCTCACAAACGCATCATTACTTAAGACACCAAATCCTTTTTCCCTTTGATAAGTAAAACTTCAACGAGAGAAACCCTTTCTATGTTTCAACCCGACCAACCAAAAGGCCACCAAAAAGGGGACCCCTTTTTTTTTGCCTCCTCTTGAGCTCTTCATTACATAATACAAGTTCGCATTTATAAGCTGGGCCAAGTCTCTTCAAGTCATCTTGCCAGAATACGTCAGTAATTAGTCAAGCATCACTATACATATATATATATATACACACACACATATCTCATTGTACTTGCAGAAGATTCCATTCATGCCAACTATCTCAGATCCAAGGGACCAAAACTACAAGGCAAGTCAAAGAAAACGGCAGCCATCTCAACTCAATGTGGGTGTATAACTCTATTATTACAACTATACAATTTTCTGCAGCAATAAAGATTGAACTAAAAAGACGAGACAGTTAGGTTTCGATCCCAATCATGGTCCCCAATCTAGGGTTTTAAATCACTATGACAATAACTGGTCCCTAACCTAAATCATCGACTGGCGGAGAAAGGAAAAACGATTTTCATGCTACAAATCAAGGGAAACAATCCCCATGTTTTCTCTCTCTTTCCCGAGGAAAATGAAAAAAAAAAGCAAAAAAAAAACCCAAATAAGCACACGCAAGAAATGAAATCATAGAAGAAGTGACGTCTCGATCTGAAACACGGAACAAAAAAGAGAATGGAAACAAAAAACGATTCGCCATTGCTAGTCCTTGGATCATTCTCCATGAGTATTCAATATTTCAACGCGGAGAAATCGATCTCACTCATACTAAGAAACTTTAAATCTCAAAGCAAAAGAATACCAAGTAATCCAAATCTCAGAGAGTGAAAAAAGGGAAGTTCCAGGAACATCGGGAGAAACAACAGAAGAAATCTCAAGTAGAAAACATCGGAGATTACCGATCCGAGAAGAGATGTTAGGCTAAAAGCGACAGTGGAATAGAGCAGCGACCATTATCAACTCCGTGAAACCGAATCAGCTTTGCTCAATAATGAGAGACCGATGTGAGTTGCAGAGAAGACCACAAAAAATGTGTGTAAGAGAGAGAGAGAAAGAGAGAGAGAGAAGAGAGGATAAATTCCTCTCCACTCTTTTTTTTCTCTTTTCTTTTTTTGTTTTCCTCCTTGCTTTTGCTTTATTCAGTTTGATGTCTCATTTTTTTAGTGTTTTATTAATAGGATTTATAATTTTTTTAAAAGAATATTGATTATACACAAAATTATAAAGTCTGAATTTTCTTTGTGAGAATAATTTGAGCTCTTTAATTTTTAATATTTATTTATTTTAAATATTCTGCGTTGTAAAAAATACGATATCTTAAAACTAATTTTGATGAATATTAGACTGAAGTCTTTTTTTTTTAATTCGAGTTTGTTTCCAAAATATAAAAATCTAAATCAAACCAGAGAATATATATATATGTGATTTTAATTATATTTTTTTATAAATTAGTAACTTTTATATTTTTCATTACGAAAATAAATATATGCAAAACTTACATGATCTCTATACATAATATTAAAAAAAATGGATACAAAATTTTATTGCACCACCATACAAGTTTTTTCCCTTTTTGTTTCAATTTCTTAAATTTAAAATTTATCATAAAATGTAAAAACAATGAGTCAATATAATTGATAAAATGGATATTTCATTTTGGAAGTCATACATTTCAACTATTTATTGCGCATTTACTTTATATATTTTAATTTATACGATTTATAAATATTATATAAATATAATTTTTCTGATATATTTTAATACTAATACTTTTTATTACTAACTAACATATGTGTTTTTTTAAATATCAATTAAAATATTTAATACATTTTTATCTTAAATAAGAAACGTGCGACAAATTAATCCATGTTCTTTCCATGTTTTAAATTTTGGACATAATATGTTTTTAATAGTTAGTTAGTTGGTGGGTTTTGGTAGGCGGAATATCAGAAATATCTAGGGCTAAACTATTTCAAAAATATCCTTCTCCAAAATAATTATTAAATCCGAAAAAAATTGAAGAAAATACAACTTTACCCTTAATGTTCGAACGTGAAAAAATGGAAGTTCGGCAGTTTTTCACGTCGAAAAACTGCCGAAAACGAGAAAGCCGAACAATTTTTCGCCGTGAAATCTGTTTAAAAGTTTATAGCAAGAAAGAAATAAGTGATGTCGAACTTGAGAGGGATCGATTTGAAGTTGGCGAGAAGGAAACTGGCTAGAATCAGCAGCATCACTGGCGAAGAGAGCACGAGTCAATCTTCAATGGCGTCAATAAGTGTAAGTAGTTCGATTTCTAGGATTTAGCAAGCTTTCGAGTCACAAAATGGTTTATTGATTTGAAATGGGTGAGTGTCAGTGTCAGTGAGTCGGTTAGGTCGCAAGGGTCGCAGGAGTTGCATGAACATCTTCGACTCCGTAAGTCGGTTGAGTAGCAAGGGTCGCAGTAGTTTCATGACCATCTTCGACTCAGTTTATTGACTTGAAATGGGTGAGTGTCAGTGTCAGTGAGTCGGTTAGGTCGCAAGGATCGCAGGAGTCGCATGAACATCTTCGACTCCGTAAGTCGGTTGAGTAGCAAGGGTCGCAGTAGTTTCATGACCATATTCGATTCAGTGAGTCGGTTGTCTCAGTGAGAATGTCAGTGTCAGGTAGTCGGTTAGGTTGCAAGGGTCGCAGGAGTTGCATGAACATCTTCGACTCAGTGAGTCGGTTGAGTAGCAAGGGTCGCAAGAGTTGCATGACCATATTCGATTCAGTGAGTCGGTTGTCTCAGTGAGTGGGATGGGTCGCAATGGTTGTTTGAGGGGCGTGGGTCGATTGAGTGTCGCAG
>CM071876.1:2716456-2732444 GCA_036759665.1 Gynandropsis gynandra
AATCGGGTTAATTTGGGTGAAATTGGGTTAAAATTAGATAAAATCGTGTTAAATTTGGGTGGAAATCGGATTAAATTTGATGAAATCGGGTTAATTTGGGTGAAATTGGGTTAAAATTGGGTAAAATCGGGTTAAAATTGAGTGAAATTGGGTTTAAAATTTGTCGAAATCGGGTTAAAAATCGGTTATAATACGGGTCAAAATTGGGCATTTAATTTGGGTCAAAATCGGGTCAAAATCGGGTCAAAACCGGGTCGGTTAACACCAATATACTGTTTATATAACGGAGAGAGGAATTGACTGAATTGATATAGTTGAGGGGGGAATCGGATGGATGTTGTAAAATAAAGGAAAAATTGGCTGTATCAGATAGTTTAAGGGGAAAATTAGCTTTTTTTTCCCCAAACTTTCTCATATAACGAGAGTATCTTAATTTATCGTAGATTTCGCTTTCTCGTAGCACGGGACAAATAGATGTACGTCTATACATACACACACGGTCACGCTCACGCTGATATAACGGCAATAGTCTAACGCAGACGAGTGGCCATTTAGCTGGTTTGGGCCTTTGGTGATGGGCCCACGCCTACTAAATGCATTATTTTAAGTAAATTCGTTATATATATATATATATATAAATAACTTCACTTCTAACTTTTTATAGTTTAAAAATATATAATTCGGTATGATTTAATCAGTTTATATTTTCAAGATTAATCTTATGCAAGTTATCTCCAATTTTTTTTAGTTTATCATGTTAAATATACATATTATTATAACCATCCAATTTATACTTTATACTCTTATTTTACAGTAAAATATAATATATAAATTAAATAATATTCATTGTTTATGTAAATTGGACCAGTAATATATTTTAAAATTATTTTTTATTTTACATTTTTCTGCTCAATAATATTCAACGGACGTGTGGATAAATGTTACTGATATACATTTTATTTGTTTACTTATGTTGTATGGCAAAGGAAACAAATTACGAGATATAATAAAGGTTAAAATTCGAATTCGGTTTGGAATTCGATCAATTATAATGGATATATATTATTTTAGTTTCAATAAATAGTGATTGTTCGATTATAAATAAAAAATATTTTAATTTCGATTAATATTTCAGACTTATCAAATAAAAATAATTTATATATCATTATTTGAATAATAAATATATCATTTATTTTATTTAATTGGCTAATACGTTATTTGGAAAATTCGAATATGCTATTATTAACCAAATAAAAATTCATTCATTGGATTTTCAATTTAATGAATGACAATAGTTGAAGTCTCTCTAGAAAAATCGTGGTGAGCGTGAGGGAGAGATGTCACTTTGAAATGTCATCGAAAGTTGTTGATTGACAAATTTTTTTCTTTGAGCATGGGGTAGAAACTTGATCTAGACTTTAACTATGAACACTCTCTCAAGAAGAAAAAGAAAGTGATTTTCGATCCTTCTATTGTCTCGCGAATTTCTCCTTGTTAAATCAACTCTATGAACAAAAAAATAATAGAAGAATAGCACAAGTTAAGGCTCAATGGAGGCAACATGCTATGAGGTGGTGATTCTGACCACATTCTCCATATGACACTCTTATCTCTTATTTCTCCGAGATCGGGTTATGGATGAAGGAGAAGAAGGAATGGAGACGAAAGTATCAATGACAATTGGTTTTATTGCGGAACAACTCATGATGTTCATATCGATCTATGATCCGCATCTGCATTTAGCATGAGGTATACCTCATAAAATAATTATTCTAGTTCCACCGTATCTTTTTCTAGAACAATTAGAAACAATTCTCTTTAATAATAATTTCAGATTTTGCTGGAAGAAATCAATTATATTCATAGGAAGAGAGAACATAACATAATAAATTAAAACAATATTAATTGGGTGATCAAGTGAGACATGTTTTATTTAAACACTAAGATTGAAATATTTTTTTTTATTTCTTCTTGCTAACCATTTGGTCTCTGAGAAACCTTCTCATGATTTTCCCCGACGGTGATTTTGGTATGTCATCTACGAATTGGACGACTCTAATTCTCTTATAGTGTGCGACGTTTGATGCCACAAAGTTGATGATGTCCTCTTCGCTCTCTTTGGCCCTTGAGTTCATCACTACACATGCGGCCGGAATCTCACCTGCTTCTTCATCCGGTAACCTAAATCAATTATATACACATATATATTCTCGTTATTCAAACGTTATATAATATATATATATATATAGTATATTTGAAGATAAATTGTTAAATCATTAGGGTATAATGATACTACAAGAAAAATATGCATCATACAGGGATAAATTCTATTGCAAATGCCAAAATACTCGTAATTTGTTGCAATGGATACGTGCGTCACATTCCGTACAAAAACACACAATACGCATTGCAACTTTTTCACAGATATTGTGTTATCTCATATTGATTATAAAAAAAAAAATATATATATATATATATATATATACTAAGTATTAAAAAACTTTTAACTCTTCACTAGTTTTTTGGTTTAGTTAGACACAACATAATATTTGACAGAAACATGCAACATACAACGAGTTGCATTATGTCATAAGTTGCAACAAAAAACAAATTGATTTTTTTTGCAAGTTTTCAGTGACAATTTGACACAAAATTTCAACTTGTTTGATATAATATATTGACGATTTAAAAACACAAACTATGATTAATCAATCAAGTGATTAGTTTCTCACGGCACAACAGCGACATCTTCAATGGAGGGATGAGTAAGAAGAATGGCCTCAAGTTCTGCGGGAGCAACCTAAGAAGAAAAAACGGTAAAAGCTTAAATGTAAAACGTGTAAATTTAGACATATTTAAGTTCAAAAGAATATACTCTTACTTGAAAACCCTTGTATTTGATAAGTTCTTTGATTCGATCAACTATGAAAATATCTCCATCATCATCGATGTAACCAATATCGCCTGTGTGTAACCATCCTTGCTCATCGATTGTCCTCATCGTCTCCTCTTTGTTGTTATAATACCCTATACTCATTTGTTAAATAAACCATTTCTGTGAATGTCAATGTGTATAGTAGAAGTTCAAACCCCAACTTCCAACAGTTAAAATTGTTGTATATACAAATAGTTTTATACCTTGCATAACACATTGGCTCCTAACACATAGTTCACCTGAAGTGTTCTCAGGGAGAGATCGACCAGTGTTGGGATCGATGAACTTCACTTCAAGATTCGGGAGTATGAATCCGACTGAGTTCCTCTTCGCGATGCCTTGACCTTTCGCAGGATCTCCATGAGTTAATGTAATACAACTATGCTCAGTCAATCCATAGGCCTGTCACATAATTAACAAAAAAACCATTAAAACTATACACAAAAAAACACAAAGAAAGTGTTATATGTGCATGTTTTTGAAGCCTTGATTACTTCTTGGACTTGGATGTTGGGGAATTTGGCCTCAAAGGCATTGAGGAGTTCAGGGGCAAGCGGTGCAGCCGCGGTCATGATGGTTTGGAGCTTGAGTTTCGTGAGATCGAATTCATCGACAATAGGGTTCTTGACAAGGTTCAAAATGATTGGTGGGACGATTGGTGCGAATGTTACACCGTGTGTAATCAAAGCATTGAGAAAGATTCTAAGTTCGAATCTGTTCATCACTACAACCTTTCCTTTGTTCTTCATCATCGAACAACATATTCCTACTATACCGTAGATGTGGAAAAACGGTATTAAACCAAGCGTCACTATCTGTTTAAGAAAAAGGATGAACTTCGTTAGTACGAACAATAATCTATTTGCTATAACATACAAGTTGGATAAATTAATATCGGAAAAAAGGATCTAACTATAGAAAATGAGCGTGAGTATATTGTAGATTTAAAATGAGTTCTAAAAAATATAATATTAAAATCAAATATAAGCATTAGCCTTTCTTAGATTTCCAAAATAAATTTGACGTGAGACCATCTTGTATCTCTTGTCATCCTTCAATCCTCTAATTAGAATCATCGACTTAATCTTTTATTAAGACACTAATACATGCGGAATTCAATCGAAACTAAATTTCTATATGTTTTTATTTTTGTACATCAGAATTGACTAATTTCAATAATTTTAATAATAGTTGAGACATTTTCATTATCTCTTAAGACAAAGTTTTGAATGAACTTATATACCTGACCGATCATTTCGCTTCCGACGCTAAAAAGAGAAGAGCAAAGATTGGCGATGAGATTACGATGAGTCAACATAACACCCTTTTGCATTCCAGTTGTGCCTGACGAGAAAGGAAGTGCACAAAGATCTGTCTGAACTATCTCTTCTTTCTTCCAATTTATCATGTTTTCTCCTGCCTTGTCTCCTGCTTCTAGAAGTTCCTTCCAATTCACCGCTCCTTCGATCTTCTCTTCCCCTAACACTATCACTGGTAATCCCAATTCCTTCACCTGCCCACCATGTCCATACAAATCGTCTATGTCGTTATTAGAAAATTGCATAATATGGTCAAATGATACTTTGATCGCAAGGTAGGTCAAATGATACTTTGATCGCAAGGTAGGTCAAATGTGTGATAGATTTGTGATATGAACCATCTAGATAGAATTCATCTCAAAAACTAGTTTAAAGCCGTTATAAATATCGTATTAGAGTTTATTTCAATTCGTGGACCGTGCAATAAATTGCTATGAGACCCTTTTGCGAGTGTCATATATCGACGAATAATAATAATCCATTGGAAATGAAGAATTGCAAAGAACCTTTTCGTAGTTTGTAGCATCGGTGATGACACCTCGAGCACGAGATGCTTCAACTTGCTTCTTAATCTCGGAAACATGAGCGGCGGGGTTGGCGCCGGAGATTATTCCTCCGGCGGACATAATTCCAAGGGCAATAATCCCATACTCCGCGACGTTCGGTAAGACCACGACAATCACTTGTCCTTTCCTTAGCCCCATCGACACTAACGCCTTGGCAAGCCTCGCCGTATCCCTCTTCACTTCTCCGTACGTATACGCTTTTCCCGTCACCGCCTCCACAAACGCCACCTTCTCCGAGTACTCCTCCGCTCCTTGCAGCACAAACTCCGGCTTCCATATATAACCAAAGAATTCACAACATAATGTTTCCGGTTAGCTACTATGTATATATATCCGGTTAACGCAAGATTATACATACGGTGTGTGTGTGTATATATGTACGTATGTATAAAAGATGAATACCAAAGTGATGTTGTCGGGGATGGGCACGGACGAGTACTTGCTGCGGAAAATGTAGTCAACGCTTTGAGTTTGAGTTTCCATTTTTGTCGGATTTTGTGCTTATGGAATGTTTATTGTGGGTGGATATTATGACGAGTTTTAGGGGTCTATATATATGATATAAGTGATAATAAAAAAAATGTTTCTTTTTATAATATTATATTATCTTTTTCATGTTATATGTGTGCACTTCGATTTGGTGATTAAGAAGGGAGTAGAGAGAAGAGAGTCTTTTACACAGATGGGAATTTGTTGGGTCACGTTAGAAATATTTTGCACATAGTGGTATTTCTGTAATTTTATTGAGGTTCGTGAATTAGGCCTTGATGAAAGCCCAATAAATAGGGCCCAATAAAGTGTGTTTTTAAAATACTATTTTACAATAATGGACAAAGAGGTAATCAATATTCATCAACAACACCGTTATATAAAAAAAAAAAAAAAAGTACTTAGCGAAGGCAAAATCCAACCCACTGTTTGATGAATGATGAAGGGATCATCATGAGGCATTATGGTAAAACATACATTACATCTCCCCACCAAAAGAGTTTTCCTTGTTCAACTCCATAGTGGAAAAAATATAAGAAGATATCCAACTTTTGTGTTTAATCATTTTACTACATTATTTGTTATTAGTTCTTGTTATACTGGTTTTCAGTTTGGTATTTATTCGAATATAATAAATATAGATAATTTAAAATACAGTAATCAAATAATAATTATATTTAAATCGATTTGATTTGATTCGATTCAGTTATATCATTAAATATTTAATTCAAAATAAAATCCAAATTCAAATTCATTCGATTATTTCAATTAGAAAATTTATTATATTAAAATATAAATAAATGATAATATTTGAAAGATTTCAAATGATAATATGAATTAAAGATATTATTAAATTTGATTTTAATTAATTAAATAAAATATTTATTTAATAAATATTATTTATCTATATTTTTATACTTTTTAAAATAATCACTCGATTATCAATTCGATTATCAACACTTATTTGATTAATAATTAGATTGATTACAATTCAATTAATTTTTAAATTTTTATATCAAATCGATTATTATATATATATTCAAATCGAATTGAATAATTTAATTTAATTTTATATAATTGAACCAAAATGTTAATATATATATATATTGGTGGCATTCTGTATTTTTTATCGATATTAATAATTTTTATAAAAATGAAAATGTATATTCAGAGGCGGTTATCGCCATGTTCCATAGGAGCGGTGGAACAGGGCCCTCAGTTCATTGAGGGCCATTATTAAAAAATAAATTAATAAAATTTAGTAGTTACCCTTAAAAAATATAGAAATTTTTTCTACGATTCTAGAAAATTTTTATCCAAAAAATACAAAAACTCTTTCCACGGTTTCCAGAAAATCCTTATCCCTAAAAAATATAGAAACTTTTTCCACATTTTCCAGAAAAACCTTCCTAGAAATCCAAAAATTCTCTTTTTTACTCTCTTCCAAGGGTTTTTACTTGAGGATTCAAGCGATTACTTGAGGATTCAAGCGATTCCTAGAAATCCAGAAATTCTCTTTTTTACTCTCTTCCAAGGGTTTTTACTCTCTTCCAGAAATCCACAAAATTACTTGAGTATATGTTTCTAGTCTCTCGTCGTCTTTCTTTTTTATTTTGTTGCTTAATCAGATGGATCAGCTTTTTTGTTTGATTTTTGTGGTTAGTTTGTGATATGATACCTATAGAAATAGAAAAAGAATGACTGGCAATGGATATGAGCGTTTTGTTGAATTAAAGTTATTTGGAGAATTTTTACCAAAATGAAAAGATAGGAACAATTGCTTTAATAGTATTATTGAAACGGTATAATTGTTTTTCAAATGCAATAATTGCGTATAGAATCTTATTGACTATTCCAATTACTGTTACTTCTACATAAAGAAGATTTTCGAAGCTCAAATTATCGAAGTCGTACTTGCGAACCACCTTGTCACAAGAATTGTTGAATGGATTAGCTTTAATGACAATTGAAAGTAGTCTCCTAGAGAATTTAGATGTGAAAAGCTTGATCGAATATTTCATTTCAAAACATGCAAATAGAATAGCTCTTTTCAAATGAATGTTGTAAATATTTATTCTATATAAAAGAAATTTTTTTGTATCCAATATTTCGTTTCGAAAGGCCTATTTTAATTTTATGGCACAGGACCTCTTCTCTGGTTGAGCTTGTATATTCAAATAAAAAGTTATATTAGAATACATAAAAAACATGTACACGACTTCGAATGTATCGCTTAAGTTTTGCATAATATATTCTTTGATGTTTAAAATACACAAATGAAAAAATAAATAAATTGAAGAAAGAGTGAATTTGGATTCATGAAAGAGAAAGAAGAAATGAGTGTCACATACCTCATTTTGGTTTTAACAAAACCTAATGATTACCGATGAAATTATGATTCTCTTACCTTTAAGCCTTCACTTCTCATCATTACATTTTATTCTCCATATAACTTTGGATTTTTTGTTTTGTATCTCATATTTATATTTATCTTTATAAATTAGTGTTCTATTATCATCACCGATGATAATGATATCTGTGTTCCTTTTTAACTTTTTATTTTATTTTTTATTTATATCTATATAAAAAAATAAACTAAAAAAACCTTTAAAATTAACTTTTAATCAAAAAATCTTACACTTTTAACTCATAAAAAAAACTTTCAAAAATAACTTTTAATAAAAAATACCTATACTTTTAACTCATAAAAAAAACTTTCAAAAATAACTTTTAATAAAAAAACCTACACTTTTAACTCATAAAAAAACGGCGGAATATCAGATATACCCTCGTACGGCTAAAACGCTTCAAAAATACTCTTCCCTAAAATAATTATTTAATCGGAAAAAAAACTGGAGAAAAGACAAATTTACCCTTAATTTTCGAACGTGGGAAAAACCGCATTGTGGGAGAGTAAAAGCCAAACCCGCATTCTGGGAGAGTAAAAGCCAAGAAAGAACAAGTGATTTCGAACTTGAGAGGGATCGATTCGAAGTTGGCAAGAAGGAAATTCGAAGTTGGCAAGAAGGAAATGGCTAGAATCAGCAGCGGTGGAGAAGAGAGCACGAGTCAATCTTCAATAGCGTCAATAAGTGTAAGTAGATCGATTTCTAGAGTTTTGGAGGATGTCGAGTCCCAAAATGGTGTGAGTGTCAATGAGTCGGTTGAGTCTCAGTGAGTCGGTTGAGTCGCAAGAGTCGGTTGTCTCAGTGGGTCGGTTTGGGTCGCGATGGTCGGTTGAGCGTCGATTTCTAGGGTTTGCAGGCTGTCGAGTCCCAGAATGGTTTATTGATTTGAAATGGGTGTGAGTGTCAGTGAGTCTGTTGAGTCTGAGTGAGTCGATTTGGGTCGCAATGGTCGTTTGAGCGTCGCAGGGAGTCTAAGGGTCGTTTGAGTCGGTTGTCTCAATGAGTCGGTTTGGGTCGCAATCGTCGCTTGAGCGTCGCAGGGGGTCTACGGGTCGTTTGAGTCGGTTGTCTTAGTGAGTCGGTTTGGGTCGCATGGTTCAGTTGAGTCGCGTGGGTCGGTTGAGTCAAAGGGTCGGTTGGGTCGCATGGGTCGCATGGGTCTCATGAGTTGCATGAGTCGCATGGGTCGCTTGAGTCGCATGAGTCGCTTGAGTCGGTAGAAGTATAATGTATTCTTTAATTAATTGGTCATTTTGCAGGTGGCCCCAAAGCCGAAGTTTGTGTATCAATTCAAACACATGGACAGAATGCCAAAGATCACCACCAAGTGTTATCCTCACGAGACAATAACGAAGCTGAGAGGAATCTTAGATGAATACGACGTACATTACTTCGAGAAGGAATCGCAATTTAAGCATTTATTCCATTTCCAATGTGACTCCACATTGACTAAGGTTCAAATGTCTATCCTCCTAAATCACTCCGTGATTGTACGGGACAAGAAGGAGTGGTGGTTCGTCTTAAACGGTGTTCCCATCCGGTACTCTATAGTGGAGCACGCACTAATTTCCGGATTGAACTACGGACCATATCCCAAAGGATGGGAGTCCAAAAGGGGTGATACATTCAGGCGGAAGTATTTCGGCCGTGGAAAGGTGACCCCCGTACAAATCATTGGAAAGCTTGTGAAGGCGAAGAATGACGAGGACAAAAAGAGGTTGGCAACTTTGTTGTTGTTGGCGCAAGTTATTGATCACAAGCCTTCATCAGACAACTCTATCAGCCATGATCTCATTGACATGGTTGATGATTTGGAATTTTGTGAAGACTTTCCATGGGGGCGTTACACATTCGACAAGATTGTGGATACTTGCCGCAAACACGTTAGCGGGGAATCACCGAAACCAAAATGGTATTGTGGTGGTTTCCTGATCCCACTAATGGTAAGTTGTATATATTATTCGAATAACTTGAATTTTTTCATACTTTTTGCATTCTTATTTTTTTTAATGTTGCAGTTACTTCCTTTCGAAACCATCCCTAGTTTGGGCGGAAAGGGATGGTATGTTGATGTAGAGAATGCGGATCCATCATGCCCAAGAATGTGCAAGAAGATGGTTAAATCCAGTATTAACCTGAAGTACGTAGAAGTCATAAGGCTGATCGGAGATTCTAAGGTACCAATTATACAAGGGTCACAAGGAAAACAAGGGTCACATAGGGTAATAATGGCTATTTTTTGTTTTTCAGGATATTCGAAGTATTCTTTGTCCTGATCACGAAGAATACTTTTTAGGTCTTGATCTGGACGACTATGAGGGATGCCACGATCCCGATGTTCAGATATGGATGGAACATATTCGTAGAAATCCGAAGGGACTTTGTTGGGAGGACATTCGTGAGCAAGAACTGCTGACGCGGAAAGCAGTTCTTGGAGATGAAAAGAAGGGGAAAGGGAAGGGGAAGGGGAAGGAGAAGGGGACTAAGAGGAAAAGAGCGTGAGGGAAAAAACGATAGAGCTTGAAGATGATGAAGCTGATGCTGAAGCTGATGCTGAAGGTGATGAAGAAAGGGAAAAACTGAAGCATGGGTAATGCTGAATTATCAAAGAATTCGACTACGAGGTTACAACCCTCGGTTAGTCGATGGTCGAGAGAATTATCAAATTCGACTACGAGGTTACAACCCTCGGTTAGTCGATGGTCGAGACAAAACTTTCTCCAACCCCTTCTGATGGAAGCGCCACCACGTGCCACGGGCCTTAGCCGTGCCTCCCACGCCGTGGAGTATCCTAGCATCAGATATACCTTACATCGTATATGGCAAAGACCGTTCGATCTCGCAAACCCTATCGGAAGTGTCTGCGACATCCGAAGAAAGGAATAAAAATCGTGAAAATCCTTACCCATGCAAGGAATAAAACCATATTGAAGTCACTTACCACTTCATCTGCGGCCAGATTCGAACGAGTGACTGGTACCACAGTTTCTCGTAAAATCCTTGGAGCAGGAGTGGCGAACTTGACAAGGAAGACCATGTCACCTTCGTGAGTGAAAAGTAAGTAATCCCCAACACTTAAGTCTAGGTCGTTGGCGAAATCTTTCCACCCATCAGTGAATCTGGAGCCATCCAACTTGACATACCATCTTCTGATAGACCCAGTCCATTTAAGCGTTGCTATTTCCCTCGTGTTCCCGTACATGACATCATCGAAAAATATCGTCGGGATGTCCTGTAACAAAAAATGAAAAAACAAGTCAAATCTTTACATTCTCTACGTGTAACATACCGACAGAGAGACTGATGAAGAAGATTACAATGTAGTTCTCTTCCAGATAGCGCGGAAAAATCTCTCTGAAGAAAGAAGGGAACACGAACATTTTCGGAAAAATTGAAGGAACGATAGTAGAGAGAGAGTTTGTGTCGTTATTGTTAAAAAGGAAACGACTGTAATTCGAAAAGACATGACCTGGATATCGAATCGCCGTCAGAGGGGATTCGAAAAGACATGACCTGCAGATGTTATTTTTTAAAAAAATTTCAAATATGATGAAAAGTTCGGCGGGAATTTTGGTGACGGAATTTTCGGCGGGTCGCATGGGTGCCATGGTCGCATATAAGGATCAATTTATGCGAAATCCACGAATTTACGATTACGAATTAATTAATTCCAAATGAGGGTCGCATATATTGATGAATAGATGCGAACTCGGCAAATTTACGGGTTTAAGATGATAAAATGACCAAAACCAAGCAAACAATACATTTATAACGTCAAACTAATTAATTACAAATTAGGGTCGCATGGGTCGCATATATTGATGAATAGATGCGAACTCGGCGAATTTACGGGTTTAAGATGATAAAATGACCAAAACCAAGCAAACAATACATTTATAACGTCAAACTAATTAATTACAAATTAGGGTCGCATGGGTCGCATGGGTCGCATGGGTCGCATGGGTCGCATGGGTCGCATGGGTCGCATGGGTCGCATGGGTCGCACGGTCACATTACATGCAAAATCTACGAATTTACGGGGTTTATAATGATAAACCGTAACAGACCAATCAAAACAATACATTTACAACGTCAATCAATGGTTAAAACAGATTATGACCCATGTGTCCCTATTTGAGTTGTGTATAACCAATGTCTGTGCTACAAAAGCGATAGTAGTGTTTTAAGAACTCGTCGGATGAGTTTGACAAAATTTCGAAAAATACATTCAACATTGTTTTCGAATGTCGATATTATTTATATTATAGTCTATTTTGATCCTAAATTGATAATGACATATTGATAATGGCATATTGATAATGGCATTGGTCGTATGGTCGTATATAATGATCAATACATACGAAATTGACGAATTTACGGATTAACAATGATAAAATGTCGAATGGGTTCTAATTTAATCCATGTGTTCTAATTTAATCCATGTGAGGGTCGCATTGGTCGCATGAGTCATATTTGTTCGCATGAGGTCGCATTGGTCGCATGAGTCATATTTGTTCGCATGAGGTCGCATTGGTCGCATGAGTCATATTTGTTCGCATGAGGTCGCATTGGTCGCATGAGTCATATTTGTTCGCATGAGGTCGCATTGGTCGCATGAGTCATATTTGTTCGCATGAGGTCGCATTGGTCGCATGAGTCATATTTGTTCGCATGAGGTCGCATTGGTCGCATGAGTCATATTTGTTCGCATGAGGTCGCATTGGTCGCATGAGTCATATTTGTTCGCATGAGGTCGCATTGGTCGCATGAGTCATAATGAAGAATTTATCGAATTATAAGGATGAAAGTCCCAAAAACTTTAATCAAAATAATACAAATAATATAGTATTACACAATTACTAACTTACTAAGCTTTCTTTTTTTTTTGAAGTCGGCGTTGTCTCGGTTGTCACGTTCCAAACACTGGCAGTGATGCTGGCTTTTGAAGATGGGGTTTGTAACGATGCAGCAGACGGGGTTTGTGGCGACACAAATGGGTTTTGTATCGACGAAGAAGACGGGGTTTGTGGTGACACAAATGGGTTTTGTACCGACGAAGAAGACGGGGTTTGTGGCGACACAAATGGGTTTTGTACCGACGAAGAAGACGGGGTTTGTGGCGACACAAATGGGGTTTGTCTCGACGCAGCAGACGGGGTTTGTCTTCTCCGAGCCTCACCGGGTCCAGGATAACGATTCACTTTAGGCCTCCCGCTTAGCCTTTTCTGAGACAGTATAGGAGGTTCAAACACATGCTGAGACACGTCAGGGGGAATGTCCCAATCACTGCAATCAGGAACCGGATACACGGTTTCTTGGTAAGCCAAACGCCATGTCTCCCGAAGGTAGTAGTGTGAACATAGATCTGGTATCTTGTCACCTTTACCAACCTTATGTGCTGCCGCAATTGCGTGACTGCATGGATACTTATCTACGTCAAACATTTTGCATTCGCACGTTCTTTTTTGAAGACTCACTACAAATCTTCTACCCATCTCATTTCTCACCTCATACTCATCAGTGAGACTGTTCAATTCAATAACATCATACTTGGATGCCTGTCCAAACCGTGCATGTAACGTTTTCTCAACGTAAGGTGTTAACTTTTGAGAAT
The DNA here is from genome assembly GCA_036759665.1 of Gynandropsis gynandra. NCBI lineage: Eukaryota > Viridiplantae > Streptophyta > Magnoliopsida > Brassicales > Cleomaceae > Gynandropsis > Gynandropsis gynandra. The sequence continues at coordinate 2,729,788 of CM071876.1, forward strand.
CATCACCGGTAGCTGCTTCCAACCTATACCTATTGAACCATTCCACTGTCTTTCCCAAACAAACATCTAATAGCCCTAGGATCGACAATTTTTTTGACTTCTTCAACGTTGAGTTTATTGACTCGGCGCCATTAGTTGTTAATAAGTTGTACCGTTCCCTCTTAAATTTGCATCTTGCCCACTTAACGGGATCAAGTTCCTCTTTCTCCAAATACTTTGCAACATTAGGATACCTGGCCTTCAAATCATTCAATAGCACTTCAAATTCGTTCTCCGTGTATGCTGACGCACATCTGAAGAACATTTCCGCCACAGTATCACCCCTTTTCGTCTTTCTACCATGGCCTTTATTGACGTAGCTCTTTATATTTTGCGATATATGACGCGCACAAAAACCATGATCAGCTTCTTTATACACTTCTTTGACTGCTTTGATCAAGCTTTTATGGCGATCAGATATCACAACGACATCACGTCCGTCCGGTACCACCTGTTGCAATCTTGACATAAACCACGTCCATGATTCGTCCTTCTCTCTGTCGACTATTCCCCATGCAAGAGGATATTGGTGATGTTCACCATCTTGCGCGGTCGCCACAATCAATGCTCCCTTGTACACTCCTGTCAGAAATGTCGCATCCACGGCAACCACTTTACGCATGTATTTCCATCCCCTTATAGCCGCTCCGACAGCCATAAAAAGGTATTTGAAGCTTTTCCCATCATTGTCGAACTGAATATCTGCGACAGATCCGGGATTTCTTATATAAAACATGTGCAACCACCCTGGAAGCCTCCTATAATGTTCAAAGTCATCACCACGAATATCCTTTTGAGCACCGCATTTGCCTCTTAATGCCATCAAATACGATACATTGGCACCATATTTTGCTTTTACACGAGCCATCAATTCTTTTGCTGGAGGTGTTTCATAACTTCCGGCAAATTCCTCCTTCAAATAATCCTTAACCATTTGCGCTGTACCCTTTGTAGCTTCGGTGCGTTTACATATAGGTGAACAATTATGAATGGGATGATGTGTTCTCACACTAAACCGTTTGGAATTCGGGATTGCTGCCACACGTAATTTCCATTTACAACCATTTCCGGAAAACTTGCATCGTACTTCCCACAGCTTCGTATCAGATCTCAATGTTGTATATCTAAACGAAGCTTCGATTGAACCCTTCCTTATAAATGTCTGTACATCCTTCTTGCTATCAAACTCTTGCCCAATTTTAAGATCCAATCCATCTCCGAACTCGAAGATATTATTTTCGCCATTGTGAACAACCATTTGCGAGTTGTTCTCACCATCACCATACTTATGCTCTGCTGGCACATCAGAAACAACATTATTCTTGTCACAAGTAACTCCATCAACTACCACAGTCATGGCACACCCACATTTTTCTCTTAACTCGCTTGTATGTTCACTATCAGAATCATCCGAATCCAAAATATCTATTGTCTTCGGATTACTCTCAACTCTACTTTTGTTATCTGGATCTACAATAACACAGTCATCATAATCTACAACACCTCGATCCTCACCTTCTTTAGCAATGCTTCCAAAAGCAGGAATTAGAGGCTCAATTTCCCTCTCAAAAGCAGGAATTAGAGGCTCAATTTCCCTCTCAAAAGCAGGAATTAGAGGCTCAATTTCCCTCTCAAAAGTAGGAATTAGAGGCTCAATTTCCCTCTCAATTTCGATTTCACAATTCACACCTGCCGATTCTATCTCCACATACAGCAGTGGTCGAATTCCTCTTATGCGATCGAACAGATAACAAATAAGATGTTTGTCATTCATTATATATGTCGGCTTCCTATTTTCACAAATATTGGGCAAATAGCTTAACTTCAACTTCGTTGTATTATTATCCACCATCATCTCTGCGCATAACTCATCAATCAGTTGCTGGTATGTCAGACTAACCGGAGGACATAAGAAAAATACTCTCTGGTTTTCCTGAACTCTACCAACCCATTCAGATTCTCCATTTGGGTTTTTTTCCCATTTACCATCATACAAAAAATAAATCAGTGTGATTTTCTCATCCACCGTATCCATTACACCCGTAACAAGAACATAAAAAGAGGGGTAAATTCCGTGACCCACAGCGACCGTGTGACCCTTGGACCCCTGCGACCCTTTCAACCCTTTGCGACCCTTGTACCCCTGTGACCCTTTCAACCCTTTACGACCCTTTTAACCCTTTGTGCCCCCTTTCCCCTGCGACCCCTTTACCTCTGCGACCCTTGGACCGCTGCGACCGTTGCGACCGTTGCGACCCTTGCGACCCTTGGACCCCTGCGACCCTTTACCTCTACGACCCTTGGACCCCCTGCGACCCTTTACCTCTGCGACCCTTGGACCCCTACGACCCCTTTACCTCTGCGACCCTTTGAACCCTTTGCGACCCCTTTACCATGCGACCCTTGGACCCATGCGACCCTTTGAACCCCTTGCGCCCCCTTTACCATGCGACCCTTGGACCCATACGCCCCTTTGAACCCTTTGCGACCCCTTTACCATGCGACCCTTGGACCCATACGCCCCTTTGAACCCTTTGCGACCCCTTTACCATGCGACCCTTGGACCCATACGCCCCTTTGAACCCTTTGCGACCCCTTTCCCATCCGACCCTTGCACC
>CM071876.1:2732532-2747291 GCA_036759665.1 Gynandropsis gynandra
TTAATTGCAAGCTTCTTTGTTGAAAACAAAGGATTTCAACCTATTGGCAGCGAATCTGATGCCGATCGTAAGCTACTCTCCCCGAATCTGTTGTGGTGTGGGGGAATAGTAATTTTCGCACGAGAATTAGAGGTGCTCTAGAGGAGAGAGAAAAATTGTCGTCAAGGGTAATATGGGATTATCAATATTTTAAGGGTAGATTTGACGTTGAAACTTTTTTTTTCAGCCAAGGGTATTTTTGAAGCACTTTAGTCCTATAGGGGCATTTTTGATAATCCCCCTAAAAACCCTAAACTATATTTTTTAAATAAAAAACATTTAACAGAAAAAACAAACAACGTTTAGTTAATATTAGAAGTTTACCCATAACCAGGCAGCATCAGCATCAGAAAAAAAAATTACAGAGAATATTGGACCATGGTTCCTTCAATTCTTTGCCGAACAACGATCAAAACGAGCTAACAAATATTTAGGTGATATGAGCAACAATCTTCTGAAAACACTAAAAAAATTATTTAAAAAACGTTGTTTGTTCAGAAAAATATAAATATATTAGGAAAACATGAAAAAATGGAAGAAAAAAGGTATATAATTTTCGTGGTAAAAGCTTAAAAAAAGACCCGACCTTTTTAAAAAATAACAACACTATCGAATTAAAAAATTTTATTTAAGAGATTTTATAAATTTCTTTTTTATGGTAAACTTTTCTACATCGTTTAACATGAATTTTTTATTTATATATATGATGGACAATTTTAAACTTTTGAATTAGTTTTTAGGATTAGATAGATCTAAATCTATATTTAATATGGTTTCAAAATATAGTTCATTCCGATTTGAATATACCGATATTAGATTCTCGATTATGATGTATACGTTTTACGATCGAATCTAAACGTGAAGGGGCGTATTACGATAAGTTTTTTACATCGGTTAAAATATGAATTTTTGTTCATATATATAATACTAAACAACTCTAAATTTTGATATTTGCTTATATCACCTAAATATTTGTATTTATTAAAAGTGTAGGGTTTTTTTATTAAAAGTTATTTTTGAAGATTTTTTTATGAATTAAAAGTGTAGGGTTTTTTTTATTAAAAGTTATTTTTGAAGGTTTTTTTAATGAGTTAAAAGTTATTTTTGAAGGTTTTTTAGTGTACCCAAAAAAAATTAAAAGAAAACGATCCCATATCTAAATACATATATACATAACATAATAATTGTTTTTATTGAATTATTAATGATATCAAACAACTAAATATATTAACGCAAGATAAACAATCATTCACTATTAATTTTAATAGTTTTGAATATAATCATTTTAAAATTTTAAAATACAAAAGAATTACGATAAAATTTATTTTTTATTATTTTATATTCAAGTTATCGTGTAAATTATATGATTTTTTAATTATAATTCTAATTGAAGACGATAAAAATTTCGATTCAATATTATTATTGCATGCCGAAATCTTTAACTTTTTATTAAATTATTAAAAATATAAAGAGTTTGACGTATTTTTTTTCCAAATTGGACATTCACCAATTTAAAATTTCTATTTGAAGTTTTTTAATAATTTTTAGATATTTTTTCACATTAACATTGATATCTTCCTATATTTTAAATATTTTTTTTAGTACAATTTATATAAGGACGAACCATTACATATGTATCGTGGAGATTATGGAAATATGTTTAGAATTAAGAATGTTGTTATGCATTTGATCATTATATATATGTATTTTAAGACTTAATGGAAAGGGGACAGATTTGGAAATTCCAAAATATATCATGGTATTAGAACATTAAAAAAAAGAAAAAAAGAAAAAAAAATCAAAATCGATCGTGCATTGTTCATCTTCTCCGGCGAAACATTTTTTTTTCCGGCGAAGCTTCCAGTGCAACGATTCGGCTTCTCTCTGCGACCGCTTTTGTAAATCAATTCGGCTTTCTCTCTGCGATTCGGCTTCGCCGCCTCGTGCTGTCCATATCGATCCGTCGATCTGCCGATCTGGAGCCACGATACATCGCTCTCTCTGCGATTTTCCCGTCGATCCGCCGATCTGGAGCCACGATACATCGCTCTCTACGATTTTCCCGTCGATCCGCCGCGGCTCTCTCTCTCTGACCGCATTGCTTCGGATCTTGCGTGATTCTTCATACCAGGAGAATCATCTTCTCGATATGATTGTTTCTGTGAGATCACAACAAAAAATGACGACTCCCGTCACTGATCCTCTTCACGCTGAGACAGTTGCTCAACCTGCTCTCGTTGCCGCAAGGAAAGACACGGTTGCGACTACTTATGCGAATGTTATGTCCGCTTCACCATTCTTCCTCCATCCTGCAGACCATCCCGGTATGATTTTATCCACGATTGAGTTGACGAAGGATAATTACGATAGATGGGCAGATGTAATGCAGAACGCTTTAATCTCGAAGAAGGAGCTGTTTTTTCTGGATGGCGCTGTTACGCCACCGACTAATGATTCGCCGGAATATGATGATTGGCGTGCGGTCAATTCGATGCTTATGGCATGGATCATGAATACCATCTCGTTTTCACTTCGATCCTCCTTCGCGTATGCCTCTACCATGAAGGACTTGTGGGATAACATACGTCGTCGTATGTCACTCGGGAATCCTTCTCGAGTCTATCAGTTGCGTTGCTCATTGCGACTTGTCGTCAAGAGGGGCTCTCGGTTTGCGACTATTTTGGGAAACTTCAACTTCTTTGGAGTGAACTTGGCAACTATAAACCACTCAAGACCTGTTCCTGTGGCATTTTAACCGTGGAGCTAGCACAAGAACGTGAAGAGGAGAGGTTATATCAGTTTCTTATGGGTCTCGATACTTTGAAGTTTGGTCATATTCGAACCAGTATTTTATCGATGAAGCCATTACCAGATTTGGACTCGGCCTATGCTATCGTGATTGAAGCGGAACGTCAACTTATTGTTCTTGAAAAACACGAGGAGAAACCACCTGCTATGAGCTTTGCTGTTCAAACTACTCAAAATCCTCGGAATTCTCAACCACGAATCCGAGATCCATCCTTACTATGTTCTCATTGTGGAAGAAAGGGACATATCAAGGAGACCTGTTTCGTTCTTCACGATTACCCAGACTGGTGACCTGAGAATAGAAGACCTACTCACGGTCGAGGTCGTGGACCCTCCACATTTACAGGAACTCGTGGTCGCGGACGTGCAACAACCAATGTTGCCTAGGTTTCCTCTTCAGTTAGCACCTCCGACATTAGTGTTGTTCCAGGATTGAATACGGACCAATATCATGATCTCATGACACTTCTTAGTGCGCAGAAGCTTCCATCTGACTGAACCACGGGTAACACAAGTATTACTGATTTTATCGATTCGGGTGCTTCGCATATATGACAGGCGATTTTTCTCTATTGATTAATGTTAAATCTATTATTGCGCATCCTGTCGATCTTCCAAATGGTTCCAATATTGTTGCACAACATACAAGAGATATCTATGTATCGGAATCATTCATACTTCGTGAAGTGTTATTCATCCCATCTCTAACATGCACTCTCATTTATGTGTCAAAGTTGTCACAACAATTGTCTTGTTATGTAACGTTCATTAATAAGCTATGTGTGATACAGGATCGTTCCACGAAGATCCTGATTGGAGTCGGTGAAGAGAGTGGCGGGGTATACAAGTTTCGTGGGGTTCCATCATTGATGGCGTTTGCGGGTTCAGTTTTGGATTCCAATGATCTTTGGCATCGGAGACTAGGCCATCCTTCAGACAATTCTTTCTAGTTTATCGGATGTACTTGACATTGCTTCATCTCAATTGAATAAGGGGCGTTCTTGTGATGCATGTTTTCTTTCCAAACAAACTCGAGCTATTTTTCCCGAGAGTAATAATACAGCTTTCGCACCATTCAATTTGGTTCATTGCGATGTGTGGGGACCATATCCGGTTCCAACACGTACTGGCGAGCGCTTCTTTCTCACGATTGTTGATGATCATACACGAGCCACTTGGATATACCTTTTGCGGTCCAAATCAGAGGTTGCTTCTATATTCCCGACGTTTTGCTCCATGGTCAACAGACAATTCTCTAAGTTGGTAAAAGTTGTGTTTTGATAACGGGACAGAATTTTCCCCATTGCGAAGCTATTTTTCACACCAAGGAATATTGCATCAGACGTTATGCGTAGACACACCGCAACAAAATGGTCGGGTTGAAAGAAAACACCGACATCTCCTAAATGTGGCTCGCGCACTTCGTTTTCAGGCGCATCTTCCAATCGAGTATTGGGGAGATTGTGTTCTTACGGCGGTCTTTATCATCAATCGCACACCATCACAAGTTACCCAAGGGAAATCTCCTTGTGAACTGTTATTTCGTAAGCCTCCGGTGTATGCTCAGCTTAAGGTTTTTGGGTGCCTTTGTTATGTCCACTCGAAGACTCGAGACAAGTTCTCTGTTCGCAGTCGAAAATGTATTTTTCTGGGTTATCCCGATGGAAAGAAGGCTTGGCGGGTTCTCGATCTAGAATCCTACGAATTCTTTGAATCACGAGATGTAGTTTTCTTCGAAGACTCATTCCCGTTTAAGGACTCGGGCGTACTTACTGTTTCAGATCAAGCACCTGGCCATTTACCATTCTCGGATGATGATTTTTTGGGCTATTTCCGTGAGCCTAATTTATCAGATAGGGGGAGTTTGGAAACACATGAGCTCTCTAATACAGTCTCGGATCGCGAGGAATCTACGAAAAATGCACACTCACATGTGAGAGTTCAACCACTCCCTGAACCTTTAGTGAATACTGATTTGATTTCCCTTCCGTCAGTCGAGGTAGAAGAAGACCTTGGTCGAGGAAAAAGGACAAAGCATCCTTCTATGAGATTGAAACCCTACGTCACTTACCATTTGACTACTTCTACCCCCGATTCAGACCCGCTCTCTTCACCTCCAGGATCTTCAGGTATGAATCCTTATCCATTAGCTAGTTACATATCTTATGACAAATTCACTTCGAAGCATCGTGCTTTTCTAGCCACTATTGAAGATACATACGAGCCCAATACTTACCATGAAGCAAAGCATAGCTCTCCCTGGCAAGAGGCCATGGCAGCTGAACTTCGTGCCCTCCAAACAAATAATACATGGACTTTAGAGGATCTTCCTCCGGACAAGAAGGCTATCGGATGCAATTGGGTGTATAAGATTAAGCATAATTCCGATGGTTCTATTGAACGATACAAAGTCAGACTTGTTGTTCTTGGCAATCACCAGAAGGAGGGGATCGATTATAATGAAACTTTTGCTCCTGTGGCAAAGATGACAACTGTGCGCACGTTTCTTGCTGTGGCTACGATCCACGATTGGGAAGTCCATCAAATGGATGTTCACAATGCTTTTCTCCCTGGGGACTTAGAAGAGGAGGTGTATATGCGTCCACCACCGGACTTGTTATTGCCGATAAATCAAAGGTTTGTCGGTTGCGGAAATTATTGTATGGTCTTTGTCAGGCTCCGCGATGTTGGTTTGAAAAGTTAACTCAAGCTTTGTTGCGGTTTGGGTTCGAACGATCATATTCGGACTACTCGTTGTTTACATTTCTCCGAGGTGATGTGTGTCTTCATATTCTAATCTATGTTGATGATCTGCTCATTGGAGGTAACAATCCAAACGCTATTCAACAGTTTAAGACATATCTCGGGGAGTGTTTTCATATGAAAGACCTGGGTCCTCTGAAATATTTTCTGGGTATTGAGGTTGCGAGAAGTTCTGATGGTATCTTCCTCTTCCAACGGAAATATGCATTGGATATCATCGACGAATGCAGACTTTTAGGCTCGAAACTAGTGTCTCTCCCAGTCGATCAAAATCATAAGCTTGCATTTTCGACTTCACCTCCATCTGATAATCCCGCCCAATATCGTCGTCTAGTGGGTCGTCTTGTTTATCTCACTATTACTCGTCCCGATTTCTCCTATATTGTTCATATTTTGGCACAGTTTATGCAGTCTCCGACGCAAGAACAATGGGAAGCTGCTCTACGTGTGGTGAAGTATCTCAAAGGGAGTCTAGGTCAAGGAGTTTTGTTACGATCCAATAGCTCTGTACGATTATTGGTCTATTGTGACTCCGATTGGGCTGCATGTCCTTTACAACGTCGTTCACTTACAGGCTATGTTGTTCTTCTTGGGTCATCTCTGATTTCTTGGAAGACGAAGAAGCAGAATACTGTCTCACGATCATCCGCGGAGGCAGAATATCGTGCAATGGCTTATACTTGCTGTGAGCTCAAATGGATAAGGGAATTACTACGTACATTGGGTGTCTCTCTTCCTCAGCCAGCACACCTTCACTGTGATAATCAGGCTACACTACATATCGCGTTCAATCTGGTGTTTCACGAACGGACAAAACACATCGAAGTTGACTGCCACTTTGTTCGCGACGAATGGAAGGAAGGACGGGTTTCTCTTTCATATTTACGTACTACAGACCAACTATCAGACGTTTTTACGAAAGCTGTTGGACGCGCAGTTTTCAATCGTTTTCTTGGCAAGTTGGGTGTCTACGACGTACACACTCCAACTTGAGGGGGAGTATTGTGGAGATTATGGAAATATACTTAGAATTAGGAATGTTGTTATGCATTTGATCATTATATATATGTATTTTAAGACTTAATAGAAAGGGGACAGATTTGGAAATTCCAAAATATATCAATATGAATAAAACAATCTAAAAATTATCTTTGTCGTGTTATCTTTCATCCACTTGTGTAATATATCACATGGCTAATGGTTGGACACATATATAAATATATACATGATATCGATTGGATTTTCATTGTGCAAAATGAACACACAAAACTTTGAATTAGAAAATATATTTTTCAGAATGAGAGGGATAAGTTTTTTTTATAATCAGATTTTTCTTTTTAGATTTTCGGACCATCATGCATCTTCTTGATCTTAAATCAATCTATATAAATAATTTTTGTCTAAAGATTAAATCATAGATTGGATATTGATGTACTAAACTAATTAACAACGGAATTACGTTATTTTGGATAGAGGGTAATCTTGAACTAATACAAATTTAATAGTTTTTTAATAAAAATGAAAATATAATAATTCATGTAATGTTCTATGAAATATATGCAAAACATTTTTTATTAGCACTAGACAAATAACGAATACTTGCGAATATCTGACTATTTGTATTTATATTTGTTTTCGGTGAATATTCAGTTTTAATGTTTGTATTTGTAAATTCGGTTATTTATAAATAAGGATATTTGTCGGATATACTGATATTCGTATACGAACCTAAAATTTTTTAACGTAAAAAAATATATAAAAGAATTTTAATTAATAAAACCAATATTCATCAAATATAATCTAAAACTAAAATTCAAATTACACAGATGCAAAGATACATATATAAATAAAACAAAGTATCAAATCTTCACAATCATCTCCACATGAGTCATTTAAATTTAGTTTCGTCAATAATTCTACAAATATTTTCAATTCACCTAAAACAATGAAACAAATTGTTAGAGTATACATTAAAATAAAACTCGTAAAAAAAGTTATATATTTAGCGAGTTCTAATTTTTTCATATATTGTAATGTCTCTGTAACATTATCCAACTCATTCGGATTAGAGTCATTCTTCAGTGTAAATTAAATCTCTAACAATATTAGTTATTTTAAAGTATTTTATATTTTAGTATTCCAATCATAAATATATTGCATATTTGCCTATATATTTATGTAATAAATGTTTGATAAGATAAATATTTTTTTATTTTCAATTTGATCATTAAAATATTTTTTTTTAAATATATCTATATATTAACTAAATTTTCTATTTAATTCTTACGGATACGAATAGTTCGAATAATTGAATCTACTATTTGTATTTGTATTTGTCGAATATCTGATTTCTAATATTTGTATTTATATTTGTGTCAATGAATATTCGAATTTTCGATTTAAATACGAATCAGATACGAGTCACATACAAATAACTCGAATATTTTGCCAAATCCTATTTTCTAGAATATATTTTAGCATTTAATAGTCCTTTTTAACGAGACAAAATTTTACAAATTTGTAAAGACGGCATAAGGATGAGACAAGCCGCGTTGAGGGGTATTTGTGTCTTTTCAAGTCAATATTTTAAAGGAAGTGTTGTACTGTACTCAAAATCATAATGGAAGCAGCAAAAAAAGAAAAAAGAGGTGGACCAATCATGCCGTGTGCGTGGATTGAAGAGGACACAATCTGAACCGTTGGATCAGATTAAATAAATAACATCCGTCGATGTGATTTCTATGGGACCCACTTGTGGGGTAGTCTTGTTGACCGGGTTGACCAGAAGAAGTTCGTGCATTCACACACACGTGCGAAGGGCACGTGTGAGAAAGATCTCTTTGGGAAGAGATATTCCGCTCTGCTGTTAGAGAATCATCCAACACATTGAACCTCGATTTTTAAATGATTTGACTAATATTACCCACAAGTAATATATTGTTAGAAATCTATACAACTTTATAAACAACATAATATGTGAATTCAATTATTATTAATTGTATTCATTCTTCCTTAAAATTAATTAATTTTGTATTAATTAATACGTATTAAATATATTATCGAATTTGATTCGAGATATATTGATAAAATATATAATTTGGAAGAATATGTTAACATATAAAAATCTATATAAAATAAATAAATAAATATTAGTTTAACTTATATTTTTTAATATTATATAATAGTTAAAATAGCTATTTGTTATGTCTAACTTCTAAATTGATTAATCGGCAGTTATCTTTGATTTATGTATTTATTTTTAATTCTTAACATCAATTTTATTTTTATAATTTTTAAAAGTTAAAATACAATAATAGTAATAAATATATTGGTTTAACTTGGTTTTAGTTTTATTTTTATTATAAAAATAATTTTGTTTCTAGAAAAGTTTTAAAATAGAAAATCTAGAAAAAATTAAAGAAAACTAAATATAAAATTTAAAACACATATATTATATATACAAACATTTATAGTTAAAACACAACAATAATTTTTTAAAACTTATAAAGGTGGAAATTTCATATAAGAAATACAAATTCTGGTTCCGACTACATAAATATAAAATACATTCAATTACAAAAAAAATAAAAACGATTAATTTTATTTTAGGTATGTAATTTTATAATTATGATTTGATTACTAATCGGAAATTAAGAATTCATAATAAGTAGTATATATTTATAATGACATATTATAAATATAATTATTAATCGGATATTTTTTAAGTTATTTTTTCACAAAATAGTTATATTTCGTGTAAATTATTAATTGGGACAATTTTAAAAATAACCTTAAAATACTATTTTAATTTTAAATCTATCCTTCTATTAAAAAATTATTTTCAAAAATACCTTTAATAATATTGAAATTCTCAAATTGTTTTTGTGATCCATGCGATCTTGTGAGACCATGCGATCGACTTTGTGAGACCCTTGCGATCCCGTGAAATCCATGCGAGATTATGAGACCCTTGCGATCCAGTAAGACCATTCGATCCATGCGACATTTTGAGACCCGAAATCGTCTGAAATTGGTCGGAAATCGTCTGGAAACGCTCGAAATCATCCGAAAACGATCGAAAATCGTTTAAATCGCTCGAAAACATTCGAAATCGACCAAAATTACTCGAAAACGCTTGGAAAACACTCAAAATCATTTGAAAAGGTTCCGAAATCGTTCGAAATCGGTAAAACACTCGAAATCACTCATAACTTTTAAATCGCTTCTCGTTATTTATATTTCTTAACTTTGAAATTAAAGACAAATTCAAAAATTTCAAAATATATATATTTTTCTAAAAAAATAAAAACAAGTTTACTTTTTCTCTTTTTTTATTAAATTTTTAAAATATACGCGAAAAATTAAATTTTCAAAATTATATGTGAAACCATATAACATTATAAGAGTATATCTGATTTTATGGCCTACCAATCGAGTATCCGGAAGGAAACAAATACAAGGTAACAAAACAAATGAGGTGAAAAAGCGAGAGAGCCAGGGGTAAAAATGTAAATTCAATTGATGATGAATAATTGTATAAAAATAATAATATGGGCCCAGGCTGACATGGACAATATGCATTAGAGAGAGACGGAGAGAGAATAAGCGACAGAGTTCATCTAGAAAGAGAGAGAAGCGGAGATGGTGGGAGGTTAGTCCCCAGTACGAAACCAAACTCTTCCAAAGATCTTTTTTTTTTCGTTTTTTTCTCTGAATTCGGTGTTGATGGGTCTTCTTCTTCTTCATCGACATTGATTCTATCTCTCTCGGGCACTAGCTCTGTGTCTGTGTTCGGGGCATGTAAGAAGAGCTTGCCATGCTCAGACAGCTAATCGGTCAGCTTCAAGAGCTCCTACACCTGTACGGCTCTCCTCCTCCTCCTCCCCCTCCGTCATTTTCTCTGTTGCCTCCGGTGCATACTCCTCCCTTCTACGTACTCCGATACCCCGAGGATCGAAACGGGTCAGTTATTTCTTTGACCCATATCCGATTAGATCTGTTTATGGCGTTGTTCATCCCATTTTGGTTGCTCAATTCGATAGGTAATTGCTATTTTGTTTCAATGTTTCTCCTTTTGAGTTGAATTTCCATTCTTCCTTAGGGCGAACCGGAGTTTTTTCTTCTTTTTTTTTGTTTGTAATTGTTTCTAGGTTTCCTCCGGGATGAAGAAATGTCCGTCGCCGACCAAAAGATTCTGTCATGTGGTTGTGTCTGTGTGACGTTTGGGGGTCTCATGTGGTTGTGTCTATGGCTCTCATCATTTTTGAATGTGAAGAAGCTTGATTGCTATGGAATCACCTCTGAGTGTCCGATTTGTGGCTTTAGTTCATATGTTCTATTCAACATCGAAGTGGTCTACTTGGGGGCATGCTTGATTTCATGAACCGACTTTGGTTTTCTTGTCTTGTCTCTGTTACATTGAATGCATCTTAAGTTTATATCAAATGATGAATCATTGAAGCATTTGCTTAAGGTCTTAATCTTCACTTGAATCTGACTTCATTCTGAGTGTTAAAGATCCAAAGATCATTCTTTCCATGCATTTGAATTGATCTTAGTTTATATGACATAGCTATCTTGAATGGTTTTGTGTTCAATCTGTGTTCTCGAGGAAGATGGGTTTTTTCTTCTGATTTCGAGAGAGTAAAATGTGTCTCCGTCCTGACAGATTGTGTCAATGTTTCGTTCTTGTGATCAGATGGTGTTTGCAATGTACCGAGGAGGGTTCTGTAGACGATTGTGGTGATATTGTAATGGCAAATGAGAAGATGTTAGAATCTTTTGAGCCTCCGCTTCCAAAGAAATCCCGAAAAGAACGAAATCGAGGGAAGTCATCTGCAGAAGAATCCAACTTGGATGAGAAAATCTGGCAGGAATTTCCTGAAGATCTGTTTGAGGCTGTACTTGCCAGACTACCCGTTGCCACATTTTTCAGGTTTCGCTCCGTCTGCCAAAAGTGGAACACTTTAATTGATTCGGTGAATTTCTCCCGACGTTACACGGAGGTTCCAAGGACCGTCCATTGGTTCTATACCATAACCCACGAAAATGTAAATTCAGGAGCCGTTTATGACCCTTCTTCGAAAAAGTGGCACCATCCTATCATCTCTGCCCTTCCAAAAAGGACCGTTGTTTTGCCCGTCGCTTCTGCAGGAGGCCTAGTGTGCTTCCTTGACATCGGTCATCGAAATTTTTACGTAAGCAATCCGCTGACCAAGTCTTTCCGAGAGTTGCCTGCTAGGTCGTTTAAAGTCTGGTCTCGGGTCGCTGTTGGAATGACTTTGAACGGGAAATCAACGAGCGAGGGATATAAAGTCATGTGGGTTGGATGCGAAGGAGAGTACGGAGTCTACGATTCCATTAGAAACGCGTGGACTAAACGAGGAAGCATGCCCTCCTGCATAAAGCTCCCAGTTCTGCTTAACTTTAAGTCGCAACCAGTAGCCATAGGCAGCACCCTTTACTTCATGCTTACAGAGCCTGAAGGCATATTGTCCTACGATGTGGTCACTGGAGCGTGGAAGCAATCAATCATTCCGGCCCTGCTGCACTTGACCGATCATACACTCGCATTGTTCGGGGACCGACTCATGCTGGTGGGTCTGCTGACGAAAAACGCAGCGACGTGTGTGTGCATATGGGAGCTGCAGAAGATGACGCTCTTGTGGAAGGAGGTTGACAGAATGCCAAACATATGGTGCTTAGAGTTTTACGGAAAGCACATTAAGATGAACTGTCTGGGCAACAAAGGTTGTCTGCTCATGTTGTCCTTGAGGTCCAGACAGATGAACCGTCTAATAACGTACAATGTCAGCACTAAGGAATGGTCCAAAGTTCCTGGCTGTACGGTTCCACGGGGACGAAAGAGGAGTTGGATCACGGGTGGCACCGCATTCCAACCATCCCCCACCGCAACGGCTTGATCCACTTTGGCGGTTGATAGAATGCTGCTGCCATGGCTTAAGGCCTTCTTCAAGTCTGCAGCTTTCTCTTCATATTGTAGTAATTCGTTGGGAAGTAAGATCAGTGATGCCTGTGACTTTGTACAAATGCATGTGTTGTAATAACATTTGATTAATTACGACCATAAGTTTAAAACCCTTTTTGGTTATCACATACAACGACTCAACGATTCATTAAACTCAACTTTGTTCCATTCTACAGTATATTGTAAGAACAAAAAAAGAAAGAGCAAAACATCAGATATTGATAGTTGCTTTCTAGTTTTGAGGTTACTGAGTTTAAGCCATTCCACCACTCGTTGCTGTCCTGATGATCTGGAAGAGAGCTGCAATATTAAACTCGAAATCAGAATCTCCATATAAATCTATATGTTAAAATAACTACGATTTTCTGGTCCAATGTAGAAACTGAAGACCTATGCAGGCCAGAGAAGAATGTCTCCAATCTAGGTTATGAGATGAACTGATCACACCGACAATTGTGTAAAAACTGAGTTAAACAAAGTCCACTGTTAGAAATGGTGTACATACATGATCCAATGACGACGAACACGAAGAATCCGAGGAGGATAGGACCAACAGGGTAATCCTTTCCCTTCTTTGTGGTTGTTTCAGGCACAGCTCCTCTCTTTGTGATGTTCTTTTCGAACTTCTCCACCTTCCTGTCCGCGAGCCGTCGTGATGTTGTCTGGAAAAACCAATTTAATCAAATACAATTATATTATAGAATAAGTTTCCACGCATTTAATTCCTATTTTGACAAAATCAGAAACATCTGATCGGCAAACACATTGCATGGGCATCAAAACCAGTCCAATCTATACACAAAACCATTGTATTAGATAAGTAACAACAATTTCACCAAAGTAAGAGTCAGAAGTTAAATTATCAAAGTCAAATTTGAAAAAAGAGCCTCTTCATATGTTTCATTCATCATTATTACTACACATTGCGGATCTTGCCTTGAATTCCAGAAAATGAAAAAAAGGCATCTCAATTACATAACCACTCGGTTATTTAAAATTCAAACAAGGAATGTACCACCAAGAATTCATGCAAAGAGAGAATCCGAAAGAGAATTCAACAAATAGCGGATCAAATCGGAGATATGAACAACACATGAATTCTGATGATGAAAACGAACTCCAAAATCAAATCAGCAAGCACAAAAACCAAAGCCGAGATGGGGATCGTACCATGATTACGCCGAGAGAAGAAATGCTATTAGCAGGAATCAATCCAATCGAAGGAATATCAATTGACGAACGAGAGAGAGAAAAAAAAACCCTTGTTGCGCTTCTTCTCCTTGTCTTGCGCCATTCATAAATCCCTCCGCCCTTATAAAGAGAACAGTAATTTTAGTGTCACCAGAAAGGTCGTCACCGCTTTTTCCTGATTGGTTAACGAGACGTGTACCAGACACGTGGCATTTTATTATTGGATGGAAAAAATAGGTCAAACTATTTAGATCACATTGACGTTTATAGTCAATAGTATATCTGAAACACGATTATAATTCGCGTACTGATATTAATATATCACTAATTTATTACTTAATATATTTATTTTATATGATCAATAATTATTATATAATTTCATATATTTGTTTAATTTTCACATTCACATATATTTAAGATGTTCAAAATGGCGGAATTTCAGAAATATTCTCATAGGACTAAATCACTTCAAAAATACCCTTCCCCAAAATAATTATTAAATCCGAAAAATAAAAACTGAAGAAAAGACAAATTTACCCTTAACATTCGAACGTGGAAAAATGGAAGTTCGGTAGTTTTTCGACGTGAAAAATTGCCGAAAACGAGAAAGTCGAACAGTTTTTCGCCGTGAAACATGTTTAAAAGTTGATAGCAAGAAAGAAATAAGTGATTTCGAACTTGAGAGGGAACGATTTGAAGTTGGCGAGAAGAAAATTGGCCTTCTTACAATATTCACACCTCTTGTATCCTTGTTTGTTACCATAGCCCCCATTGCTGGCTCGATAATGTCCTTTGTTTGCAAGCTGAACAGTTTCTTCTTTTCCTCAAAATAAACCAAGAGACCCTTCTTCCTTTTGAATTTGAGCACATACTTTTTCAAGGCTAGGTAGAGTATCAGCCCTAAGAATATGTTTGATCAAATCCTTATAAGCTGGTCCGAGTGTTAAGAGCAAGCTAAACACCTTGTCTT